>VKOC01000001.1:5618270-5642269 GCA_009364415.1 Spea multiplicata
AACATTTAATAAAAGTAAAGTTGTACTTTTTCATACAGGTTATTCCACCGGTACTTTCAGTTATTTTTTTTTTACAAATAGCTATATGCCTAGGTATTGTTGTTAAGATTCTTTATTTGAGAATAATGATTCTAGCTAAAATTTTCATCGTTTGCTATACAAATAGCAACTAATATGGTTTTGATATGTCAGGCTGATTATAGTATTTTATCAATGATTACAATCACAAGTGTATTTTTGTGTATATCGATGCCCTGTTCTATTTTAAACACAAAGGAGCAGTACATGTGAAGGTTACAATGAATGAACCTGTTGGCATTTAAGGCTAAGGAATAATAATGGAAAACTATTACACACTGGCATTTGGATCAGTTTTAACAAGAACATAAGAGAAGATTAAATGTCAATCCTTTGTTGGGCTTCCATTAAGATAGAACTAGTTGGTAACTGTCAACGGTTAAATGCAAAGTACAAAGATGTATTTAACATGATGCCAAAAGGCACAAATGTTAACATTTAATTAGAAAACTGAATTCCTCTCACCGTGATAATATAAAATACTGAGCACGGCCTCACAATCAATAAACATCCCAGGTTTCAGATAAGCAGACAATCTAAATATCCTGGAAAATATTCAGTATTTAAAGCAATAACATTCTGGAAAAATTCTGGAAAAATGTAAAAAAAACCCTGCTTTTTTGTCATGCTTTCCAAGGCAGACATTTCCAGAAGTCTACTACACCCAATACTAAATTAAACACACTATTAAAATTCTTATTGGACATGGGTAAAGACGGTGAAATAACAAATCAGGCACTGCGAATATGATTTATGTATTATTATATTCAGGGGCGTAACTAGAAACCACAGGGCCCTGGTGCAAAAATTGCCCCAGGACCCCAGTGCAAAAATTGCCTCAGGGCCCCCTACTTCACCAAGCAACATGTCCCGCCTTTCTCCCAAAAACGTTTATCAGTGCCACCTTTGACCCCATACAGCTTGCCTGTGCAATCTTTAGCCTCAAAGAGCTTGCCTGTGCCATCTTTGCCCCAAACAGATTATCAGTGCAATATTTGCTACCAAACCAAACAATACTTACCTGCAGGAGCAGTGTGTCTCTCTTCCTCTATGTTGTGATGTCAATTCCTGCCCACTGGATCAGACACAGCGTGTAGAGGGTGTGAGAGATCATCCAATCAAATGATCGCTACACTCTCTGTGCCGCTAGCTGAGGGTATTAAAGAGGCAGACTAGTAGCCGCAGGGGCCCTCTAGAGTGGTGGCTTTGATTGTTACATCCCTGATTATATTCCAAAACCAGTATACTCAAGAAGTACAATAAACATACCAGGGAACTTCTGAGCTCCAGCTACTTGAAGCTTACCTTTGCGGGACACAGCCAGAACTGCCCACTGACGTCAGTGGGCGGTGCTGCTGACATCGAGGACGGTCCCGGTGATGTCAGTGGGTGGTCCCAGTGCTGCCAGGGGCGCTCCCGTTGATGTCAGTGGGCGTTCTCTCTGATGTCAGTGGGCATTCCTTGCTGACATTGCGGGGAACACCCCATTTAAAGAGGAAATGGGTGGGGAGTGGGGCGTGTGAAGACTCCGCAACACAGAGAATTCGGGTGCTGATCGGGAGGATTTGGGTGTTGAGATATCCCAGGTATGACAATGAATTCCGCTCCAATGGGAAGAACTGGACTTATGCCCTCTTGTATACTTAACAGCAGGATAACAGTAGGACCAACAACAACATACGTATTAACTTGACAAATTTATTGTGAAATTATCATCCAAAACTGCAACATAAAGATTGTTGTCGATACAGGTTTTTACATGGTTTAATGGATATAATACTCTGCGATATTATCTGGTTGATGTGAACAGTTTGAGACACAGTAAGTAACAGTTAGTTGTCAGAAAATATGATTTTGCTCTGTATGAAGCACCCTTATTTGCATCAGAATTATTATTTAATAAAACCAACATTTTTGTTTCAATTTTGGGCCAGTCTTTTTTGGAGAATACGTTTTATCTACTCCCTTTTGGTTTGTATGAAAATCAGAGGGAATTTTACATTTGGAAACAAAAATTTTTGTTACTCACCTTAATTCACTCTCTTATGCACTTTCTCACATTCCCACGCTCTCTCACTCTCTCATTCATTTTCTTTCACACACTCAGTCCTCAGATAATTGGACAAAGAAAAAAGAGTCAAGAAGCAGCTGAGAAAGTAAGAAGACAGAAGAACAAGAAGTAGTGGAGCTGTGCAGCAAGGAGGCAGGGGCACGAAAGCACTCTGCAGACAAGGTAGAGAGACATGCAGGGAAACAATGTAAGAGAATGTGAATGAGAGTGTGCGGGAGAGTGAATGAAAGAACCAAATAAATTCAAATGACAATTCATAGCTCTGCTTTGTTTAATTCCTTGGGGGCCCTCTCCTCCTTTTTGTAGATCTGTACAAATTGACTAAATTGGCAAATTTGATTGAATTTGAAATTTGTACAAATCCAAATGCACGTGTCTAGTATTTAGTCCATATATTTCAATATGACCAATCTTGGTTGTGTATATGCTAATTAGCGAGGGCAAGTCAAATGCAGGTTTCCCTAACTAACTTGAGTCAAATGGACCTTTTGTTAAATTGCCTATGATTTTGCACTGAAAAGAATACAAACACATACGTGAAGTATATTTAATAAAGATAAGTATCATGAGAGAAAAATATGCCTGTTAGACTTAGATAAAACTTGAGATCTTATTTGGGATTTAAAACTTGTGTGGAGAACTAGTATTGTTTTACTTGTGTTTAAGAATTCTTTTTCTTGTTTCAGGGGTCCATGAAGATAGATTTTCATGATGTATATTCTTGGTTTTTAAGATGTCGTTCCTACTGCTGTGCGTTCTTCCCGGTATAAAGCGGCAAGGCAACAGTAGGAAATAAAATAACAAGGCACCTGTTACTGACATATCTCTGGAGTCCTAATTTTAAACCTGGTCAACTTTAGACTGAATGAATTTTTTTAATAAATTGATTTACTTTTTTCTTGCCTACTTGTATTATATGTATTTAATGTTTTGTAAACAACGATGTTGTTCATAGTCTATGAAAATTATGAATGGATAATTATATACAAGCCATGTGGCTTTACTCAAATGTTGAAGATACATGTGGCAAGTTCATTGAGAAACCATCATTCAGAATGAGCAATGTTTCACTGCCTTGTGTATCTTACGTCAAAGTCCATTAATGCTTTAAAACATGTGTGATTTGCTGCATCTACAAAGAAAACAAACCTCTTCAAATCTTGGCTTTACAGCTGCACTAAATAATCCAATAGTGACAATGTAAAAGACAGACATTTCATATGGCTTGATTACCAGACCTTACTCTTCCATGGTCTGATGTGCTTTATTAACGGTTAGTGTACACTTTTAGTAAGAGTTTACTCCAACAGGGACTTTTTTGACATTGCATTCTAAAAAAAATAGACCTTAATATGTAGTTGCCCCTTTTGCAGCTATAACAGCTTCTACTCTTTTGGGAAGGCTTTCCACAAAATGTTGGACTGTTTCTGTGGGAATTCGTGCCCATTCATCCAGTAGAGCATTTGTGAGGTCAGGCACTGATGTCGGATGAAAAGGCCTGGCTCACAATCTCCGTTCCAGTTTATCCTAAAACTGTTCAATGGGGTTGAGGTCAGGGCTCTGTGGGGGCAGTCAAGTTCTTCCACAACAAACTCATCCAACCATGCCTTTATGGAGCTTGCTTTGTGCACTGGGGCACAGTCATGTTGAAATAGAAAAGGGCCTTCCCCAAATTGTTCCCATAAAGCTGAAAGCATAGCATTGTCCAAAATGTCTTGGTATGCTGAGGGAAACATACCTAGACATTGTGGACAATCCTATGCTTCCAATTACATATTAATGTATTCTATGTATTTAGAATACAATGTCATAAATGAATCTGTTGGTGTATATAGTCCAACCTATAAAGGTGTATATAGTTGCTGTAAGGAGTCCATATAGTGTATGTGAATGGTTTGCAAGATCATAAACAGCATGAGTCTATTACAGGGGGATCTTGTCAAATGAACGTAATTTGTTTGACTGAGTAACTAAAATAATAGAACTGTAAGGAGCAGATTTAGCCTATCTGGATTTCAATAAGACTTATGAATACATTGTAATATTTGGGTTTGGATATTAAAATAATTGAATGTATAAGCCAATTATTGAGTGACAGGAGACAGAGGGTTGTAGCTAATGGTGCAGTACCTCAAGGATCATTATTGGAACCCATATTTTTAATTTTTTTTTATTGAAGATTTAAAAAAAATATTCAGTTACAAATGGTCTTAATTGTAAGGTATGACTTTTTGCAGGTCTTTAACTGGAGAAAAACTCCTAGTGGAACAAGCCATAGGGCAAGTGATTTAAGTAAATTAGAAGAATGATTGAGCATGTGGCGGTTGCAGTTAAATCTTAATAAATGTAAAATAATGTACTTGCAATGTTAAAACCCCAAGGTAGAACATAGCATTTGAGACACTGTTCTCTCGATGACAGAAGAGATGGGGTAATTACGGCAACTCTATAAAGTGTCTGAAAAAGCAAGCAGGGTGCTGGGTTTTATAGCAAGCGTAGCAGAAAGAAAGTGGTGGCTCTACCACTTTACAGACCTCAGGTCAGACCTTACCTACAGTATTGTGCAGTTCTGTAGACCACATCTCCAAAAGGATGCTGGACTATTGGAAATAGTTACAAGGATGGCTACTAAAATGGTAAATAGTTTCCAGGATAAAAAGGCTAAACATCAAAAAAGACCAAGGGATTTTACTATGTATGGCTTCAAGGAAAGAGAGGGGGGATGTTATTGAAACATTTAAATACTTAAAGGGATTTAACAATTGCAAGAGAGAAGTTTATTTTAGAGGAGAAGTGGCCATAGTCTAAAACCAAAAGTTTAGCTGTAATGCAAGTATGTTCTACTTCACCGAGAGGGTGGTAGATAAGTGGAACAGATTCCGTTCAGAGGTGGTAGAGGCTAATGCAACGAGTGAACTTAAACATGCATGGAACAGGCATAACTCTATCCTGAATCAAAGACAAGACCTAGAAATGATTAAGGTCTGAGTCTCTATGTCTGGAAGAATGGGCAGACTAGATGGGTCCAATGCATTTTATCTGCCATTGGATTCTATGTTCCTACATTATTATAATCACTTCCATGCACAACTTTATAGAATAAAAAAGATATCTCTTTAAAATTGGCAGAAAAGCAAAACAACTCTTGATTTTTAATAGAGCTTCATGGATAAATAAAACTGCTAATGTCAAGAAAGAAGTCCTGACAAAATGTTTATTGCTTGTTAAGTCTAAAGCATATCTCTTCACTTTAATCCTATGAAACATTTTATAACCGAACAGAACATATGAGAAACACATGAAACATCAAACTGGGAAAGCAAAGTCTTAAAACAGATGGTTAATTTGTGAATTGTTGGTCATTAATGCCATGACTTGACAGATAACAAATTGCATAATTGTTGCCAAATTGGCTACAATCCTATGTTTATAGCCTAGTAACTGAAATGGATTCATACAGCTTAACAACTCCATACTTTCCTATTTTTTAGGTTAACATCAGTTAAGAAGACAAACTTTACAGAGCAAAAATAATGAAAAATAAAGAACTCTCAGTATCTCATTAAGGTAGCACCATGGGAACAAATCTAAAGACGGTGCTTAGATTTTTAATTTGAAACTCACTTGACATTCAAAGTATTAAAAATAATTGTTGTATAACATTATATATTGTGAACAGATGGCAAAGTATGAACATTTTAATATATCATAATGGTCTAATTGTATTTCTTGCAAATGGTTGTCTAAAAAGTGACCAGAATTCAATAAATGCTATTGCTTCAAATGCAACTGCCCAAGATAACTTTCATAAATAGAGTCATAGTATTTATATGATGGTATATGCACTTTATTAATCTAAGGGGGAAATTGCCAACACAACTAGGTTCAACTTATAAATCTGTTCTTTTTATTGAAAAATTTGTAATTTAAATAATTACCTAAATTGGTACTGAGATGAATAAATATGCAGCCTTCCCATTAAATAAACCCCTCTGTATGTATGATTAACTTCATGTCATCTTCTTCTGCAAATAACAGGAAATTGGGAAAAGTATAAATATAGTACAAAACATACTAGAATGAAAGTGTAATTTTAAATGTTACAAGTACAGCAGAAAACCGCTTTTTGGATATTTTCCTGTCGTAAGAGGAAGAGGTATGGACACCAATGGGAGGGCAGCCATTTCTCTTTCCTGTACGAGGTGAAATATAATGAAATAACTTTTCTGGAAATGTGATAGGCAGGAAATTCGCGTAACATGTTATTACAGGCCTTTTTTCTTTTTCGTTGATTATTTTGCTCTTTTGTTCTATATTTTAATGGACCATCTAAAATGTATTACAACTAATTTAGATGTTCTTCCCTGGGATGCATACAGCAATATTTATTTCCAGTTTTTTTATTCCCAATAAACCTTGGTAGTTTTTAACATTATTACGGTACATCCAATAAGTGCTTATTTTAATTCACCAGTTATCCATTGCGTCCATTTGATTTCATGATGTATGTGTTTCTATTTTTTATTTTTTTTATTTGATTCTTACGGCAAAATAATTTTGTAAAATATGACCATGACGCCCTCCCCAAAACATATATATTTTTAAAATATTTACATTAAGTAGAATATATAAGAATTGGATTAAAGACAGAAACGTTCCCAGCTATTAAACAAAGTAACTCGTAAAACTTTCTTTAAATCAAAACTATTACGCAGATTGCATTTGAGAAAAGAGACTGCAAATTTCAAATTCCTCTAAGCTGAAAGCACCAGCCATTTTAATTCCCTCTTATCATTGCACTTTCTATAAATACTTTTTAATATAGATGCTCAAATAATGTCACAACCTATTAGCGTACAGTCAACATTAGGCATACATATTTTATGGAACTCAGAAGATGTCAAACAAATGACACTTAATTTTCAAGGTTACGTTTTAATGTCAACACAGTATGGCACACTTGAAATGTATTATTTTAGAGTTTTGTTATTGTATACATTTATACCATTATTATAATGGCAGTTTTACCGTTTTGTGTATAATAAGCATTTTACATTACAAATACTCTGGCACTTTTATCTGCAATCTAAAGCAGCGTAGATGTATGGTGTTCCATGTGTGGAGATCAATTTGCTGGAAGAGGAAAACAAATCTATGATTAAGTTATATTATATTAATATTATATTATATTAATATCTAAAGACTTTTGAAAAAGGAGTATTGATGCAGAAATAAATGATTAGATGAAGTTTTTCATTTCACCTACAACTTGATATTTAGGGGAAAACAACTGCTTTTAAAATTTCCTAAATATTAAAGGCACAAAACAAAAAAAAACCATAGTTAACAGTTTGGGGTTCCTATGTATTTTAATAACACCAGGGGGGCAAATATGTATATACTGCACATGCAAGTGCCCAATGTTGAAGGCACTGTGGGAAATAAAGTAGGGTGAGGATGATGATGGCGTCACTCCCAAATCTCCCACCCATATATGATTATTTTTCATAATTTACTAAAACTTTCAGGTCATGCTCACCCCTTTTTGTAACTATGCCCTGCCTCAAATACCAACAAAACATCTCACGTTCCATTTTTAGGTGCACCCAGGATACCTTCGAGTGATTTATAATGTATAAATTATACTAACATTGAAAAAGGTTGCATTTGGGTTTTTTAAGCCGAGATTTATTTGTTGATGTTTTTTTAAACAGAATCTCCCTCGAGAAAAGAGGAACCCGAGGCACTGTCAGATGGTAATATTTCTGTCTAACGTTTAGCTGGTTTATTTAAATTATTTTTCTTAGACTGACAAGGAACATAAGGTAGGATACATTCTATAATTGATTTAGGTCTGCGAAACAGTGTTACATTTGCAAAGATGTCTAATGTAGAATTCAGTTACAATTGATTTCTTAATGAAATATACTAAAGAAACATCAATGACATTGTCTTCTGAAAAAAGCAACAACGTTACATGTGAACAAAAGATTTGTGCATATATTTTCAGACATGAGTGGGTGATACATATTAATCTAGATTTTTAGTTAAATTTGTTTAAATATATGAAAAGCTGTAGTGGTTAGCTTTGTTAGAAAATGGGAGCATGAATGAGGAGAGACCGGAGTTACCTTGATTTGCTTACAAGGACAGAACGGAACAATTAGTGTCCAGATTTGCCAGTAACTTTAGTACACTCATGGATCAGTGGTTGGTGCCATGGGTTTAAGGCGAGCGCATGTCACACGTGTACTTTAGCTGCTTGAAAGTCCTTGTGAAAATGAAGAACTGCTCAAGAAGCTATTAAATCAGGTTTGGAAGATGCCACCCTCCCTGGGGAAACAGGCTTTTGCCCGTGGAAGGATCTAGTTCATACTTAAACTGCTTTTGTGTGGAGATATTACTGTGTGGAGATTATGGAACAAAAGGCAACAAAGAAGAAAAAAAGAGACAGGGCAAAGGCTAATCAGGAGAAATGATACCACTGAGGAGGGTACCAGAAGATTTACAGAGAATGACTGACAGAGGACTTTAAAGGGTATATTTCGTTCACCCTTAAACACTACATGGAGACACTGGATTGTGCTTGTATATGATGAGAAGTACAGTAGACATCATCATCAAACATACTTTACTGTCAGCTGAGAAAGGGAAGGTAGTCACCCAAAACTCACTAAGCGCAGTGTTTGACCCTAGCCCCGAGGTACAGGGTAAATATTCTCAAAGCGACCATAACAGATTAGGAGTTATTTTATGAATAATTGTATTTTTACATACTTTTTTTTCTCATCTAATTTGAAAGCTTATTTTGTAAGAATATTTTTGAAAGACCAATATCATAATGGTGATATACAAGTAACATGAATCTGTAGACTTTGTGTATTTCTATTCGTTTTTTCCCTTAATTTGTTTATAATATTCATGTATAAATAAAAACCTCATGAGGTTTAGCTTATACATTTTGTTTCACATTTTGGTTTTGTTCCGCTTGATATTGCCTGTTACCATGGTTAGGTCTATTTAACAAAGTACAGGTTGGACATTTATGTCGAAGGAGGATAAATGGTAAAAGAAGAGGTCATCGTCTAAAAATAGAGAGTCCGATGCTTAGATGTAATGTAAGGAAGTTTTACTTTGCTGAAAGGGTGGTATATAAGTGAAACAGCCTCTCTGCAGAAGTGGTAGAAGCCTACATCAATGGACTGATTAAGCTTCAGTCGTTTAAGTCATTACTTCAGGAAAACTAAGTGGGCTGAATGGCTCTTATTTGCCTTTAAATTCTACAGAAAATAAAAAAATGGAATAAAAAAAATGGAAAAAAAAATAGTGAAAATGAAAAAAATTATGTCTAAAATAAAAAACTTATCAGAATATATAAATAAGGAAGGGTTAACTAGTATTATTGGGTTGTTGTTTTTCTTTTTTTTAAAGTCTAGTGTGTAAGTATGTAGGCCATCCAAATATTAAAAAAAGGACTCGCTGAGTACTTGTGTATTCACAGCATGTTACTGAATATAAAATGGGATTTTGTTGAGCAGTAGCATCTATCCTGCAGAGAAGACCCTCGGCAAAATTTTATTTTTTTCCCTTCAATTTTCATCTAACATTTTATGTATGCGGTAATAACTATTGTTTTATATGTATCAATATGGTTTCAAATTAAAGCACTGAAAATTTGTTGTAAAACATGGGAAGATTAAACATAAAAACGGAAGTCTTCTTGAAAAAAAGACTTTGTTTTGAAGCTATAACATATACTATGACCATGAAGCGGTTAAAGTATCCCTTAATAATATCCAAATATAATTGTTCTTGTAACTGTTTTGGGGATATCCAAAAAAATGTCAGGGCTCTTCACAAGCTTTAGGATATGTGTATAATAAGCAGACCTCTGGCAGAATACTCATAGAGCCAGCACGATCCCTAATAAAATATCTGAAAGATTGTGGATGTTTTGGCCAAGCCCATTTGAGATACAGTGCCATAGATGACCATACCTAAGAATCAGACGGGTTTCAACTCAGAGTCTCCGAGCGGAGATACCGTCAATCTCTCTGCCTTTATAAAGTCTAACTTGGGCTAGTCCTGCCTCCTTATGGCAAGAAGATGGGGAGCTCCAGGCAGTTCCTAGGGATAGTATGTAGGTACAGTATGTGGTTGACTGACCGGTAGACAGTGTCCAACACACAATGGAAGATAGCTTGTCCCACCCCATTAGGGCCAGCCTTAGGGGAGTGCGGCTACACAGGTCGCCATGGCAGCAGGGGCGCCATGCGGTCGCCCCATCAACAAGGCCAGGGCCGCGCCGAGGTGGCAGGGAGAGGAGGACAGAAAGGAGGCGCCAAGTGGTTGCACATGAAAACATTTTTAACATCCGCTCGGCCCCCTTTGTCTCCTCTGCTCCCTACCGTTGCCCTGACTGGGGTGGTGGGAGTTCGAAGCCTTGGTCGCGGTGCAGCGCTTCATGATGCACGCTGGAATTTGACGTCATATCCCGACGCTCAGTGGTGAAGCTGCGAGCGCCACCGCAGGACAGCGAGGCTGAGGCCTCGCGCTCCCACCACAGGACTTCACCAGGGTAAGTGAACTGCAAAGGGTGAGGGGGTAGATAGTAAGAAGGGGGTAGATAGTAAGAAGGGGGGAGGGGAGACAGTAAGAAGGGTAGTAGAGGGCTTAGACAGTGAGTAGGGGGGGTAGATAGTGAGAAAGGGGAAGAGATCATGAGAAAGGTAGTAAGAACCTTGAAAGAAAGAGTGAGAATGAGTAAGATAATGCATGAAGTAATGTGTTGGACTATACCTGCAATGACATATAAGTGTTGTTTACATGTGCTGTTTATTTGATCTATACCTGAACTACAGGGAGGAAGGAAAAGAGAGGTGTGGTTTAGTGAATGAGGAGACAAAGGGACTCTGGGGATGATTACGGGAGAGAGGACCTTTCAAAGTCACGGTAGGAGTAAGAAGGACAGAAGACTGCTTTGACTCTCACAGTCTTCCCCTAATCTGCAGTCAGTGTGGCAAATATTTTTTTTTGGTGTGGGAGCAGAGGGAGTGATTGCATGCTAGGGTGCGTGGAGGGAGTGCAAAGGAAATAATTGCCTCGGGTCCAATTTTTTCAATATTTAAAGGAAAAATGGTTTTGTTACAAAGATTGTTTTTTCCTATATTTAATGTATTTAACGTACATTATTGTTACCAGTGTTTCCAGTTATATATTATTGTATTTGTTTGCACTTGCACATAAATAATCTCTAAATAAAGCTAGTTGTTTATTACAAGATTTTTCTTTCTTTTTTTGTCCAGGGGGCACCAGAGAAGTAGTCCGCAGAGGGCGCCTGAACACCTAAGGCCGGCCCTGCACCCCATGATGAACATTTCAAACTTTCCAATACCATTCGCAGAACCGGAAGAATACATCAATTCTTTTATATATATATAGAATGAATATATAATAGATATAATGAAATATAAAATGAATCTAGTTTTATTTTCATTGAAATGTATTTTTAGATAACTCAGGCACTCCCGCCATCATGTAAACAATATATACTTAATGCTTTCGCTGAAACTCGCAAATTTATTACATTTTTACTTACCTTATTGTTTCAAACAAGTTTCAATCCCAGTGTCCTGTAAGCCTAATGGAGATGAGAACACTGCACTGAATACATAACACGCAATGTAGCATGAGACGTACCGTAAATGCGTGTATACAGAGGCCACAAATGGAATGTGACATCATACATGTAAGCCAATAACTGGCAAAACACCCACATCTATGGGGCTGTATGGTGTGCAACTTCTATACAAATGTGTCTGGCCCTGCATTACACCACAACTATGCACCTTAAAAAACATCTGAAAGTAGTAGTTAATATGTGTCCTTCACACCATGAATGCATGGTTCCTTGCTAAGCGATTAAATCCCAATACAGGATAAAGATACATAGCATAAGATGTTTAAACATTATGCTTGGCATTATGGGGTCATATCACATAGGCATATAATATTTCTACAATACAGAGACCATAACACGTATTCCGAAACTGCTGAGCTTGCTACAAGCTTTGAGTTCTGTTTGAAGGTTTTCATTCACTGACGTTTAATGTCAAACATCAAATCAGAACAACATTTATTAAAAACTTTATCCATGCCAGTATCAGATAAGTAGGGAAAGCATCTGTATTGAATGTTCTGCTTGCTCTTCATGCATTTCAAGCATTAATTAATAGAACCATATGGTCAATTAACCTTTTAGCTGCTGGACGGTACTGCAACTACTTGCATATCTGCAAGCAACGTGAGGAACAGCTTAACATATTTAAGAGTCTAACTAGAAACTTAGGCTCATCGCTTGAATCTTAAATATAATTTAATGTGTGTGTTTCCAGATTATAGGCATAAAACATACACACTACACACACATGCCATGTTGCTGATGAATGAAGAAACACAAAGTACTAAGAAAGCTACTGAAGAACATCCAACACTATCCAACAAATAACACGACCGGTGTAGAATACTAAATTGCATTCTCTATTCATGTACATGCCTCTCCATATGAAACTTTGAAATCTTTGCTTGTGATTAAATCATATCTGCAGGTAGTGTTACAACACAACATTAATGAACCAACGCAACTGACACAATTTATAAGCATCAGAGTGAACTCTTCAATTTCTGTTTAATGAAAGGGAAGACATCTTTTTTTCTAAATGAACAGACCCGGGCGAAATACAAAGTGCATACAATCTTTAAAAGGGTTGCCCACATTTAAAGGGTTAAACAACTTCCAATGCTTGTTTCAGTTAGTTTCCATGACTCAAGACAGCCCTAGATACTCATTGTCTTTTGTAACATAGAAACTTGTGCTGATGCCTTTATTTAAACACAAATGACACAAGAAGGTTGTTAAAATCAAGAAGAAAATAAGCACACAACCCAACGATGTGAATAGAATGTTTCCTTTATATCATTCATTGGATGTTGAGCATCAGTTCCATCGGATGATGCTCCGGTAAACTGTGTATGGTATACAAAGATATTAAGCTAATACCTCCACAAATCTTAGCAAATGCTTTTAACCTCTTTGATCAATATAGATAAAAAGAAAATACAAAAATGAAGTAGCTCTTAATTAAATGTCCTAATTAATTTAAATTAATTGAATAAATTAAATATATTATTATTTTTATTATTATTATGAAACCAACATACATGTTATGTTTAATAATACATTTAAGTTATTATTTTTAAACATATACACATGCTATGTTTGATAATACACTTAACTTATTATTTTTAAACATACACACACATGTTATGTTTAAAATTCCACCCCTGGGTAAGAGAATAAAACACAAAAGACACACAAGACACTGGTTGAAGACTAACTGCCTTACCTTCTAAACCTGCATCAATAAGCCCGAACTGCTCCAACAATTTCACAAAAAGAACAATCACGATTAGAACGGCTATCATCTCAAGACCTTCCAAGTTCATGATGCGCTAGGTCATGATCTGAATGCAAGGCTCAGTAAGGCTGTCTCTTTCCAGACTTTCTTTGCAAAGCCATTAAACTACATGAAGAAAGCAGTAGCTAGTCAGTGAAGGGAGCGAGAGCGTGTGTGTGTGTGTGTGTGTGTGTGTGAATGCTAGCAGAGGCCAGAAGTGGCAGACGGATAAACTCCGGCCTGTCGGGATTATCTGTGTGCTCGTTATCACTCTCACACAGAAAGACAGCCAGGTATTAAGGAAAGCGACGATCGCCCGTGGACCCAGGAGGTCATACAGCAAGCATCCTCGCTAAAAGTGACGTGCTGCGACTGGCAGCTACACACCTGGGATTTGCAATTCCTTTTTTTTTGTGTGTGTTCGTTTAACTGTACGAAGAGTTGTAGATTGGCAGTTGCCTTGGTAACAACATCTAAAGTGAAGCTTTATGTTTCATTCTTACGGGAAATAAAAAAAAATCTGTATGAGTTCAAATAAACAAATAAACACAGTAATCAGATTTTTTTTACCATGGTTATAAATAGTAGTACTTTCAGATTGCATAAATTTGTTGATGGAAATTATACGATGAATGTTATTTTTAAAACCGACTAGATTGCAAGCTCACAAGAGCCGGGCCCTCTTCTCCTTTTGTACCAGTTTGTTATGGTTGGTGATTTTAAATGTATCCTTCCGACTTTTGGTTGTAAAGCGCTACGGAATCTGCTGGCGCTATATAAAGAAATGCAATGTAATGTATTATGTATTAACTGTTCTTTGTACAAATTCAATGCTTTTTTTTAAACAATTATACACAATAATGATAACAATAACAAGATCTCAAAACTTACTTAGTGAAGTTGATAAAAAAGGAATATTTGGCAAGTTTTTAAAGTTATCTATAACTGAATTGATCCAGATTAAATTAGATTAGAAAGGAAAAAAGATCTTCCATAAAGTATAATGCATGGAATACATACATGTACTTCCAATGCATTCTCCCCTACCAGTGAGGTTCAGCATTATGCCCTACTGGTGCCAATCAAGGACTCGGGTCATCGTGCTGAAAGGAATGGCGCTTACTGTCTCCATAGAGTGCTTTACAATAGGTTAGGGTGATTATTCACAGAAAACATCAGACATACTTTAAAGATACTATATATATATATATATATATATATATATATACACGCACACACCAATCAGCCATAACATTATGACCACTGACAGGGGACGTGAATAACACTGGTAATCTTGTTATCATGGCAGCTGTCATAGGGTGGTATATATTAGGCAGCAAGTGAACATTGCGCCCTCAAAGTTGATGTGTTAGTGTAACGGCCAGGAATGGTCCGATCAGTAGCTGAGGATCCATATTGCAGAACCCGAGTACAAGCCAGAGCAGGCGCAATGGTACTGGAGAAGGACACCAAAACGCAGCTGGGTTGGGGGCTGGATAAGTCTGGATAATCGTGAGATGAAGCCGAGGTCAAGGCTTGGAGAAGTCAGGATAACCGTGAGACGAAGTCAAGGTCGAGGGTTGGAGAAGTCAGGATAACCGTGAGACGAAGCCAAGGTCAAGGCTTGGAGAAGTCAGGATAACCGTGAGACGAATCCGAAGTCAGAACTTGGAACACCACAAAATCGCAACTGAGCCCAGAGAAACAAAGCAAGAATCTCTTGCACACTCAGGTGCAGAAAGAGGTATGCTTCTTAACAGGCAGGAAAAGGAGCTGAAAGCACTGCAATCTCCGCTCTGGAAACTCCTAGCCTTTTGCCTATGGCCATATGTCAGGGACGGGGTCCATACAGACGACTGTAATGACTCAGAGCGCCCAAAGATGGAGTTCAGGAGGTATTGCGCGGTAGTGAAGATGGACAGGGCCTGGTCCAGGATGTTGAGCACGTAGGGTTGTGCGGCCACATACCAGGGCCCTGACATAGCAGCAGATGTTGTCCAGAACAAAACAAAGTGATATCCTGCAGGCACCCTGGAGCAGGCATGAGACATAGCTCTCCAAACTAATGTGCAGGATGCTGCAGCCTGGGAGTAGGGAAGCTAAGCAGAGTAAAAGCGGAAACATAACAAGCAAGGGAGACAGAACAATGAACAGGGAGATGAGCAAGAAACATAGCCAGACAAGACATACATGGTACAGGACACAACAGAGGACAGGGAAACAAGCAGCTCCGCAGACTGAATGGGGCATGACAGTTAGAAGGAGGATAAGTGGGCAAGTGTAAGGATCTGAGCGACTTTGACAAGGGCCAAGTTGTGATGGCTAGATGATTGGGTCAGAGCATCTCCAAAACTGTAGTGGCCCAAGCAAGTAAAAGCAGTGAACCAGTGACAGGGTCATGGGTGGCCAAGGCTCATTGATGCATGTGGGGGGCAAAAGCTGGCTCGTGTGGTTAAATGCAACAGATGAGCAACTGTAGCTCAAATTGCTGAAAAGGTTAATGCTGGTGTCAGAACACACAGTGCATCTCAGTTTGTTGCGTATGGGGCGGCATAGCTGCAGAAGAGTCAGGGTGCCCCTGCTGACCCCTGTCCACTGCTGAAAGAGCCTACAATGGGCATGTGAGCATAATAAATAGATGGAAGTAGGTGGCCTGATCTGATGAATCTGAGGAACAATGTCTTCCCTGAGTATTCACCTTTATTGTGAGGCTTTAATCAGTTTAAATGTCCACATCCTGCACCCATTAAATTATAATAAGACAAAGTAGTCTGGTCTCTGGAGGCAGAACTTCAACATAACCTCCTACGATGTCTGTAGCAAAGACCACCTCAGATTTATGGGCGCAGGGGAAAAAAAAACAAATTTCTCATGCAAAAATCGGTGAAGACAGGAGATTGTATTCTTTTCATTTTGTTTTCTGTAACCAGTTAAAAATAATTCTGTGCTACATACTCATGTTGGAATGGTAAATTATCTATTATTTAGTAACTATAGCATTGTCTTTTCTTATGTAAATCATAGAGGTAATGGTTATTCCCCGTGTGTTTGTTTTTGTAATTTGCCAATGAATAAAATAGCTATGTTATCGCACAGGAACAATAACCCAGGTTCCAATTGCCCATTCCATTTGGCATTTTCTCATTTGTTATTTCCTCACTGCATGTAATTAATTGGCTAAATTAATTAAATTACAACTTTGGGATAATTGGCAGATTTCTATTGTAGTCACCGGTGAATAATGAACCTGTATATTATTAACAGCAATGAGGTTCTTTCTCCTTCTGCCAATATTAGAGCTCTAATTTGTGCTAACATTACCATAGCATGGACAGTTTACTTTTCTGTTGCATCAGTATTGGTTCTGGCAGCAACATTTCATTATTGGTTACTACAATCTTTGCATACATAAACATTATACAGTTTACTATCTGCAAAGAATATGTAACCATATGGATGTAAAAAGTGATTTTTGAAAAAAGGGTTTCCTTTCTGGACACATTTTCTTGGACATCATTATTTTCAACACTTCCAATAACCAAGGGGTTTTTTTTTTATTTGAGGACATGTGCTAAATCAGTGTTCTTCAAACTTTTTTGTCTTGTGATCCGGTGCAATAACTTAGACAATTACAAAAGGCAAAGATCTAATTTCAAAGACAAAATCTGTTAGCTTTTAAAGTAGGATTCATTTCTGATCAATACTAAAGACAATACATTTCCACGATTGATTGAAAGCAGAACACCCGTTTATTAAACATGGGCAATATTCCAGCTGGGAATATGATATATTTTTCAGCTGCAGACAAATCTGTCATCCAGCAGAAAGCAATGTCAGCTGCAATAAGTAGAATGTCCTGACACAGTTACTGTGCTCTGCAGAATGTTTTGACTCGGTAGCAGAAGGGTAATTAATCACCACTCTGACATGCACCGCTCACAGATTTGTACGACTCTCCAAAAATGAGGCCAGACCTCCCATGAACCAGACAAACAGGAAGCAGAAAGCTACAAATATTCATCCGAAGTTCATGGGTTCTTTCATTCCCACTCTCTCACACTCACTGAATGTCTCTCTATCATCTCTGCCAACCACTTCAGCTTCCGTGTCTCGCATCATGTTCTTGTGCTTCTCTTCTCTCTTCATCGGCATTTCCGTAGACATAAACTCCCAGCGAAAACTTCCGCTATTTTGCCCTAAGATAACTTTGTGAAAACTTTCGCCAAAATGGCTGAACTTCCAGTAGCATCCTCTTCCTATGATTGGAGGATTGGGGAGAGGATGTAAACGGAGGCCCCACGATTTTACTGTAAGATAACCTAGTGTGAACTTCTTCCAAAATGGCGGAGCTTCTGGTGACATCCTCTCTTCTTGTCTCAGTGAGCTGCAGCTTCTCCCTAAGGTAAGTATTTTGCTTCTTTTTTTTTGCAGGTTAAATGAGTGCATATGAAAATACTCATAAATGTACTTTGAGAAGCATTCACTGTTCAGGGGGCTGCTTGGAAGACCGGAATATCCTTAGGATCAAGCTGTTTGATATTTAAGATGTAATTTGTTTAAATTGGTCTTATCGGTTTTCCTATGAAGTGAGCAACATTTCCACGGGATACTTAAATCTTCAAAATCTTCAAATGTCACTGCGAGCCATTTTTTCTATTATTTTTCCATTTGCTCTTACTAAAAGATCGTGGCAGAGTAGAAAGTCTTGGGCATGTCACATTACAGTAGCCAGCAGGGATTTGCCTTAATATGAAATTCACAAAATGACGTAAGTGGCAGTGTCTAGCCAAAGGTGTCCTTTTCTTGAAAGACAACAAACCTACAGAGAAAATGTTCAAGTAGATAGGTGTCAGTACTAATGAGCTCAGTGCATCAATAAAAATGTCTCATGTGGTTCCCGGGAAATGTATTTCTTGCCACATCTTGCAGGTTTTAGGTTGATAAGAATGGAGTGGCAATTACTGAAGGGAACCTTGGTGCTTGTGCCCAGAGTACTCTCAGTTCTATCCTGAAATATAGCTTGTGTGCTGCATTTTAAAACAAAGCGGAGAGAATTGTAACTGCGCAGAGGACATCCAACAGCCGGGTTTGTCTTTTTGTTGTAGATAAATCAATGTTTATCGAATTACCTTAAATTTGCCTACGTATGCCTATTAAAACAAATGACCTACTGAGAAATTAGGCAACAAGAATAGGTATCCAGCAGTCACACTCCCGTTCACCAGCAATTCCAAACAGAAAATGAAATAAAGTCATATATATGAAATCATATATTTTTTCACAAGCTCCCCCGGACATTACGACAACGAGTAGTAATTACTAATCACCGTCGTGACAGATCCTACAGATCCTAGCACTTTTTTGATAACCTCCTCATTTGAAGAGCAACACCACAGCATAGGAAGTTTTATCCTAATACCCTTAATACGACTGTAATTATGGAGGAAGCCCTGACAGTGATAATTAATAACTGTGATTTCTTATACTGAGTTACCGTCTGTTGATTTATTTGTCAGCTGGACAAGCTACTTGAAAAAGTCTCACTTATTATTACTATGCTTCCTGTAGAACACGCTGATGCCTGCCAGACACATAAATTTGGCTTTGGAAGTTAAGGATGTATAAAAGAAATATTAACATAAGGTAGGGATTTAAAATGTGATAAAATCATGTTTTTATATTGTCTCAGAGGAAGCCAATGTTTTAATCTCTGGCCAATATGGAACGACAACTCAGCCGGTCAGTACAGATCATCTTGGGGAAAGTAACAGTAGTTTGTAGATTGGTAGGCTGGATATGACTAACCTTGGTGTTCTATTGTATAATAGTTTGAATTTAAGGGAATAATACCTGGTGATAGATAAAAGTGATCAAAAGTAGTTTGACATTTGAGATCAATCAACAATTTCAGGCTTATATTTATGTGTTATTGGTCAATGAGGTTTAATTGTTTTTAAACTTTCAAAATTTAATTTGGAAACAATACTCCCATAGCCAGGATGTTCAATTATTTTTGATGTATTATACATTATAGACCAGACATTCAAATACTCACGTTAAAAATTGGTCCTAAAAAAGATAATTGAATAGAATGAATTATTTATTCTTCAATTAGAAACTGAAAGCGTTGTCTTTTCTTTTGAAATAGCAAACACTCTCAACGCATTGGAACTATGAGAACTTCTGACAGGCAATTTGTCAATTTTGTAACCTTACAAATTCCATTTTTATACAAGAGATTGTTATATTGAACATTGAAATTTATCTATATGATTTTTAAATAGTTATGATTAAGAGTGTCTCTCTCTACAGGCATTCTTGTATGGGGCTTTTACTCTTCTGGTTTAGTGGCTCTGTGAATGGGAATAGATTGCCACCGATGTGGGCAGGTTAGCATCAATCAGCCTTTAGCGAGTGTGGAGCGTGAGGCAAGTGGGAGAGAGGTAGATGTGGCAAAACACAGCTCCCTTTGCTTAGAGGAAGAAGAAACCGATGCAGAGATCCAGGCAAACAAGGCTTTATCTGGAGATACCGGGACACTTATGTGTATATATTAGACTTGGGCATCAGGGGGCTCTTCGTGTTCGTCTTCGTGGTTGTCGTCGGCAAAAAAATAAAACTTTGTAATATTCGCCCGTTCCTGTCTTCTCTTCGGGTGACATTCGTGGACATTCTTCGTGTTCGTTTTTTCTTCGGTTTTTTATAAGTATTTAATACGGGGTTAACGCGTACTGCAGCAGTTCTGGCTCCAGGAGTTAAATGTCCGTATGAGCAACTCAACTGGTCAACAGAGTCGCTCATACAGACTTTTAAACTCCTGGCGCCGTAACCTGTTGCACCTTAAGGGGTTAAGGGGCTGTGCGAGTTAGCCTATTGATCGCTTGCACGGCCCTTTAACCTATGGATTTCCGCTCCCGTTATTTACAAAGGCCGTCCGAGTGAGCCAATAGGCTCACTCGCCCTGCCCTGTAACCCCTGACTGCTTCCGTCAACTCCTGCGATGCCGGCACCGAGACCGAGCTAGAGGGCTCGCAGAGGAGAGAGAGTGTAGTGCCAGCTCCTCCTCACAGTACTATTGAAACAAGAGTAATGGATACAGGTAGGGAAGCGCAGTTTCACCAGGTGCTGGCCTGGCTTCCTCAGGAGACAAATTTGCTGATCGAAAATAAATTTATTATTGATTTATTTTCGTAGAAAGGCTGATTTTATCTTCATCCATTCATATCATCACTTACCAGAGGTTCCTCGTGGATCGCCTTTGCTTTTATGCTGCTGTAGCTCACTTTGTGAGCCATCACTTCTTGTAAGTTGCTCCAATAAATAGGGGCCACACTTTTTACTTGCTATACTGTGCCATGGTATCATTTCTTTTATACAGATAATTGTAAAGGACTGCATTTTAGATTGTCCTGGATATGATTTTTTTCACATAGTTTAACCCTGCGCTTTGCCATAGAAGCCTCCAGAGGAAGTCCCTGCAGCAGCAGAGGCTGCCAGAAAGGGAGGATCCAGGTCCCCTGCAGCTCCACGGGGGATTTGGATCTTAGTCTTGTAGTCAGACCTCTATAATATATAATATATATATTATAATATATATATATATATATATATAATTATAATATATATAATCGAGCAAATACGATAATAGAAATGAACAGCCTTTGAGGGATGATGAAATATAATGCTATTTTTTTTATTCATGTAACGTTTTGTAATGCAGCTGGCTTGTGTTGGGTTTTTTTCCCCTTAAGTGGACATATGCCCTTCAGTTCTCTAGAAAGGACAGTCTCAGCCTATGACACTAGGATAATAAAAATAGTTATTTCATTAAAACAAAAAGAAAAGATGCAAGAAACTAGGCCAAAGTAAATTTAATTTAAAAAAAATTAGTAAAGTTCTTTTTGAGACATGCAACTGGGGATTTTCATATAACTAGCATTTAAAAAGAACCAGAAAGCGATTTTAGCTGTTAATAGGGTGATTAAGTTTATTTAGGACAAGCTTTAAAAAAAAGTGTCCTTGAAAATCTGATCCAAATATTTTGTCAAGTACATGAATGTACGTGATGATAGAATGTGATAAAACTTCTTTGTAGTTTAAAACGGTTACCAACATACATGTGTAATTTACCCTCTTCTACACGCTTTCTTTCATCTCCCCACAAGTCTGCACCGTGCCCACCTACCCCTGTGCTGTCTTGCTATATAGAGATAGTTTATCACCTGATTCACTTACACCTTAATCTCTTAATCAGTAGAGGACACCGGCCCTTCGTATTCCTTCACTACCCATTATGCTCAATTAGACTAGCACAGCTCGTTTAATTTCGTCTTTTCTATGACGGATTTCAGTAAAGCATTTGATATTCTCTCTCATAAAAGACACATACATAAATAGCATTGTTTAGATGTTAAAATAGTTAAATGGCTGCAACCAAAAGTTGTAGTTAATGGTGTACATTCAAAATATAAGTCTTGTTAACGATAACACGCATTTAGGACATAAAAATCCACAGGCAAAATATAGCATTGAGAGAGATTTTTGAGGACTTAAAGGTAGACTGACAACGTAATAAAGCATTGGAAAGGTAAGCAATGTGCTGGGTTGTGTAGCTAGAGGCATTAATAGCAGGAGAATGGAGGTGGATATGACAAATTAGGTGCGTGGTGAGACGTAATCTAGTATATTGGGTATAGTTCTGGAGACCCCATTCCCAGAGGGATATTGAGAGAGTTCAGAGAAAAGTTTGCTAAAATGGTAAATGGTTGGCAGTATAAATATTATGATGAAAGACTAAGGGATCTTAGAATATGTATAGCTTAGAAGAAAGAAAAGAGAGATAGGGGTGTGAAACATTTAAACACACAAATGAATTTACCAAAGCAAGGATGGAAGTTAGGAACAAGAACAAGAGGCCTAGTTATAAACCTAGTGGGTCGGAGGCTCAGATGTAATATAAGGAAGTTTTCTTTTACAGTGAGGGCGGTAGATAAGTGGAACCCCCTCCCAACATAAATGGACAGGCAGATGGCTACCCATACGGAATCTAAGACAAGACCATTGGCTCATTAAGGTCTTTAAATTCACTTTAGGTGGCAACCCCTGTGAAACCTTATATTAAGATTACGAATACCATGGGATACCAGTGCCCTGATTTAATACCAGTGGCATTGTGGCTTCTAATGTTTCCCTTTTCTGTGAGATGTAGGATATAACACTTCAAATTAATTGCTGTCATATCAGCCTGAAATGTCTAGCTCGTCATGCTATTAATATCCATCCTGAAAAATGACCTCCCTTATGAATGAGCTTGTTAAACCTGAATAGCTTCCATAAATAGAATTTCTAATAAAAGTGGCTAATTTTGACTCACTGCCTGAAGCAGTAAGACATACTTGTAAGGTTGTGTCATCATGGAACTGCTAGTTGCAGTGAACGCAGGTCTCCATGAGGTAAGAGGGAGAGTGGGGTGAGGGGACAGTAGTGTGAGCTACATGGGTGATGGGATGGGAGTATTATGTGCATGTATAGCAGGGGTGTACAAACTGCGGCCCGCCAGCTGCTGCAGGACTACATCTCCCATCCTCCTCAGCCAGACCCCTCGTCTTATAATTGAGGTCGTCTTCAAATCAGACCCCCAAAAAAATGTCTGCTGGGGCCAGGCTGCTTACCGGTACTTTGGTCGTGAGCAGCGTCTCTTCTGCTGGAAGCAGGAGAACAGGAAGCTAGCAGAGAGTCACATACGGTAATTCTGCCTCCCCCCTCCTTCCTCTGGGGGCGGGGCCAGAGAAGGTGCTCACACAGCCGGGCCCCTGCAGAAGTCTTCGAGTGAGAGATCTGCAGTTCAGGTAAGGGGGTGGGGGAGGCTTTTTGTGATTAATGTGTGAAGTATGTGTGATTAATGGAATGAATGAGTATTTAAATGTTTGTGAATGAGTGTGTGTGTGTATGATAGCATGGATGTGTAAGGGGGGGTGGTGGTAGCATGGCATAGGGAGGCTGTACTCACACTCCTATCATCCCCAGGTTCCAGCATGTACTGGCTGCCTTGGCTTGATAGGAGTGTGATTGCTGTTAGCAGTTATATATATACCTCCAGAAATGCCTTTTAACCCCCTATATGCCACTCTGCCCCATGATATGCCTTTTAACCCCCTATATGCCACTCTGGCATATAGAGGGTTAAAAGGCACATCATGGGGCAGAGTGGCAAATAGGGGGTATAAGGCATTTCTGGGGGCAGAGTGGCAACCCTGGGGGCAAATGTGCATAACTGGGGGGGGCAGGTTGGCAAATAAAAGGAAATAAAAAAATATATATTTTTCTCAATCTTAGCTTTTATTACATAGGAAAAAATGTTTACATGAATTAATATTTACTAGTAAACCTTTTTT
>VKOC01000001.1:5646168-5656612 GCA_009364415.1 Spea multiplicata
GAAAATATATTTGGATAATATTTTGATTTTTTAAAAAGTATTTATTCTGTTATCTTATGTAGAGCGAAGGACTAGCGACTTAAGTTGTGAGTTTTGGAGTTGACTACTTCTTTCCACTCTCATGTACTGTGTGCGAGACAATGCAATTTTTTTCTCTGCTCTGATGTGAGTTGACTTTAGGGAATATGCAAGTTGGACTTTTGTCCAAGCTGTGCACGTTTACTGCTGCAAACACACATTTTTTTTTGCCAATGTGCAAGAATTTACACTTTAGGGAATAAACCTGAGCGAGGAGGTCTGTGCCGGAGGCTGAATAGCTACGTCCAGACTATGGCGGCTCTTTAGGGGTCCTGCGGACATCTGTCCCATTTACCTCATATTAAAGACTCCCCTGTGCGCATAGTCAGCAATCCTAACAAGTATAGAAAAATTCACACAAATAAACAAAACACCTGCATAAACAATAAATTATATGGAACGCAGCAATGATATTTAATTCTGTTTATTATAATAGATTTTTTCATTGCTTATAATTAACTTCATTTTTTACAGTAATTATACAATAACTTATAAAGTAAGATATAATCTAAATGTAATTGTCTGCAAATTAGACGCTATGCAAACTAATGTAAATAATGACAATGTAAGCCTATTTATTTGCTTTGTAAAACTCTTATAATTAAAAAAAATACAGTCTGTAATGAATAATAAAATGTGTGGCGCTTGAAATGTATTACATGATGGGTTTTCATGTCTGCATGGGTTGAATACATTGTGCATTTTTCCTCCTTAGAGGTTTGATCATTTATAGTCCTAATGCGAGAAGGTAATGGTGACTAATGGGAGCCATCACTGCTTTCCCTGTGTCAGTGCTCTGATGCTACGATTACTTCTGTAGGGGCTCTATGTGGTAAGATTAGAAAATAAAAGGTTAAGGATTAAATCAGAACCAGCAGCAAATACAGCAAGCTACGCTTGGACGCTACAAGATGATGGGACACCGCAATAAAGGTTGACCAAAGACCATGTCAAGGCAGGATAAAGCCAAGCTGTGCAAGAGCTGACTATACAGAAGTGTATTCTGTGTAAACAGTAAAAAGTCAAATGGTACATAATGGAACAAAGATACTCATGGGCTTCCTAGGTATCAGTGAGTAATCGTTGTGAGGCTAGTTGGGTAGGGGAAGGAAGTCAAGTAATGTGCAGAGGCAATATTTTTACTAAGTTCTGCATTGGGGACATTCAGTGAAACCCTACAAAAAGTTGGTTGCAATCAATAGACAACAATTATGAGCAGGATTGAGTTCAGAGTGGTCTTAATAAATCTTTGTGACGTTTTATATATATATTGGATTTAGGATTTAGGAGAAAAATCACATCGTCGGTGCACTTTACTTGAGTTTTTAATGCCAATGCAAATTAGAACCTTGGATGTAAATATATGCTGAGTTTTATCATGGCAACTCATGCAACCATCAGTGCCATTATGCTTTAACCCAAAAGGACCTTTTAGTAAATCTACCCAACTGACTAAACTGAAAGATGTCTCTCAATACAAAGCCACCTGCCAAGGTCACTGCCCGGTGTGGCACGTTTCTCCTGGAGTGGTCTCCTGAATGGAGTGCAGACTTAATGTAACTGAAGTAAAATAAAAGCTGTGTAGATTGATATTTTTTTTCAAACATATTAAGCAAAGTAAGAATTGTGTGTACTTGAGATACGGTTAACGCAACCTAGACCCTGATCCTTGAATTAACCCCTGCCTGTTTTCACTGTTTCATCCATGTCCAGTTGCACTGCTCAATAAATTAAATTTGCCCACCACAGCCTTTTGTATTTCAGGCTTATAGAAAATTTCTGTCACATATGATGATTTTCCCAACAAGTTATTTGCAAAACGCTCTCTTGCTAAGGAAAAGTTCCTTGTGTGTATCCGTGTATAACTTTAAATAACACTGTTTTCCCAAGAAACGTATTTGAATGCCTGAAAGATATTACGTTAAGAACACAATGTATCATAAGTTTGACTCCTGGGCAGTCTGCTGAACACCAAGTAGAACATAACGTGACAAAGTTCCGTATAATTTCATTTTAACCAACAGATTTGTTGCTTTTGGTGGCTGACCTTCATTTCTTTACTTGAGATTTTATTAGTTTAGTTCTTACTAATATATTGAGTTATATTTAGTTGCTATGGTTACAATGTACAGAAGAAAGAAAACAGGTTTTTTTTTCTTAAATCAATAAGCTTAATAATTTGTTTTAGCCAGATCATCCATTTTGCATAATTACAAAAACTTTGCATTTCTGCTTTTCGAAGTTAGTTTGTGCATTTGGTATGTCATATTTTAAGTTGGTTAAGTAATATTTATGTGTGCACTAAATGGTTATTATAATATTAAAAAAACAGAAAAAACATTGCCTTATTCATGTATTTAATTATGCCACCTGTTTACGTTGCCTAATTATATGCTAGTTTTTATTGGCACAGACTGGCATGCATTTAAAAACATGATAGATTTCATCAACTACAATAAATCATAATTTATTTTGTATCACACTACATTTATGTTGTACATGAAATTTATTTTAAAAATACACAAAGCAACAAGGAAAATAAGATCCGTCTTTTCAAACGGGCAATACTCTAAATTTTGGGGATAGTCTTGAGGATGATAAAACTGGCTCAAGTACGTAAGGGCAAAATGCCAGCAAAATTGCCCCTAGCTTGTGACACTGGTTACCAATCAATTATCTTAAACAATGTATTTTACTTTGAAGGTAAGTGGGTGTTTTGAATTTAATTTAGCCTTAAAAAGCTTTTAATAAGCTCTTCCATTTGAAAACAATGCAATGACATACTGGGTTACTTAGTTACCCAAGTCTGTCTTATTATATATACATTATTTACATGTCAAACATTGTAAATCATAAGTCATGTTATATTAAAGTTTGAATAAGAGTATTTTCTCTTTGGGCTATCACAAGGAAAAATAAATTTTAGAGAAAAATCTTCAAAAAGAGTTTTCACGCCATACAGTGGGCCCTACTCTCCTTTTCTACATTGTGCAAGCAGCCATAGGGAACGACAGCAGGCAAGGTAAGAGTATGTTCTAGTGTAAACGTGTGTGTGAGTATGCTAATGTGTTAATGTGAGAGTGTAAATATAAGTGTATGTGTTAGATTGAGTGCATGTGTGTATGTTATGGGGGCTAAGGGGCTAGAGGGCCACTGAGCTGTACCCCCCTCCCCAGGCCAGACAGTGCAAGCCAAGCCACTCTCAGTAGACAGAGGTGGTTGATTATAAGTATGGATTGTTTCAAGTGCTGCCTGCCAAACCGAAAAGGTTCTGTTGAGTCCTAGTACCATCTTTGCATAGAGTACAGTCCTCCCACTTTATCGAGCCAGATGTCTCTGCCAGAGATATAATATATATATATTGTCTTATTATAGATTTTGAAATGGAAACACAAGTGACATGACAACTGGCTTCCAGTCTTCCAGTCTTTCAGTCTTTTGCATGATCAAAGAAATATCCAAGTGGGGAAGAAAAATGACAAAACAAATCCCTGCAAATCTTATCATAGAGCTTTATCAAATATCCACAGCTGCGATATGACATTAAATAATATTTTACCGTTTGGCAATAGGATTGCTCTTCTACTGCACCGAGAATGTGAATAATTCAGCCAAAATGTACTCACTTTGTTTTGCAAGAACGGTGAACATTGACTGAACTGCTACTGCCTTGTACACAAAACTATTTTTAAATGGAAATTTAGCTCCCAGCAGCTGCTTTGTGGTACAGCTGCTCAGAGATAAAGGTAAGAAAAAAAACAAGGAGTGAATATGAAATCACATCACATACTGCCCCCTAGAAAGTGATCTCATATCGAATGAAAGTGATACAGAACTCAAGAGTTATGGTTAACCATAAATCTGTCTTATTAAAAAAAGAGAAATTCTTCATTACTTTTATTATCGTTACACAAGGAACTCTGCATTTTATAGAAGACGAGGGTATCTCAGCACTTTAATGTAATCTCTGCTTTAGATTTTTAATCAGATATATTTTCAAAATTGGTGGCGAAAATAAAATACTTCATGCCCATTATTGCATACTAGAGCATGTGCCTGTCATTACAATTATGCACTTTTTTCTCTCTCTCTTTCTTTTCTTCCTCTCCATTTATCTCCGTCTCTTCCTCTCTCTTCCCCTTCTCTCACTCTCTTTTTTCTTCTCATTTCTCTACCTCCCTATTTTCTCTCTTGTCCCACAGTTTCTTGGGGATACATCGAATTTGATGGGGGTAAATGTTGTTTTTGTCAGTTATTACTGGATATTTAAAAAGTCCTCTTCTGTGTCCTGAAATTGTATTTATTATTTTTAAAAGTTATTTGCATTGACTGTGCGTATATATCGTACATGTATTATCATATTTTAATTAGTAACGTACCTTGTAGCAGCCGTCAAAAGCCATCAATGTATTTTGACCTAATCATATCTAGCAATAATAATGCGATTTCACCGTCTATTATTCTGATTATTTTGTAAAGTCAATTAATTTACCTTCAGTGATTTTACATTTTATACTACATCTGTGGGATTTACTATGTGTCATATTCTATTTCTTGTTAAATGTCTGAAGGTGAGTGTTTAACATTTGTCCTCCATTCATTTCTAGTTCTCATTATTTTTGCCATTTAATGTTGTAAGAAGTATTGCTTTGTTTTCAAACCTGTGCTTTTTAGATTTTATTGTTGTTTTAATGCTAGAAATGTGTGGTTCTGGATATGCTGAGACATTAAAAAATGTTTAAGAGTATGACAAAAGCCATCCTACCTTAACATAAAAATGGATATTGGTTTTGCTTCAATATTAAATTCCAAATAAATCAAAGATATATAAAAACTAATACAAATAAGTTTTAAATAGCATACATGCATAATTGTATTGATACACTATGCACTATTTTCACATATATTGTTCAATGCTATAAACCTATTATTATTCACTGAGCAGCTGGACAGTTGCTCACAATAGATCAAAGGAAGAAGTTAGCTAATGCTGAGTTATTGCACTTTCCGCTTATTTTCATATAAATCCAAGCATGGGTATCCGCATGGAAATTTTTGGACTTAAATTTCACCCATCAATCGAAAAAAGACAGGGGCTTTTTGAACAATTTAATTGTCTATCCTACCAAGCAGGGAGGGTTTGGACAACTTGCGCAACAACAGGTATAAATCTATTTCAAGCTCTCCTGCCTCCTGCAATTTCATTTAAAAACCTGGTCTGCTGCCATATCTTGCAATTCGCCTATCTGAGACTAGATGTTACGTGACTTCTCAAACGCACATCATCTTCACGCATGTCCCTCTCCTGGAGATCACTGCTGGATTCCCACAGAAGGCTTCCCCCGGGCAGGAACAAAATACAACAGACAAGTGTATCTGTGTACTGTACTGTTGAGGCTACTACAGCATCAACCATGAGGAGAAACAACTTCGGCAGTGGCAATGGTCCATGTCATTCTGACAATGCCATGTACCTTATCCTGCCTATGTCCCACACCTTGGACAGGGCTAGGGGCAGTTCTATAGGATGCATAGACATCTGACTGCTCTGAAACAGGGGGGCAATTATGGGACTTGAATTACACATCCATTATTAACATTTTTGTGTATGAGAAGGCTTGTGGATTACAAGTGTAAGGGCTTGTGTGTTAGCATGTTAGTGTATATGATGTGCTCTAGACTACTACCAAGAGCTTGTGAGTTACAAAAATTTTGGGGACATTGAAATTTGTAAGTCTGGTTCCTTTTGTGAGACTATTTAAGCACTTACACGTAAATTAATAGCAGTGGCTTCCAATTTCATTTCCTAGTTGCTATCCATGTTCCCTAGAAATGGACTTGCATGGACTTGGAGGTGAGGACATGCAAGTTAGTGTAGAAAATTGCAAATATTTTGCCAGTTTGCAGTTGAATTACCTTTTAGTAAAAGAAGAAAATGTGTTCTTTAGTGACATTTTTCTGGAAAAGTCAGTAAAAGTGTGCCAGAACATGCCTAGAGTGCTGTTACCATTGATATATTTCCAGTTTTTACTTCCCTGCTTATTTTTTCCCCAGAATATAAAGTGCTTCGCCCGAAGCGTACTTTTTTGTTTTAATTGGTTTAACTTTTATATCTGTACTTTAATAGCTATACTATTTTATTTTTGCAACATACAATTGTTTTCTTTACTACTATACCTGACACACACACTAATCGTTGCGCAATTATCTTTGACTGAACAATAAAAATGTATCTGTGTTGTCTTGTTAGCACAATGCTTTGGTTCTTCTGTATTTAGTTTAGTTTCAGGGGCACTTGATGCGGTATCCCTGTTTTTCCCAAAGTGCTTAAAAAATATATACAGCACAATTCAAACTTTGTATCTATTTTTTATGCCAAATTCACCCTGGGCCTCTAATGAAGTAAAAAATGAAGAAGAAGAAAAGAAGAAGAAGCAATTCATCGGTATATTGTGTTATTGCAACTGATATGTTTGTTTTACTTTGCTTTTGAGTTAAAGACATTATAGCCCTGTTGACTTTAAATGGCTTTTCAATAAAACCAAGGTAACATGGAAACAAGTCGGAACAATTGCCTTTGGCATGTTCCGTTTGTAATTCTGTTATAACACCATTGTCATATGAGTTACGCTTTGAGGTGGTTGCGGTGCTCTGTTCCAATATCAGGCCCCGGGCCTGAGAGGGGGTGACACCATGTGTCATGGCACCTGGTGACCCCAACCCTAGTGACGCCACTGGTTGTATCTTATAGTTCATGACTTCATAAGTGTAAAACATACATGGTTAGGTGATAATGATGACACTGATTATCATATCAGTAATTTTTGAAGTGTGTGCTGGGGACATGATGGCATATACTTTCAAATGATTCAGTTAGCATGAGAGTTACTGTTCACTAGGCATTATGAAGGGTAGAAAGAGCTCATCATCCATGAAAGGCTGAGGTAGCCCCAAATACTGCATACTTAATACAGAGATATTTTTAAAAAGTCATTAAAATACTGATTATAAAAGACTTGCTCAGTATTTCTTGTAGAAGTTCAGAGAGAATAAAAGCTGATATGCATGTAGGATACAGAAATATCAATCAAGTAATAGATCAGATTTAGTGAGTTACCTTTATTAATAACTTCCGCTACATTTTTAAATAGATGATCAGAGACAGGTAACTTTAATGGCATTAACTCTAATTATAAATGCTATTAATATTATTATAGTAAGTGATTAGAGCAATTATATGGAAATGTAGAAATGTAACTAAGCTCAACTTTGCATTTAACTAAAGTAAATATCCAATACTTTGAAGTAAACGGGGGAAACAGGAGTTTAAAAAATGCCTTTAAACTATAATAGATAATGCCAGGGGGAAAAAGTCAGTAAATAGAAGGTAATGTGCATTTTCAAGTGCTGTGGCCTTCTCGTTCATGTGAATTATTTAAAAGCTGGTAGCATTCAAGCTATCAATGAAGTAGGCGATTTTCCTGAAAGAATGAAATAGATTTGCTTTGCAGGTATGGCTACAGTCTTTTTAAGTATCAATGGATAAATTTAGGACCTCATTAAAAGGTATGTATTATCTACAAGGATATAAATTATATATAAACTTCCTGGGAGCAACTGTTACAAGTGAATGACATGAAGCAAAACCCAACTCTAATGGCATATAATCAAAAATTCATTCATAATTACATTTTGCTAACAAATAACTAATGGAGCATGAAATCTAGAAGGTCATTTGCGCCGTTAACATGATTAAATTATTTATATTGTGCATGACTGGTAAAGCCCTCATCTCGATAAATTACAATAAAGAAAAAAGTAGCACATGTACAAGTAGTTTGTCCTCTCATTGCTTGTTTTCCTTTAATTAATTGGTTACATAAAATGTACAACAAATACTGCTTTTTCCTAAAGTGTTATTAAACTTTAAGAATAATAAAAGCTTCTTTAGGAGAAGTCAAAACAGTTTTCCCAATGCATTCATATTTTGAGAAAGCAGTCTGCACTATAGAATTTACGAGCTGCTTTCTCTGGGTGGTCTGCATCGTCTAAATACAAACAGGTAGCTGACGGTGCCTTACAAAAACATGGCGTGTCTCCAGTGTTGCACATAATATTCTCCAAGGAATGCCCAAGTCACGTTTGAACTTTAAGGGCTATGTAATCTTTCGAAATAGCAGGTAAGATTATAAACTGAGGTTAAAGAAGAAGGATTTTGCAGACGTGCTATTGCAGGAAGCAATGAGCAGGGACTGCATGACTTTTCTAAACTGAACAGTAATTGTGAGAATTCCTGCTGGGTATCAGTGCCATTTTTTGGGGGATTTGTACTATCTTATGGGTGGGAGCATTTTCATACTAAGGCGGACAAATATGCAGCAAATATAGTAAAAAAAAAATCAGAGAAACACAGCTTTTTGTACTTGTTTATGCTCTTACATTGCCATGTGATACACAGAGGTATATCCACTGAGGCTGCAGAACTCTGGGTCGGTTGAGGCCACCATCAGGCCACCCTAAGAAATCGGAGTGAGGACTGTGTCCCCCGACCTCACACATCACCCTATTACATATCAAAGCTACCCAAAGGGACGAATGGCTGTACTATGCCAAGTGTTGGGATATGACATCATACCTAGGAACTCTAGGGTTAATATACACATTTTATGGATGATAATTTACATAACGCAATAAGACCACTGAAGGAGGTGCATGGTACAGCTTTGCTGGAAAAGAGAGATTAATTGTCCACGCACTGCCCACAGTAAAAATACCAAGGCGCCATTTACAATCTTCATTGAACGCACAACTTTATTCATTCATTGTTATAAGCACACAATGTATCTTACATGTTTCTAACAAAAAGTGCTTCGTTGTAGGGTACGACTCAGCGTTATTAGAACAAATGTGTTTTACCCCTCTGCTGTTTGCATATAACAATTATAATAAAGGTTTGGATGTCAATGATATACTAGAAAAAGAGAGTTTGACAAAGTTTTGGAAATTTCTTTTAAACATTTTTTTAAAAAAAAGATATCATCAGACCAAAAGCATAGTAGAAGTCATGATTAAAAAATATTACTTTACATAAAAATAGCTTTATCCAGAGGCCATCGATAGAGCTCTAAATAATGAATTATCCAGAGACTTTAAAGGAAGTTCATTGCCTTTTTTTTAAAAATTAATTTTAGTTCTTAATAATTCTCAGCATCTTTTGCTCCAAACAGTAACGAACTAACTAATTAACAAATTCTTTTTTAGAAATCCATCTCAAGCCTTTATCTATTTCACGAGCCACAATGTTTTCCTACCTGTAAATCTATATATATGTTGATCCAGAAGAAAGCTAAAAACGCTCAACCAAGGTGTTTTATGCAATTTTGGTAAATAGTTAAAACATATAGATTCAAACAAACCATTCTTGATTAGAAAGTAAATCAGATTGTTTATTATGATTACGTTGTTGCAACTTTTTGCTATAAAGACATCCAACCCTTGTTGAAAGTATTACCTGAACCCACTAAAACCATTCTTTTTTAAGTGTATTCCACGTTTGACTGAAAATGTGTTGTCGTTAAAATCCTGTGACTTAAAACATGCCAGACGGGTCTTTGTATTGTTTTCGAATATACTTGTATATTAAGAACCCACATAAATTTATTTTCAGAGACCTAAGGGACTTAATTTTGGAATTATACATTTTTGGCCAAGGGCGGTGGTCTTTCCCCCTTGGCCTGAATATAGCCCATAACAGGGACAATCCAATTTCCCACCACTTTCTATATTTATTATATTATTATTATATTATTATTTTAATAGATTTTTTAATAAATGGAGATTTTAATTTTTTAATTTTTTGTTTTTGTATGATTATTAGGTATTTGGTTCCAACACTGTATACCCCCATATTCTACTAGTGTTTTTTGTGTTACTGTTTGTATGCATCAGCGTGAATAAGCCTGATTTGGAAGCCCCACTTCATAGTCTTAAACGATATAACTCAACATATATATAACTGAATTGACGAGTTTAAAATTCTAATTGATCATTAGAAAAACCTTTCGCAGCTATATAACACAGCTAGAAATGTCCTTATTTTCCATGAAAAAGGTGAACCCAAACCTCTGAATGGTAGCATATAGATAAAATACATGTATTTATAAGTACTTCTAATATGAAAATGTAGTGTTCATCCTATTTCTTGTATTAAACTATTACATTTACACTTAAAATACATTTATATCAAATATGCCTCTTAAAAGTAACACATTATGTTGAAACAAAACATATCTAAGAATCATTCATCATAGTATATTCCGTAATAACAACGCCGGAATTTTATATTGTGATAATTACAGAATAAATC
>VKOC01000001.1:5656712-5699369 GCA_009364415.1 Spea multiplicata
CTTTTACTGACTTTTCCAGAAAAATGTCACTAAAGAACACATTTTCTTCTTTTACTAAAAGGCAGTTCAACTGCAAACTGGCAAAATATTTGTAAGTTTCTAACTTGCATGTCCTCACCTCCAAGTCCATGCAAGTCCATTTCTAGGGAACATGTATACTAGGAAATTAAATTGGAAGCCACTGCTATTTCTTTACGTGTAAGTGCTTAAATAGTCTCACAAAAGGAACCAGACTTACAAATTTCAACTCACACCCTCGGTAACAGATAAACTATAAACACATACTTTTTTTATCTGAAGAAGAGACCTGTAATGTCCCAAAAACGTTTGTAACTCACAAGCTCTTGGTATTAGTTTAGAGCACATCATAAATACACTAACATGCTAACACACAAGCCCTTACACTTGCAATCCACAAGCCTTCTCATACACAAAAATGTTAATAATGGATGTGCAATTCAAGTCCCATAATTGCCCCCCTGTTTCAGAGCAGTCAGATGTCTATGCACCCTATAGAACTGCCCCTAGCCCTGTCCAAGGTGTGGGACATACGCGGGATAAGGTACATGGCATTGTCAGAATGACATGGACCATTGCCACTGCCAAAGTTGTTTATCCTCATGGTTGATGTTGTAGTAGCCTCAACAGTACAGTACACAGATACCGGGGTAAGCCTTCTGTGGGAATCCAGCAGTGATCTCCAGGAGAGGGACATGCGTGACGATGCTGTGCGTTTGAGAAGTCACGTAACATCTAGTCTTGGGCTGCAGCTCCTCTCAGATAGGCGAATTGCAACATATGGCAGCAGACCAGGTTTTTAAATGAAATTGGAGGCAGGAGAGCTTGAAATAGATTTATACCTGTTGTGGCGCAAGTTGTCCAAACCCTCCCTGCTTGGTAGGATAGACAATTAAATTGTTCAAAAAGCCCCTGTCTTTTTTCGATTGATGGGTGAAATTTAAGTCCGAAAATTTCCGTGCGGATACCCATGCTTGGATTTATATGAAAATAAGCGGAAAGTGCAATAACTCAGCATTAGCTAACTCCTTCCCTTGTTCTATTGTGGGCAACTGTCCAGCTGCTCAGTGAATAATAATAGGTTTATAGCATAGAACAATATATGTGAAAATAGTGCATAGTGTATCAATAAAATTATGCATGTATGCTGTTTAAAACTTATTTGTATTAGTTTTATATATCTTTGATTTATTTGGAATTTAATATTGAAGCAAAACCAATATCCATTTTTATGTTAAGGTAGGATTGCTTTTGTCATACTCTTAAACATTTTTTAATGTCTCAGCATATCCAGAACCACACATTTCTAACATTAAAACAACAATAAAATCTAAAAAGCACAGGTTTGAAAACAAAGCAATACTTCTTACAACATTAAATGGCAAAAATAATGAGAACTAGAAATGAATGGAGGACAAATGTTAAACACTCACCTTCAGACATTTAACAAGAAATAGAGTATGACACATAGTAAATCCCACAGATGTAGTATAAAATGTAAAATCACTGAAGGTAAATTAATTGACTTTACAAAGTAATCAAAATAATAGACGGTGAAATCGCATTATTATTGCTAGATATGATTAGGTCAAAATACATTGATGGCTTTTGATGGCTGCTACAAGGTACGTTACTAATTAAAATATGATACATGTACGATATATACGCACAGTCAATGCAAATAACCATCAACATTTCAGGACACAGAAGAGGACTTTTTAAATATCCAGTAATAACTGCCAAAAACAACATTCCCCCATCAAATTCCACATCAAATACAGAATGATGACAATGTGTCCCCAAGAAAGTGTGGAACAAGAGAGAAAATAGGGAAGAGAGAAGAAGAGACAGAGATAAATGGAGAGGAAGAAAAGAAAGAGAGAGAGAAAAAAGTGCACATAATTGTAATGACAGGCACATGCTCTAGTATGCAATTTTGAAAATATATCTGATTAAAAATCTAAAGCAGAGATTACATTAAAGTGCATTCTATAAAATGCAGAGTTCCATGTGTAACGATAATAAAAGTAATGAAGAATTTCTCTTTTTTTAATAAGACAGATTTATGGTTAACCATAACTCTTGAGTTCTGTATCACTTTCATTCGATATGAGATCACTTTCTAGGGGGCAGTATGTGATGTGATTTCATATTCACTCCTTGTTTTTTTTCTTACCTTTATCTCTGAGCAGCTGTACTGCAAAGCAGCTGCTGGGAGCTAAATTTCCATTTAAAAATAGTTTTGTGTACAAGGCAGTAGCAGTTCAGTCAATGTTCTCCGTTCTTGCAAAACAAAGTGAATACATTTTGGCTGAATTATTCACATTCTCAGTGCAGTAGAAGAGCAATCCTATTGCCAAACGGTAAAATATTATTTAATGTCATATCGCAGCTGTGGATATTTGATAAAGCTCTATGATAAGATTTGCAGGGATTTGTTTTGTCATTTTTCTTCCCCACTTGGATATTTCTTTGATCATGCAAAATTTGCCTGGAAGACTGGAAGCCAGTTGTCATGTCACTCGTGTTTCCATTTCAAAATCTATAATAAGACAATATATATATATATATAATATATCTGGCAGAGACAAAGTGGGAGGACTGTACACTATGCAAAGATGGTACTAGGACTCAACAGAGCCTTTCCGGTTTAGCAGGCAGCACTTGAAACAATCCATACTTATAAACAACCACCTCTGTCTACTGAGAGTGGCTTGGCTTGCACTGTCTGGCCTGGGGATAGGGGTACAGCTTCAGTGGCCCTCTAGCCCCTTAGACCCCATAACATACACACACATGCACTCAATCTAACACATACACTTATATTTACACTCTCACATTAACACATTAGCATACTCACACACACACACACATGTTTACACTAGAACATACTCTTACTTTGCCTGCTGTGTTTCCCTATGGCTGCTCGCACAATGAAGAAAAAGGACAGTAGGGCCCACTGTATGGCGTGAAAACTCTTTTTGAAGATTTTTCTCTAAAATTTATTTTTCCTTGTGGTAGCCCAAAGAGAAAATACTCTTATTCATACGAAATCAGTTTAAAAATGCCACAAACTTTAATATAACATGACTTATGATTTACAATGTTTGACATGTAAATAATGTATATACAATAAGACAGACTTGGGTAACTAGGTAAGTAACCCTGTATGTCATTGCATTGTTTTCAAATGGAAGAGCTTATTAAAAGCTTTTTAAGGCTAAATTAAAGTCAAAACACCTTCAAAGTAAAATACATTGTTTAAGATAATTGATTGGTAACCAGTGTCACAAGCTAGGGGCAATTTTACTGGCATTTTGCCCTTACGTCCTTGAGCCAGTTTTAATATCCTCAAGACTATTCCCAAAATTTAGAGTATTGCCCGTTTGAAAAGACGGATCTTATTTTCCTTGTTGCTTTGTGTATTTTTAAAATAAATTTCATGTACAACATAAATGTAGTGTGATACAAAATAAATTATGATTTATTGTAGTTGATGAAATCTATCATGTTTTTAAATGCATGCCAGTCTGTGCCAATAAAAACTAGCATATAATTAGGCAACGTAAACAGGTGGCATAATTAAATACATGAATAAGGCAATGTTTTTTCTGTTTTTTTAATATTATAATAACCATTTAGTGCACACATAAATATTACTTAACCAACTTAAAATATGACATACCAAATGCACAAACTAACTTCGAAAAGCAGAAATGCAAAGTTTTTGTAATTATGCAAAATGGATGATCTGGCTAAAACAAATTATTAAGCTTATTGATTTAAGAAAAAAAAACCTGTTTTCTTTCTTCTGTACATTGTAACCATAGCAACTAAATATAACTCAATATATTAGTAAGAACTAAACTAATAAAATCTCAAGTAAAGAAATGAAGGTCAGCCACCAAAAGCAACAAATCTGTTGGTTAAAATGAAATTATACGGAACTTTGTCACGTTATGTTCTACTTGGTGTTCAGCAGACTGCCCAGGAGTCAAACTTATGATACATTGTGTTCTTAACGTAATATCTTTCAGGCATTCAAATACGTTTCTTGGGAAAACAGTGTTATTTAAAGTTATACACGGATACACACAAGGAACTTTTCCTTAGCAAGAGAGCGTTTTGCAAATAACTTGTTGGGAAAATCATCATATGTGACAGAAATTTTCTATAAGCCTGAAATACAAAAGGCTGTGGTGGGCAAATTTAATTTATTGAGCAGTGCAACTGGACATGGATGAAACAGTGAAAACAGGCAGGGGTTAATTCAAGGATCAGGGTCTAGGTTGCGTTAACCGTATCTCAAGTACACACAATTCTTACTTTGCTTAATATGTTTGAAAAAAAATATCAATCTACACAGCTTTTATTTTACTTCAGTTACATTAAGTCTGCACTCCATTCAGGAGACCACTCCAGGAGAAACGTGCCACACCGGGCAGTGACCTTGGCAGGTGGCTTTGTATTGAGAGACATCTTTCAGTTTAGTCAGTTGGGTAGATTTACTAAAAGGTCCTTTTGGGTTAAAGCATAATGGCACTGATGGTTGCATGAGTTGCCATGATAAAACTCAGCATATATTTACATCCAAGGTTCTAATTTGCATTGGCATTAAAAACTCAAGTAAAGTGCACCGACGATGTGATTTTTCTCCTAAATCCTAAATCCAATATATATATAAAACGTCACAAAGATTTATTAAGACCACTCTGAACTCAATCCTGCTCATAATTGTTGTCTATTGATTGCAACCAACTTTTTGTAGGGTTTCACTGAATGTCCCCAATGCAGAACTTAGTAAAAATATTGCCTCTGCACATTACTTGACTTCCTTCCCCTACCCAACTAGCCTCACAACGATTACTCACTGATACCTAGGAAGCCCATGAGTATCTTTGTTCCATTATGTACCATTTGACTTTTTACTGTTTACACAGAATACACTTCTGTATAGTCAGCTCTTGCACAGCTTGGCTTTATCCTGCCTTGACATGGTCTTTGGTCAACCTTTATTGCGGTGTCCCATCATCTTGTAGCGTCCAAGCGTAGCTTGCTGTATTTGCTGCTGGTTCTGATTTAATCTTTAACCTTTTATTTTCTAATCTTACCACATAGAGCCCCTACAGAAGTAATCGTAGCATCAGAGCACTGACACAGGGAAAGCAGTGATGGCTCCCATTAGTCACCATTACCTTCTCGCATTAGGACTATAAATGATCAAACCTCTAAGGAGGAAAAATGCACAATGTATTCAACCCATGCAGACATGAAAACCCATCATGTAATACATTTCAAGCGCCACACATTTTATTATTCATTACAGACTGTATTTTTTTTAATTATAAGAGTTTTACAAAGCAAATAAATAGGCTTACATTGTCATTATTTACATTAGTTTGCATAGCGTCTAATTTGCAGACAATTACATTTAGATTATATCTTACTTTATAAGTTATTGTATAATTACTGTAAAAAATGAAGTTAATTATAAGCAATGAAAAAATCTATTATAATAAACAGAATTAAATATCATTGCTGCGTTCCATATAATTTATTGTTTATGCAGGTGTTTTGTTTATTTGTGTGAATTTTTCTATACTTGCTAGGATTGCTGACTATGCGCACAGGGGAGTCTTTAATATGAGGTAAATGGGACAGATGTCCGCAGGACCCCTAAAGAGCTGCCATAGTCTGGACGTAGCTATTCAGCCTCCGGCACAGACCTCCTCGCTCAGGTTTATTCCCTAAAGTGTAAATTCTTGCACATTGGCAAAAAAAATGTGTGTTTGCAGCAGTAAACGTGCACAGCTTGGACAAAAGTCCAACTTGCATATTCCCTAAAGTCAACTCACATCAGAGCTCGCTGAAAAAAATTGCATTGTCTCGCACACAGTACATGAGAGTGGAAAGAAGTAGTCAACTCCAAAACTCACAACTTAAGTTGCTAGTCCTTCTCTCTACATAAGATAACAGAATAAATACTTTTTAAAAAATCAAAATATTATCCAAATATCCTTTCTCCTTTTGAAAATGCACTCACATGTGTATGAGTCTATGAATATCCGCTCAAGTATAACCGGTGTTGTTTTTCTCCAAATGAATACAGTTCAAAGCCTTTGATGTAGCTAATGTAGAAAACAAGAGAAAATGCCGGACATAGCGTAAGAAATATAATAAAAACGTTTATTGGCCCCTTTACAACCATAAACAAACGAGTTTCTCATTGAACGTGCGTGTAGGATCCATTTGTTAACACACAAGTTCAATGAGAAACTTATGATTTTAAGTAAGTAAGCCTTATTGTAGAGGGGCAATAAAATTGTTTATTATATTTGTTACGCTATGTCCGGCATTTTTTCTTGTTTTCTACATTAGCTACATCGTAGTACCTGACTCTGAACTGTCTTAATTTGGAGAAAAAACAACACCACTTATACTTAAGCCGGTATCCATAGGCTCATACACATGTGAGCGCATTTTCAATAGGGGTTATATATAAAATTTTCTTTTATTTGTATTTTTTTACATGTTTATGGATACGTCATCCCAAATAAGTTTGTAGAGATAAGTATGTATCATTTTTAGATAGTTTTGTTCACCAACTGATCTCATGTTTAAGTAGTTGGGAAGTACACTTTTTGTGTTTGCTGCTCTTTGTTAGGGAATCGGATGCCTTAATCGCTATTACTATATTGCTCTATACATTAATAAAGGACTGAAAATGTATTCAACACTAATATGCAACACAAGGACGTGCATCTCCTGCAGGGCATTTGCTGGGGGGGCAAATGCATTGGCAAAATGGACTACATGAAAATTTAAAGGGACCATGCACCAATCATATGCATCGGAGTGTCTATAATTGCTGGAGTATCTCTTTTATGTAACAACATATCAGATCTATCTATCTATCTATTTATATGTGTATTTTATTTTCCTTTTTCAATGGAACATATAGTTTTGGAGGCTTGGGCCTCGATACAATGAGCCATCTAAAACCAAAACTATTTCAGAAAAAGCAGAATATACCTCGAAATATATATATATATATTCTTCAGAAAGCAAATCAGCTCCCAGGGCACAAATCCAAAAAGCAGCCGTTAAGTGCAAAAATGCATGAACGAATTTAGCGATCAAATCTCATAATAACAGGACAGCGAGTACTGATTTGAAGTCCAAATCTCTGCAAGCCTAATATGATCAAAGTAAAAAAGTTATGTTCAATTCAGTTAATTAAGCCATAAAAATGCATAGAGATCCTTGTTAAGTTAGTCTCGTTATAACCAGTATGTGCTGAGATCAATGGAAAAATAAAGTACATTTGTACAACCAGTAATTACAGAAAGATATTTTTTTGCATCCTGCTTTTTTGTCCCCTGTTACTTTTTAGGCACACAGCCAACAAACGTATCACTACACAGTTAGAATAACCACACCGAGGTGATTTACCTGGACTGCTCGCTACAAATGTATCAATTTTAAGTATCTTGGCAGAAGTCAATGTACATTTGAGGTGTTGTTTTCGCCAATTATTTCTATTGACTTGTCTTCATGCTTCAAGTGTGTCAGTCGTAACTGAGTTTAAAGTGATCCTCCGAAACAACTGTTTTTATATTGATGTGTTTCAAATTTGGAAGTTTTCTTTTTCATATTGCCTTTTCAAAAATGTTCCCTCTGTTCTAAATGTGGCACAACTTGCTTCAAGAAACAGAGAAGTCAGAAGTACATAAAAAATTATTATTTCCAGTCTTTGTTACAATTATTACAACCATTACATTTAAAAATAAATAAATCTATAATTATTATTTATTAAAAGATGGCATGGCACACAGTGATAGGCAGCTTTAAAGGGGTGGTTTATTTAAAGATGCTATATTTAAGTTACTTTTTAAAATACCTTAACATAACAATGCACATATAATGTCTTTATTTGTAGTTCAGTCATTGATTACATATTGGCTAGTTCAGGGCAGCCCTGGCACTTTAAGGCCAACAGCCGCCTGATTGTGGTCGATGGCTGGATAAACTTGCTCACGCCTTTATGCTCACGTCTCTATGCTCGGCCGGACACACTGCAGCATGGTGAGTATGGGGCGTTGGGCGACTGGCTGATTCATACATTAGTGTGAGAAAATGATTTTATGTTTAATGTTCTTTATGAAATTCTTTAGCAGTTTTTTGGCAGTAATTTACTAAACTATAGGCTATAGATGAGTTGCATATTCAAAAGGTAGTAAAGCCAAGATAAAAGTCTCTGTGCCTTAACTTTTAGGAATCCTTTCATTTCTCTCCCTATATATATATATATACGTGCGTATTGATTTTTGTACTTTTTTTTGTTTTTTAGCAGTATCAGTTTCCAGGATCAAGTGTGCGTTTCTTTTCTTTTTTACTTGATAATAATTGAACAATAAATAGCCCTTGGTCTAAATATAGTCACCCCTTGCATTGAATAGATCAGATAGGTTGAGTGTTGTGAATGCTGTATAAGGATTCTTGACATTCACAATATGCCAACAGCTGAGATAAGGTTAAGAAGATTAAAAGGAAAGAAAATGTTTGAAATGGGTAAGATGTTCCTAAAAAAAAAAAATCCATTCAGCACGTTGGTCTTTTTAAAATAATTACTATTATATTTATCTGTTTTTTTTTTTTTTTTGCTGAAATATGGTTATACTGATAACGGCAAAAAAATACACCAATCATTACACTAAAAATACATAGAGCAGACTATAAGGACTTGGGACATTTTTAGTTTGCTTATGATATCTAGTTGTTATGAGAATACCTCTTCAACAAGCTTTATCTTATAGAAGTAAAATACATTTAAAATAACAAATAAAAGCATTGCTTTCCTGAAACAATCTTGAATTATATTAGAATAACTATTTTTGTTTTACTTCAAGTCATTCAACTAGCAACAGAACATGAATGGGAATCAGGCCATCAGGATCTCATCCTCCTATTGACTTTAAAATAGGAAAGACATCCTTTTTTTGTCATATTTTTCCATAATCGCCATTTGAGGTTCATTGCTTCTTTATGTAACTATTTAGAACCTTACATTTTTTTAATCTCTACACAGAATCATAAAACATTCAAAAAAGAACTGACGCCAAGGTTAATACTCGATATGTTGGGAGAAGCAAGGATGTTGACTCATTACATTCTGATTTTAAGCTTCATTTCCTATGCCTGCATGTATAATACAGCGTAGTCTTGGAATTTTTTGTGTGCGCTTCATTCTCGGCTTGCTTGGGACGCTCTGTTCTAGCTATTATCCATGAAGCAAAAGCATTTTTGTCTATTTAAAGCCTCTACATCCATAGGGTACATAAACGAATCGACTATGTAAACGGTATATAAAAATTAGCAAAACAGGTCTTGGATTTCATGTCAAGAGTTTTTCTTAACCCCTTAAGGACAATGGGCGGCCCCTAAACCCAGTGAAAACAATGCATTTTGAGCCCGTACATGAACAGGCTTTGTCATTAAGGGGTTAAATATGTAAGAACATTAGCACATGCACTGTATATCTTTATTTCCCCATTGTGTATCATATGCCGCTGACAAATACAATTGTATTCCGCATCTGATATTTAAATTAATGTAAGATAAAGATGGTAATCTATACAACAATTAATGACAATGGACGGGCTGTATTACCTTTTATCATTATGATGCTTTCCTAAACGCTGTCAAAGTTGGAAAGGCAGTTTTGTGGAATATAATGATTATTCTATTAATTCCTGCCATAAGTGCACCTGCTCTTGTTTTATGAACAGATGCAGACCCATTGTTAGACACAAACACTTTATTAGCATATGTATATTGCTTTATCTTGTTGTTCTCTTGAAACTTACACACCGTAGAATCTTCTGTCCCACTTCTATTATTCCAGACGCCATCTCTGCAACTAGTAGATGAGCTTATTTTCATATCTTGATTGCCAATGGTATATCATCTTACAGCAAAACACCTGATGTTTTTTTTTTATCTTGAAAAATGATAACATTTACACAAATTAATTAAACATCTGAATCATTTAACATTCCTAACATCCACTGTGTACTCAAGGATTACATATTTATCTGTATAATATTTTTTTTAATTAGCAGCAAGTCATTAATTTTTAGTCAGTCCTGTCTAATTATTGTCAAGATGTGCAAACGAATATAACATTTTATCTAAAATGGAAAATCTTAAGTGGAACGGCCCAACTGATGACTATTAGCCCTCTGTTACCCCCTGGAAGGCCCGAACTGGCCATCAGCACACCAGCCAAATGCCCAGTTGCGTGCCATGTGAGCATAACAATATTGGGGCTCCACATATCCAGCTGTCGACTACACTTACGCCATCAGACAGCTATTGGCCTTAAAGTCCGGTCATGTCCTCTGGTTACCTAAATGTATGGAGACCCCCTAACATATCAGTGGAAAATAAGGATGCCCAATTCCTTCATCTCCTCTCCTCAACCAGTCACAAGATCATGTCCTGATCAACTTTGCAGGACAGATTCTCCTTTTTTATTTTATAGTTTATTTGAATTTTCCATATATTTTACGGTATATATAAGTTTGACTTGGATATATTTACATATGTTCTGGAAAGACTCTAAAATCTCAGTTTTTATTATTATTATTATTATACTGTATGCTTACCCCGTAGTTGGAAAAACAATAGACTCTGATTAACACAAGCTATAGTCTAAATTAAATTAATTTGTACATTATATATGGGCTTGCAGATAGTAACAGCAGGCATTCTCTTTACTGCAATTTAATAGGCCACAGGCAATAGAAATAGATCAAACCAGCTTTTCACCTCTTTTTTTACTAAAAAGGAATTACTATAAAACAGTTGAAAATCCTCACTTCAGTCAAAAACAAATCAATAGTGCATTACTTTTTATAAAGATGTTTTCTAGAAGAAAGAAGAAACTTAAAAAAAAATAATCCCAGGCCTCATATGTTGGTACTTGACAAGAATTAATAAAGCAACGCATTGACATCCAGTGGGATATATGAGACTTTGACTACAACCCCCCTCCACCGGATAACATTACATATTATCTAGTCACACTGGGTACCATCATCTTTCGTCCCAAAAGGTACATGGAAAACATTTTATTGTTTTTATAGATAAAAACCAACCAATCATGATATGCAGTGGAAGGGTTTTAATCGTAAAGGCACCTTTTATTATCCCTATTTAACTTTTTGTTGTCCCTGTTTGGTAGCCAGTGTTATTTCTCTTGTCTGGGTTTATAATTGGCTTTATTTGGAAATTGTCCAAAATGTCCAAATTAATTGTTTTATTAGGCTGACATTTTAATGTCCCTGTAAAACATCCACAAGGTAAGATAACCAAAGTCACATATTTGTTTTAGGGCATTGATTAGGGGGAAAGAAAGGAAAAGGAGAATAAACTGAGAAATACTGATTATTATTATAACTGATAATATAGACATGGTATAACTGCTAGTGTTTCAACACTTCTTTCCTCTCCAAAAAACATAACTAGCCAGATATATCATGGAAACTACCATACAACAAGGTTTTTCCCCAAGTTATTCCCATTGTGTAGGCAAAATATAGCCACAAAAAATCCTGATGCCCCCCACCCCAAAAACCTGAAAACCCTCAATTTTGATGGTGGTGTGGGTAAAATGTATGTGGTATGTATGTACTACCCTATGTTAAGCCTTTAAAGGGGGGGTTAAAGTTAAGAATGAGTTGTGGTGCTTAAACTCATGAAGAGGTAGAGAAATATCACAGGGTCAGAGCTATATTTTAACAAAAGTAGGAACAAAGGTGCTATAAACTGTGAAAGTAAAGATATGCCAAGGAACAGTATGCCATAGCAACTTTAGAATTGCAATTAACTAAGGAAATATTGGTCTACTCAATATAATCCCTATTTAATTGTAAATTTTCTTTATTAGTACTCTAGTTACGAAAAAAAATGTTGACCTCAGCAATCACGGAGCTTAGAAAATACACCCAGCCAGAGAAATGCACATAGAAACCCCTACAGATTCAAATTTAAAAGTCTAACACACTGCATAGAATGACGTACCATAGAATTACTCAAGGCAGCACTGTTAATTCAAAGGTTTTGTGGAACAGCTCCTTTAATCTATTTAGATTAAGGTAAGTGTTCGGCCAGACGGTTGGATACAGTATTTTAACTCAGCTGTCCCATCAATTCAAATTGTTGTCTCCTTTTGCTTAATTTAGAACACAGGATTTAGAGGAATATGGAATTTATGAAAGCTTTGATTACTGGGCTAACCAGTCCCAGACTGGTCATCCGGTACACCAGGCAAATGCCCAGTGGGCTGCTGGCCACCGACTCCCCTTACTTTTAGTGGCAGATCAGGTGCAGCCTTATGCTTTTTGAACATGAAAATATCAAACACATTAAGTCCAATTTCCTGATAAAGTATGTGTGGCCAACGGACTTAATGGGCCAAGGCAAACTTGCGATTGTCTTTCTGGGCCTGAAACTAATGTTTCCGTCCTCGCGTTCCTTAGTAGTAGTAACAGAATCCAGTGCTCACTTTCATTCTCTTATTAACACCTTGAAGGAAAAGAAATTAAAATACCCCAAATAAACAGGAAACTGCCATTTTTTATTTTTTTTTTTAAACTTGAAGATGGAGACCAAACCTTAGCTTTAGTGAACAGAATTATATATTGCATACTGCAACAGAAAACACACAATGAACGATAATAATAAGAATAATAATACAGGTAAAACATAGAAAAATATGGATAGAAATAAAAAATCAAAATTCCAAGATATCATATTCCATAGAAAAAATCGAATCAATTAAAACATAGAATTATAGAATTTGATGGCAGATAAGAACCGTTCAGTGCATCTAGTCTGCCCATGGTTTCTGCTGTAAAGACGCAGATCTTAATCAGTCCTTAGATGTAAGATAGGTTTGTGTCCTGGTTTAATTCCGTCACCGTTTTCCTCATAGATAAATATTGATTAAAGCAATCAGGTGATGTTCCAACCCAAACCTTTTTTCTCCTCCTGTGTTGAGTGTCACGCTGTGAGATAGTAACGCTTTCACTCTGTTCCGGCAGTGATTAGTTTGCCAGTTGCTGAAAAACTATGATAGCTGCCACCTGTGTTGTCCTTCTGAGCCTCTATTCGAAAAACTAAATACTGTTCCTAAAGTGGAAAATCAGAACACGAGTTCACTATGGGCTTTATAAGAAGGAATACAATTGAAGTTACTTTGAAAAAATGCATTGGGCAGATATAATGTGGACCCATAACTAGAAACCACTACAATAGGAGCTGTCCTAAAAACAGATAACAGGAAGGCAAAAGGGGGGAGAGCTGCAATGAAGACGGGATAGTAGGGTACTGAGTGTACTGAGTGTGTATATATATATATATAAGGAGGTAGTAGAAGCATTATGAAACACTCATCTACAGACACCAGCCAGAAGGCTTGTTTTTTCCCTCAGAAATCTCATGGTGCTGCCACAACCACAAGGGATTATGGGTAGGCGCATGGAAATAAGGTCAACAATGGATATATATATATATATATATAGATCTATATAGGTGTTAATTTATTGAATTAGCGTGAGTGTGTCACTCAGCGTATGGTGTTATGTTAGCGTGAGTATGTGTGTGTTAGTATTTGGCGTTTGCATGTGTGGCCTTTGGTGTATGATGTTAGCATTATATTGTGTGTCAGTGTATGGTGTTAGAGTGCCATGGGGTGACCTTGGAGTTAGTGACACCAAGGAGAGGGGAAGGTAGAGGGAGAGTTAGCGTATGTTTTGTTATGTATAAGTGTATAGTGTTAGAGAATGTGTGTGTTAATGTATGGTGTTAGTAACCTGAACCCAGCCAGAGCTGACCCGACCATATACGTGAGCTAAGAATACTACAGGTGGCACCGCTTTGGTAGGCAAGCCATAAGTTTGAAGGCAGTAAGGTAAAGATATATGGGGCTGAATGAATACTACTTCTAATTTTATTTTAGATATCATCAATTTTATATGCAAAATATTAATACAATATTGATAAATGAATAAGTACTCTTATAAGCATATACATGTTACTGGCAGGAAAAGAACAACTTTGGTTACTGAATTAAATTAGTGGTACATTAAAATAAACCTCATATATAAAAGAATAAAACTAGTTTATTATATGTAGCATTGTATCAAGTGTTCTTTCTTCTGTTAAGCCATGTTTTGTTAACTATATATTTTGATTTTGTTTTTGTAATAATTATATTCCCATGTTTTGATTTCTTTAACATAAGCTGATATATAATGATTAAGTTATGATGCCTCCCTTAAGGAATTTGAAATTCACTAAATGTCAGCCTTGTTGTCTGCCTCAGCTGACAAAATAAATAAGATAACAAGATTCACATTGAACAATGGTTTAAATTGCTGCCATGGCTACACTCATCTCTACAGACAGATAAATTCCTTGATCACTGAATTTTATCTCCTTTCTTTATACTTTAATATTTTTTGGAATTATATTTAGCACATTAAATTGAGTTACATAGAAAGTGAAATGGTTTGGTAAGGTAATTTTATAGAAAAAACATGTTCTCCAGTAATGCGTTATCAAAAGCTGTTAAAGAAAAGAAGTGTTTCATATATATTAAAATATACAGCTGAAATCGCATGCCTTTCCTCATTGCAGGCTAAGGCTATGTGACGGCCATGCGGGGATCGAGCATAGGATTTCATGGAAGGTGACCCATCTGGTTTGCCTCTTTTGTTACCTTTTGTAAAACCTCAAACCATAACTGGTTCTTCGCCATGTCTAATGTGAAAGATAACTTGGTCCAACTTTGGCCGGAAAGGTGTTCCACTTATCCAACTTCTCAGTGAAGAACTAGATTACTTTGAAGCCTCTAACCTTCCAGTTGCAGACTAAGATCAAACATTTCCTTTTTTTAAGACATGCATCCCTTCTGTAAACATTTTATGTATCTACCACATCTCCTCTCGCTCGCCTTTCCTCCAAGCTATAAATGTTTTGATACCTTACGAGCCATTCTTTACATTCTATCTAGAATAATGATATCTTTCTATAGATGGGGTTTCAATACCTTTTAACCCCTTAAGGACAATGGGTGATCCCTAAACCCATTGAAAACAATGTATTTTGAGCCGGTACATGTACGGGCTTTGTCATTAAGGGGTTAAAACTACGGAAAGGGAATAGTCTAAACATAAATAAAACATGAATTTACATATTTTATTAGTCTGAAAAAGTCACTACATGAAATTCACATTTTACAGGTAGGCGTATTATTGATCTCGAAAAAGGGGGATACAGCAACACCATTTTCAGTTTTGTCTCAAAGGAGTTCATGAACCTTTTTGATTTATTGCTCATTCATCATTAACCTTTATTAGCTAGAATGTGTGTTTAGCTGGAAAAAGAATGCTTTCCATTTTTAATGCAATGACAATATGTACAAAAACGCTCTTAACCCTGCAGTGAATTCAGCATGTTTACTACACTTACTGTAAAATCATTTCCTTTACCCCAAATCTGATAAAAAAAAACTCTCTATGAAATTTTCTTGTATGCTATTTTGAACCCTATTGGAGAAAACAGTGAACTAAAATTACATGTGACTAATATTTTGAATGCTTACGTGTATCTGATTGGTTGTTACTGCTAACATTTTGGTGCCTCTTACTAAAATGGAATCGTGTGTGTATATAATATTTGTAAAGTTAATTAGAAAGAAATGACAGATTCGTATAATGGGATTTACCATAACCGTCTTTCTTGTTTAAATTGTACAGCACTGTGAAATATGATTTTGGTAGTCTTTTTCATAGACTAAAAGGCAGAATATTTGTTAAAACACAAAATGACTAATGCACCACCGAACATGCATTAGATGCAACAGCATTCGTTTTCTCACACTTTTTTGTTTAAGGGCTCAGATTGACTCCTAAAAAACAGAAGTTGCTTTAGTACAAAACACAGAATTGTAATACTGTTACGAATTGTTATTGTGTGTTAAGTTGGCTAGAGTTATAACTCAATGAGCAGAAAACAGAGAGCTTATAAAGCACAATAAAGAGCAGATATATTTGAAAGTCGATCTCTTTCAGCAGTAAATAGGGGGAAGCCTATTCTCAGAAAATGCGCCCCAACCAGCAACTTTCATTGCTGCTCATTTTGACCCCTACCATGTCAATGATGGAGTAGCACAATCTCTCTTCTCATTCTTCCCACATATGGTCCTACTCTGCAGAACCACAATGAGGACAAGGTTAGGACAACACAACCTGCTGCTCTCAGAGTACCTAATAATACGCAATCCTTGGCTAGGCAACAAGACAAGCGAGGTCTGTGCCGGTAGAGAACTTTCTACTCCACAATCAGGAAGAAATATCACAGGGGATCAAGACGGCTAGAACTCCTATTTATTGGGTCCGAGTCATGACTGTACTTGCTATGGTTGCACCAGAGTTATTAGTTGTTACTATTTATGTTTGGTTGAGGGTGTGCATTAGGCTTGCTCAGTACATGGGAAGTCAAGGCACCTTGGAAGAAATACAATACAAAACATCAATGGTTTTTGGTTAATTTATTTAATTTTTATTACCAGTTAAAGAAAATATTATGGTTACATCCTCCAGGAGCTATTCATCTATGACCTCCAGTGTTTTTAGCCTCTGGCTAAATAGTGATGACTCCAGTAACCAGGTTTGGTCTGGCTATAGAGAACATACTGGGAAATGCCCAATGGGCCAATTTGTGAACTGGAAAAGATGTGATCATCACTTAGTCCGGGGGCTGTAAATATAAACATGTCAGAGCCAGCCTGACCATCTTAGTAGCAGGACAAGAATAATAGCACCGGCCATTAAAGACTCACGTAATGCTGAAAAACAGAAGGTGTTATGATTCATAGACAAGTTTAGACATTTGGAAAAGTCAGTGTTGGTTGCATATTTGGGTTCACTTTTCCCAGTCAATATCCAAAAGTATTGCGATTTTGTGAAACCTAATTATCAAAAACATAAAGGGTGGTAAACCTTTGAAACAGCAAATTAAGTACAATATTTGGGCACATTAAGACCTATGAGGAGGTTACCCAATATAATTTCCTTGGATAGATAATGAAAATAAAATAATGAAAGTGAACATTCAAGATGAATACTACTTTGGTTAAACCAACACAACCACTTTAAAGATAAAATATGCATAATACAAAACCCTCCTTTGTGGTTTGTATTTCATGTTTTACTTTCTGTGACAATGATAGCACCCATTAACTGAAATGTCCCATTAACCCCTTAACCAATAATCAGGTATTGAAGAAAAACGTAGGGGATTTAGGAAAGGCAAAGTGCGTGCAAATCTTGAAGCAGCTTAATTGCCTTTAAGTAAGTCTTTACAGTTACATTACTCTCCTAGAACAAAGAAAAACACAACTTTCCTCCCAAGTGCTAAGTTCCTACTCTGTCGCAATCGCCTTCTTATCATCGTCAATAAAATCATCCACTCACATAAAAGCTGATTTACTGCCTAATATATTGCTGAGAAAAGATATTTGATTGTGACTACAGACACCGGATGTGTCTATATTTGTTCAGTGTTTTTTAAATTTATTTGTATTATTGGCGGTGGCTTTAATTAAGATTGAACTCACGAGTAATTAGTACGATACAGATCTATTCTGTGAAAACTCCGAAAGCGTTATCCTTTCCTGCATGTCAGTTTACAAGTTACAAATGAAATTAACCTACGCCGTCCCTTTTGAAAACTACATAGCATCTGTGAAGACTGCAACCTCATTCATGCATTATGTGTAATCCTGCTATGTCTAAAGGGAGCGTTAATCTTTCGAAAGTCCCCAGAGATCTTATTCACGGTTTCAGGAGCTTAATTACCTATAAATATCAAATCAAAAAGACACCCAGAAAATGATATCATAACTTGGCATAAAACTGGATCAATGTGCCCTGAGACGTAATACCATATATCTTCTTCTGCGTCTTACAAGCCATAGAAATATGTCAGCGTAAATAAATGTCCCCCCCCAAAAAAATCAAGTGGTACTTGATTTATTTTAAATGCAGGCGTCGTTTTGTGTCGAAGGATATGTCGCTGCTCGGAGCAAATAGTGTTAAACGGGATTGTGGAGTGAACGCTGTGAACACAGAGGTATTAGAATTAGCTGCGTGCAAAAGGAAACCTCACGCTGCAAGTTTCCAGGGATGGCTTCTGTTATGAATTGAAAAGTCAGGATATGAGTTCCAAAGCAGACGCTCTATGAAGACCTCTAAAGAACACATTAGCTCCTTGTTATGATGTCAAAGCAAAGGGCTAGTTCTACATCATAGCATCTCCCGACAATTCACTGCTAACACAATCAAACACCAGGAAGCATGCAATGTGAGGCTATTATGGATATTTTGCTTCAGTGACAGTGGTCTTTTCCACGGGCAGGGAAAAGCTGCCTTTATTTCTTTCTCATGACTGCAAGATTTCTGATACGCTCGCTTTCTGGACAAAAACCACCCAAGCAGCTGTAAAGTTCAAACAGGAATGATTTGCCAATTCCAAGGATGTTAACAGTCGAGTGGGAGTCGGAAGGACTGCAAACGGTGGGAATCGTTATGATCATTTGTGCATCTTTGAAACTGCTGCATCTTTTGGGGCTGATCGACTTCTCCGAAGGTAAAGTTATTACTTAGATTTGTTAGCTTAAGTTTAAACCCAATATGCTAAAATAAAAAAAATTAAAATAAAATGAAAGAGAAAAAAAGTAAAAAGGAAAAATCTGTAAGTTGAAAAATATTTTGAGATCAATATTTAGACGTAACACAAAATGACGTGTGCTGGAATGACTATGAAATGTTTACTGTGCGTGAATAAATTAATCAGGGACTCTAACTAGTAAGTTATTTCTAGAATAATTACCCCCTTCATTATCATAATGATGAAGCAAATGTAATGTTTTAAATCTGTGTGTGTGTGAATATATATATAATTATATATAGATCTATATATTTATCTATATATATATACATTGAAAGAGAGAGAGAGAGAGAGAGAGAAGAAGAAGAGAAAGAGAGAGAGAGGTAGAGCGAGAGGAGAGAGATAAAGAGAAAGGGAGAGGCAATGCATTCTATTTAGATAAATATGGATATAGCGAGGCTAGACAACTTCCACACACTGCACTGGTTTTGACTAATGAGTGCAACAATATTATACAGAATTTGGTGAAATTGCTGTCTGCTGCATATTTGAATGTAAATGCAAAATAAGTACAATAAAGATTCGACTTCTCAATTACAGTCAGATCATGTTCTTCTTTTTATTACTTTTTTTTTTTCCAACGGGTTAGATTGTTATGAGAGATAAGGAGAAAACTACATATCATCTAGAGATGTGTTTTTCACACGGCATAACAGACAGGCTTGTGAATCTAATTGCAATTCCACGTTCATTCTTGTTTCCTCTGATATCAGTTTAATTATTGGAAGTAAATATTATGTTGGAACAAGGAGGACTTCGCACAAGGGGACTGCAAAATATGAATTATGTGTACGTTGCTGCAGAGATTTCTACTGTTTAATCGTGATGGAACCAGGCTTCAGAGACCCTGTATTATAATAGCGATAATGCCGTTGAGACAATAAGCTCTGTGGGCAAACAATAGTTAATAATAGGAAATCTTTATTCTAGAAAAATATATTTTAGTTAAACTTTGATACTTAGTAGTAGTCATCACAATGATGGAAATATTTATACAGACTGGTTGTCAATGTTCACAATAATTGCTTAATACTGAATCTTCCCAAAATGTTTGTTTTTTTTTTTAATGTATGGTTGAAGCAGTCCCTGGGATAACTCGACAAATTATTACCATATCTCCCAGCTGTCCTGATTCACATGGGACAGTTCTGATTTTGAGGCTCTGTCCCCGATGAGGAAATTAGCCCCACAATATGGCGGGTCCTTCCCGTGAAAGGTCTTCTTTGTCTCATGTACGGCACGGCAGGAAGTGATGTCATGTTGGCGGGCGCAGCGAGCGAGAAAGACTGGAAGGGATCTAATGAGCAGAGAAAATAAGGAGATGAAGGGTGTTGTGGAGGCCTGAGGGGGTGCGAGTGTGAAGAGTGTGTCCTTATGGGACCATTTAGGGGTAACATACCCATTTATTTTCTATTATTGTAGTTTTGTAACTTAAACATACATTGTCTATTATTTATTTCTACTAATTAAATCATTTGAGCAGCTGCCTCGCAGTTAGCGCTACTAACGCAGAATGACGCAATGTTGTGTTATGGGACCCCTCTGAGTGCCTCTGTAACAGGGGCACGTAGATGGAGTGCACCCACCTCAATGTGCCCCTACCTGCTTCTTATGCCCTTAATTCTTATTTTTAGCTTGGGGTGTCTGTGTAGCTACTGGCACCAGACTGAAAAGACCAAGATACCATTTCTTCAAATAAGTGTAGAAATAAATGAAAATGAAGGCGAAAGTTCCCAATCTTAATTTTATTTTTTCGTCACTCTCTCCCACCTTCTCCGACAACCACTTCTGGGCGCCGTCTACGATTCTGTTTTTCCTTATCCGCCAATTCAAAATGAAAGCTGGGCAAAGACGGAAAATTGTTTTCCACAGAAGTTGCCGTCGAAACCTCATGATTTTGCCCCTTTCCTCGGTCACTCCCGCACAAACCCAGATATCTAGGAAACCAGGTAGAAATTGCCGTTCCTGACATCACGCAAAGGTTCCATAAATATTGTGTAAGTGATGACATCATGATGATATACACATTGTGACACACGTTATGCAACTGTATAGGCCCAGCTGTGCGGAAACCATCAATGATCATGTTAACGGGAGCAGGATAATTAAAAGGGATACAGATAATTCTTTCCCAGGTGAGCAGCTGACGTGTAATGGCTTAACCAGTAATCCTGCTAGTTGATGTTTTATTATGATGATTTTTTTTCCTTAAGCGTGGACTTCTAAAGAGCGTCCTTATCCCTTCATATTGTTTACGTTCATGAAGTTGAATCAGCATATCAAATCTCCCTGGATAATATTCACTTACGTTCAGGGCTAATAAAAAAGGCTTAAAGGTTCTGTCTTTGGGAGATTAAGTTCTAAATGTTATTTACGATAGCTCAGCTTCCTGTTTAGAAGCATTGAAAAGCACATTTTTAGTGCCATGGAGTGGGACACATTTTTCTTCCTAAGATGTCAGGATGAAAGTTTTGTTATAGTTATAGGAAAATAGCTTATAAATGACTAACACTTTACCTAGGGAAATCTATATTTAAGGACAAGTTAAGCACAAAAAACATACCCCCTTATTTTCCCCCCAACAAGCCAAACAAAAAATATATTTTTTAGAAGCCCAACCTATATTAGTAATCAATAGAACACAGGGTAGACACTTATATGAAAATTCAGTAAAAATTCTAGACATACAACATATAAAATACACTTTGCCAGATACATAAACACTATAACCCTCATAATCTTTTTGGCACCCTGACTATATATTATAGCAGGGGCGTAACTAGAAACCTCAGGGCCCCGGTGCGAGAATCTGTTAAGGGGGACCCCCACCCCCCATCTATCCCTTTCTCACAATCTCCCCTCTCCCTTCCTACCCCCCTCCTCACAATCTACCCTCTCCCTCCTACCCCTCCTGCTCACAATCTTTTTACCCCTCTTTCCCCTTTTCCCATCACTACCCGGACCCCTCACAATCTACCCTCTCCCTCCCTACCCACCACACTTAATCCCCTCTCCGCTCCCTACCCCCCCTCACAATCTACCTCTCGCCTCCCTTTTATCCGCCCTTCACCAAATCTCCCTCTCCCTCCCTACCTCCTCCTCACAATCTACCCTCTCCCTCCCTACACCCCCCCCTCACAATCATACCTCACTCCCTCCACTACCCCTCTCACAAATCTTACCTCTCCCTGCCTACCTCCCCTTCTCAATCTACCCTTCCCTTCCGCTAAACCCTCCTCACAATCTCCATCTCCCTCCTAATCCCCTCCAATAATTTCTACCTCTCCTCCCTTACCTCCCCTCTACTCACAATTCTACGCTTCTCCCTCCCTACCCTCTCACAATCTACCCTCTCTTCCTACCCCCCCACACAATCCTACCTCTCCCTCCCTACCCCCTCACAAATCTACAATCTCCTCCCTACCCCCCCTCGCAAATCTACCCCTCTCCCCTTCCCAATCTACCTCTCCCTCCCTACCCCCTACCTTCACAATCTACCCATCTCCTCCATACACTCCCTACTCCCTCCTCACCAAAATCTACCCTCTCCCTCCCTACCCCCCTCCTCACATCTACCCTCTCTCTCCTACCCCCCGTCCTCACAAATCTACCTCTCCTCCCTAACCCCCCCCTCCCACCTTCACAATCTTACCCTCTCCTCCCTACCCCCCTCTCACATCTACCCCCTCCCCTCCTCACAATCTACCCTCCCCTCCTCACAATCTACCCTCTCCCTCCCTACCCCCTTCCCCGGTCACTTACCTTCAACTCCTGTGTTGGGAGCGCCTGCATATGATGTCATATGCCTGCGCTCTGCGTGAAGCTCCGGCACACGCCTCACGCTTCCAACACTGCACTCTGGGCAGCGCTGAGGCAGGCGGCTTCAGCTTCGGCGGCGGCGAGCAGAGGAGTCCGGGATTTCTGTCAGTCAGGGGCCCAAAGAGTTGCCGAGCGGTCGTTTTCAGCAAGCTCGGCACCCTTGGCGGCCCCTGACTGGCAAAACTCCAGGGCCCGGTCGCAGTCGCGACCCCGGTAGTTCTGCCACTGTATTATAGTTATTATTTGATTTTACAGTGAGAGAATTCCCAGTTGGTCATAGAAGGATAGGTAAAATTTTGTGCTCTCTAGAGGAAGCCTACTATCCAAGTGTAAATGTAAGACTTTTCTCTTTAGTTAAAGTCAGAGAGGTCAGGGAAAGTTGCCAGCGCTGACCTGTGTGACATCTCCAGGGGATCTAATGAGAGCCCAACATATGTGTGTGCAGAAAGTGCTCTCATGGATTTCAATAGATGCACTTTCCTGCCAGTGATTGGCGCAAAATATGGATGTGGGGTAAGGCTTTGTGCTGCAGCTCTAGTGCTCTAGCTTCTTCTGAAGGTTAGTGTTTTTTATTTATTACCAAAACATGCATGTTACTCTTTGTATCCCTTAAGTACCTTAATGTGAATCCTTCTTTGGTAACGCTGTATGGCTCACAGAAATGTTTAATTAGAAAATCATTTGCTTGATACATAGAAAGTTTTTTGTTACATTTAGGCTTAACGCCATGTAAATTATGCTCCGTATGATACCTCTATTTAGGTAGCTGGCTAATAAATAATGAAGTAGGCACTTTTGGTGATTAATGGTTGAACTTGGATTGGTAAGTTTCTCTAATTTGGACTCCCACACAAGTAGAAGACATTTATACATTAATGTAAAGATAATATTCTCCTTTGACTCAGAATAATATTGAATATACATATAAGAAATGGAAACTCTTAAAGAGCTGATGATGGAGAACAGTTTAAAAAGCCTGTTTGTAACACTGATTGCAGAACTCATTCCATTTCATTTCAATCAATTTTCTCCTAAGTTCTTTGTGCTGTTTTCTATCACCTCCTAAAAAGAGATTGATAAAAAACAAAGATAATAGGCCACATTTAATCAGCCCGCTACTTGAATTGCCTGCAATTTGTTGATAAAAATTGAGTGATTCATTCACTTGCTGAAAAAAATATCTAAATGGTTAACATGTTCTCAAAAGTACAATTTCAATACCCGCTACCATTCAAAATAAATTAGAAAAAAAAAGTATTTACATAATACAGTATGTTAAATATTCTATTCAACCTCTCAAATTACAATTGGGTCTGTATATTGAGCCCCATAAAGGTTGATATTTTGCCAGCTTGCTCTTATGATTTTGTACTGCGTGTTAAAAATATTTATTTTGAAAAGATAAAAAACGTGAAACATCTTACTCTATTCTACTGGATACGCCGTAGTTATATAAAAACAGTGAAATATAGTTGTGTTTTATATATTGTAATTTAAGATTACATCTAAGTCAGAACTTAGAAAGGGTTCATATGGATAAGCGAGGAGGTTATTTATTTTTTACTTTCTTTTCAAATAACTTGAACTATTGACAAGTGTATCTAGTAAGGAAAAAAGTATAACTTTTGTGCCCCTTTTTTGTCCCTTTTTAAGTATAAATAAAAAGAAGTTGTTAAACCCTGTTGATTTATGTATTTACCTATTTTTCATATTTTTTAGAGGGTTAGTCATCAACTAATTAATTGGATTGGTGTGAGATTGCGGTGATCATTGCCCTTGTCGGGTCATTTTTATGTGAAACAGAGGGCTCTTCAGCTCGCTGCTACAATCTGTTACTTTAGAACTGTGGGAATTAGAGAAGTTTAGTGCGCTAATGGTATTAACCCTTACATTCTTGATACTGAACCAGAATGACTCCTGTGTCATCTTTTGTGCTGCCGTTTTAATCTTTGTTTGAATATGACAAACTTGATGAGTTAACATCTGAATGAATTAAAATTGAATAAATAATCTGATTAACAGTTTACTAAAAAAAAATAATAATTGATATCACTATGACTGAACAAGTGTATTCAGTGTAATCTAATTTCTTACCTATAGATAACTATGCTTAATAGTAAACAAATAAAGGAATACCCGTCGAATATCTTCACTGGTAGATAAGTAGGAATACTTTCGTAAATTATGTTTAGTATCTCTTATATTTACATCTTAACCCAAATGATGGTGCAACAAAACCTCCCGTGAGATGTATTTACCTCTTCTACTTACTAATCCCTATGAATGTGGTTTCCAACAATGTTACAACAATGCTGCTCTTATTGGGGACCTTTAAGTTATGTTGCTCATCATTATAAGTCAGGTGGCTAGGATTTGCCAATCACTTATTATATTTTCTGGTATCTTCTTTCTCTGAACTACCTTGGCATGATCTCCGTGATTCGAAGTCTGCACTTAAAGGTCTCTTTCTGTTCTGTCACACTTGGATGGTTTGTGGAAGATTCCTGCTGCCATTACATTTATTCCAGGCTTTGTGTTCCTTAGATGCAAAACTAATATTAGATGTTTTTAAAGTAGCATCTTTACCTTTTTCATACACTGCATGTCTCCCTCCTAATTGAAATGTAAAGAGGAGCTTTGACTCCTCAGTCACAATTCTTTGAAGGTCCTTCTAGACAAGATTTTATATGCACATAGCTTGGAACAGCTGTCTCCTCCATTGTTTGATGTTCTAATTTATTTAACAATACATTAATTTATAGATCTAACCCGAGGTCATGGGAACATAGAACGTTAATCATATTTCTTTTCAATATGAACCAATAACAATTAAAATAATTTAAAGGGACTGTTAAATCAGTGCAAACAAAGACTTCTGTTTCTCCCCAGCTGCCCCTACTGAAAGCAAGAATCTTAGCATGCTTATTGCACATGCTCAGTAGATCTCCCTTTCTACTCGATAAGAGCTAAGTGTCTATTGAAAACAATAGGAATGGCAGCCGCCAATGGGCAATGACAAGTATGCTATCTGAATAGCATAGATGCAATTGGTTTATGCTGCTATTGACTGACTCTGATGGGAGTGCTGCTGGGCATGTGGGAGATGTCTACTTACTAATGCTTCCCGGCTACCAGGTGAGGGCATGAGACAAGTCTCGATTTCGATAATAACTAAAGAATGCATGCTCCAGCTTTACATGTAGTAAAACGCGTTGGACTCCATGTCAAATTGGACTTCAATATGCATTACAAAATAAAAATACACTGGGGACTAGACCATACTTTTCATGAAAATTCTTATACTGATAAGGTTACATAGTCACTAGGAATAGAGCTAGACCATTATATCATACAGATAGATTAAAATAATTGTAGAAAATGTCATTTTGACTTTAAGTGGTATTTAATTGTTTTTCTCAGCTATAGCTTAACGGTCTTATAGTTTACAGTGTTAGTTTGGGTTGTGGATGCAATTTAAAGTTCTAAAACTTCTTTAGAAAATAGCCCTTCAGGCCACAATTCCAACTAATGCTAATACAAAACCAACAAACAAATTAAAACAGCAATAAAAAACCCCCACTGACATACTGCACAAAGAGATAACTATGGGGATGGTGTTCATACAGTGTGTGATGGCCCCCGAGGGCCTGAACTGTCAATGTGTCAATGCTTCTTTTTATGTACTGTTTGTTACAGGTGAAGCAATTACCGTATGCTGTTAATATTGTATTTACATTGTAACTGGAAACTGAAGTGCTTCATTGTATGTATCAAAGTCCTTGTCTGGCATCAGTTAGATATATCATGTTGGTATATAAAAAACAGGAGCACATTTTTGGGGGGATATTCTTATGTATAATGTATTTTTTCACGCCTAAGAATAGGTATAGCAAAGGTAAAGTAGTGAAAGAAAGTGGGAAGAGGTTAATAACAATTGAAGAGAGGCACAGACTGAAGAGGGCAGGTAGGAGACTATTGGGAGATGATAGCAAAGATATAGGAGGCACTGTGTTAATTTAAGATTAATTTAAGATTAACTCCGGAAAGTATAGGGAACCAAAGGAGGGACAACACAGTGGGACAGCAGCTAAAGAGAGATGGGATAGGAAAACAGCAAAAGTGTTCAGGTTTGGAGGGATGATAGGTGGGAGAGGGGCAGGCCAGTTAGTAGCGAGTTGAAAAAATCTACATGGGCTATCATAATGGAATGGACTTGTTTTTTGTTAATCTTTTTTTCAAATTGCTTATAACTATACATTTTAGTGCTATATTGCATGCTGAGAATACATTTAAATAAAAGAATTAAATTTTTTTGTTGTTTTTCTGGAAATTAGTTTATGATGAGATATAATAAAGGCCATTTTACTATAAACACCAATAGTTTTTCATGTCAGCATAAAATCAGACTGTCAACTTTCCAGGGAATGTGCATCAATTTTGATTAGATAATTTATGCCAATACTGGAGTGGTATGTAAAATGCCCCCTGGTACTGAAAGGTCAACACCTCATTGATTGTAGATATGCAGATACATGCAGGATGCAATTTCAGAAGACAGGTTAGAAGGCGAGTGTCCTCAGTGTAGAGGTGGTACTGGAAACCAAAGGAAGAGATTCCTTGCCCAAGACAGAAGATGTAGAGAGAGCAGATGGATATCAGAACAAATTTTAGAGAAAGAAAACATTTTCACCTTCTGTAGAATCTGAGGTTTAAATCACCAGGTGATCCAGATATCCAGGCCATAGGCAAATAAGCAATGGGACTTTATTGTTTTTATTATGTGAGAACTGTGGAGTTGATTTAGCAATCGACTAGAGAGATAGATAGAGAGATAGAGAGAGAGATAGAGAGAGAGAGAGATAGATAGATAGATAGAATAGATAGATAGATAGATAGACTAGATAGAGAGAGAGAGATAGATAGATATAGATAGATAGATAGATAGATAGATAGATAGATAGATAGATAGATAGATAGATAGATTAAATGCACTATGGAATTCTGTGTTTCTAAATAAATGTTATTTTCCGGTATTACCACTGACATTTAAAAAAAATCTACAAATAATGAAAGTCTGTAAATATTTTAGAGATGCTATTTTCTATTATTAATGGTTTGTCAGAATAAGAAAACATAGGTCAATAGTCCACTTACATGACTGAAGCAGTTACCCAGTTTTCCCCAGAAGAAAGGTTTAGCGGGCCCAGGTAATCGTATAATTGGATCTGGACCATCATATTCCAAGAATCTCATAGAGCATTGAACTTTTAGAAATGTTACAAAGAGACAATCAACAAATACAAGGGTAATCCTAAAGTAATATACCACATTTATATACCCATCAAAATCCCACCTTCTGCGTGTACCATGGGGAATGCTGTCAATGTCCTATTCTTAGGATGTGCAATTTTCCAAAAATGTTATGTTTTTGTTGTTAAGTTTCTGATTGTTGTTGATTCGTTCAGGCAGCCGTTGTAGATGTTAATACTGAGTATAACAAGACCGAGGAACAAACAACGTTTGATGTTTTTACAGAAGACTAGATGAACCTAATCTTAATTAATATCTAATAAGAGTGGGGGAGAAGAGAACCTCAGAACAGTAAATTGATAATGCTGGTTCTGCCACGCGCTGCCGCCATTCTCCATGATATTAACATTCTCCAAATGTAGGCTCAGAATATATTTCCGTAACAATTATGCTGACTGACAAACGAGCTCTAGCTATTTTATAATTAATACATTTAGTTACGCTAAAACCTGTGACGCTCACAGCTCACCTTTGATATACAAATAATAGTTTTGGGAGCAGACTATTTTTACTGGCCCGGTAAATACATTACACTAACGGATGTCTGCCAATGCTGACCAAGCATAAACGAGCCTAACGGAGCGATGTTTAAATATCCGCTCCGAGTCACGCATCACTAAATGCAATTGAATCATGGAAGCCATTCAGAAGTATTCCTAGTATTTATCAATTTTTCTTTTAGTCAATATTTATTGTGCTTTCATTGTGCTTTTGATAATTTACGTTTGAAGTGAGCATTCTTAAAATAACATCAATCGCAGGACATGAAATGACACAGAGCGCCCTGATGTGCATCGCACCTTTGACTTACATTATGGCTGTGCTTTCAGAATCATATCATGTGTGGAAAGTTCATTCATCATTTTGTGAGTACAAGTTCCAGGCGCGCTACAGATTATATTGCAGTCGGCTGCGACTGCTTAAAAGAACACCATCTTGAAATATGTATATATCGTCTGATACACAGTGTCGCCAGCTGTCAACGTTACAAGGGACCTTTGGTAATTTCCCATTGCAGTTGCAAATATTTTTACCTAAGTTTGCAGATTTTTGGAAGCTCTCGCACTCATTGATGCTATGCACCCATATATGAAGAACTTGAGATTTGGTGCCCCGAAACACTATTTATACTTGGACCTTTCCCGTAACCAGTGCTTAGTAGGTGGTGCTCCATCTTCTTTAGGCTGGTTTTCTAGTCTAACCTCTTACTCATTTAAGACCTTTAGCCTCTGTTCTTCTTTGATTCTCCCACCTCAAATACCTTGTCTTGGCTTTGCCTTTATTAGTATTATATGTAACATACACATGCTGATTGAGGCTGTTGTTTCATTATAGTGATTACTTATTCATTAATTATTCATTACTTAGTCATTATTCTATCCGCTAGCTGCCACTAAAATGCAACTGGAACACTGCTTACTGCGCAGGTGGTTGCTTTTGGGAGCCAAATGGTTTCCATATTCTGCCACTACAGATCATATTTAGTTTATACTTAGATATTTGTTTATTTAGTCGTCGTCGTCCCCAAAAAGTCTGATTGAAATTCTAGTCTCAATGCTTAACCAAGAGAATCTAATAGACCACAGAAAGACTAAGACTAGGAAAAAGATAATATATATATTATATACCAGGTTCAAAATATATTATATACCAGGGACAAAATATGAAACACAGAGGTGAACAATTGTACAAAAAGCCTTGGAGTACAAATTAAACATTTTCCAGAAACAATTTCAGATGCTAAGTATCTAAGCAATAAAAAAAATGATTAACAAACAAAAAAATGCAGAAACCTCACCTGTAATATAAGATTTATTAGTTTGGCTCTAAAGTTACTAGAAATGATAGTTTATCCTTAATAGGGAATTCATCAAATGATTAATTATCAATACATAATAAGAACATTGAAATTAAATAAAGGTATGATATAAACACAATTAATTCCACCGCATATTACATTGACTAGCTGCGTATGATTAGTACTTTTAAGGTATCGGTGCATATAAAATGTACTATCTGGATAATGGATCTAATGTATGCAGACTGACTTCAATTAATTATTTGTATTAAAGATTATATCTTCCGAGGCTGTTGGTAATCTTTGATATTAATGCTGATGCCAATCATGGAAAGAAGCCCAAATTTAATTTATCCTGGAATTAACACAAACTGAGTAATCTGATTAACCCTTAGAGATCCAGAGATTTATTTGATGTTGCTTTCATCTTCATGTCTACTTGATTCTTGGTATTAAGTCTCAGTTCCTTACTAAGCACAAACGAAAATATTTATATTTATTATATATCGAAGATTTGCTTTAATTACCTGCTTTTCATGAACAGATTTAATGAACATTTATGAAACAATTATTTGTTTTTGTTTATGCTTAGAAAGCTGTGTTACTGTATACAATGTATATAATTAATAATTATGATATTTATATAACTGCCTCTGGCCTGGGGGCTAAGCTCTGAATGTAGGTGGGCTAAACCCAGAATGAACATGAACAAAACAGGGGGACATAAGCTTAAACAACACAGGCATATAAGGGGGAAATGCCTAAGGAGGACGGGGGTATTGCTAAGCCCCTTTTGTCTAACAAAGAATCCTTAAAAGCTGGAACTCTAATACACATCCGCCCTGCCTTATGGAAAATCTAGAGAATTACATATTTGATTTTAAGTGATTTACTTTTATTTCAGTACCATGGAGAGCAATAACAATTTTCAAAGCAGTAGTAGATTTAAATTCTGTTTTCTGATCTATTCATAAATAATGGTGTTATTCAACATTTAATGGGGAATGCAGTTGCTGAATGTGTTAAAAATGGGATTTAATAACAAATAAAATAATGAAACTAGCTTCTTGTCATCAATGTGTTCATTTTTCTGCAGTGTTTATTTGAAACATAACCTTGTTTAGTGTATGTGTTGGATCCAGTTTGTCCTTAAATAATGTAGTATGCTTTTCCATTTGGTATTGCTGTTAACATGTATAAAATATTATAGTATTATGACTGTTGTGGACATAAGGGATTGTGTCTGATCAATGTTACATTTCCTTTCTCGCCTGGGTTCCAATCTAAATCTCAAAGGATTTCTTGAAATAGAAAACAAGCACTGTTCACAGAAAACAAAATGGCAAGTGCAGGAAATTAGCTACAGCGGAGTTTATGTATCAAAAGTTATTCTGGTGGAAAGTTTGAAAAGTAGTTTTATCACAGTAGCAATTTATGGGCTGTTCCAATCCGAATTAACATTACTTTAGTTGGTATTGCGATAAGACCGCCTTTCAAAGTTTGCATCACATTTTTTTTTTAGCTGTTGATGGTTTACCCAATTTGTGGGTTTGTGGGTTATCATCTATTAATTATTTATAATTTTATTATAATATATTATTATTTTATAATATTTATTATAATAATTATAATTATTTATTAATTAATAATAATTATTTAGAAATTATTTTATGTTGACAATGTATTTGGATACAGCCTTGATTTTATTCTATCTTTTTACATTTTACCATTCATCTTCTGTATTTTTAAATGGAAATCCTTAAAGGGACAGTCTAATGTCCCTGATAACCCCACTATAGAAGAATGCATATTAAACGAGTGAGTACTTTAACATTTATTCTTCTGAATCAAAGCAAATTAATTAAATGTTCGCACTGATTTCAATGGAAGCACTTTTCTACTACTTGTTGGCTAACGCAAGCTGTCAATCAGTGGCAGGAAAGTGTCCCCATTTAACTCAATAAGGGTACTAACACTGATTGACAGCTTCAAGCAGCCAATCAGTGGCAGGAAAGTTCCCCCTAATTGAAGTCAATGGGAAAACTTTACACATGTGCACTGGGGTCTAAAGAGTACCGCAGCGCTGATGTTGGCTAGAGTTGAGTACGGCATGTGCAGAGAGAAATATTTAGCCAAATGTATCTACTGCAGGGCATTTAGCTAGCGGTGGGGAAAGGGGCAAATGCGTTTGGATGGATTCTGCAGAAAATATTTAAAGGGACCATTCACCTATCATACATTATGCATTTAAGTGAATATGATGGCTGGCGTGTCTGCTTAAAAGTAACTACTAATTGTTAGTTATTTTACTTTTTTCTGAGCAAAGCAAGTGTTAAAAATACCCATCACATTGTCCCTGTCTCGGAGGCTAATTATATGATCTTCAATTGATTCATGGTTGCAGATCTATTGCATTCTTGAGATTAACCATAGGATGCAGCCCCCGTTGTTCTCATCACCCTAAATCCTAGGACTGGGAAATGGGAGATCCTACTGGACCTTAGGATGTCAAGGCTTAGGAACATTTATTTTCTTTTGTCATACTTCATGATTCTCTGTGTTAAGCAATGGAAAGAATATAATTTCCTTATAGAAAATGTGTGTTGTGGCATTTTAATATGAGGCAAATGTAAAATATATTGTTTTAATCAGCTAAAATATTTAATGCATCTATATATGGAGATATACCTTATACAGTTAACTAAGTTTGACATTTCTTTTGTGCGTGCAACACAAAGATGCATAGCATTGCTATTTATTAACATGCATAATGAATGAATGGATCTTTCAACTGCATTTTCCTTGGATTATTTTAGTTATTGATTGTTTAGTAATTGACGTGAAATGCATTAATCAGTTCCTTGGAAAATGATGCAGTTTTGTTTTTGTGTACATTAGTTCTTTGTAGAGCAGCATGTGTCATTTTGACTGCTTCCAATGAGAAGTTTACCAGACGTGGACCTGTAAAAACATGCAAAAGAATTGCCATCGTCGGTTATACTATAACTCATGGAGACTTATGAATCTAGAATTGAGGAAATTCCATCACAATCCGTAATATTGCAAACATTTACCAAGGGGGCTTTTTGCTGGGCAAAACTGGAACAAATATAATTATTGCATCGTTGATCATCATTTAAGGGTTTTTGAAGTGTTTAGATCATGTATGAAATTAAGATATAATATATATATATATTATATATTAATTTTTGTATGTATTACTCGAATGATGAAATCATACTGTCCCTTTCCTCTGGACTGAATAAGTGGTTTACCTTTTCTGTCTGTGACCTCTTTCTAATTCAGATTCAAGCAAAAAGAAACGTCTGGTGTATGAACATACGTTCTGTCAAAAATATATGAACAATAGATTTTAATACCAGCATTCACATCCTGAAGAACAACATATTAGAGACTTACTGGAAATGGATGACTTTTCTACTAATTGAAATTGTCTGGGCATCTTTGCGATTAAAGCTCGGATTTATTTGTCACTTTGTAACACAAATTAAATGGAACTCTTGTTAACTTGAGTTAAGTTAAAATCATGCTTAGTTTCCCTTCTGAAAAGGGATAATTTGTTTTACAAAGCGAGAACAAAAAAAACTACAAACCCTTTTACATATTAGGAGTAAATAGCACGGTTCAGGTAAAGGCCAATGTCTGGCTGAATAAAAACCTAAAATGTACAACATCTAAAAATGATTCATGTGGTGTGGACAAAAATGGCCGACATTGTCGAACAATTACAGAATAAGTGGCCATTTGTTTGAAAATAGATTCTGACACTCTGTAATATGCTGAGATTAGGACAATGGATCATACTTTTGTAGTGCGAATAACAATTGTGTTTCATCAACCTGTCATAAACCTCTAGGCATAGAGATTACTGATATCTCTCCAGGTACTACATTTCTGAAGATTTTATAGGATACTTATGTACATAATACACAAACATAAAATTGAAGTGACATTTGCAATGTTGTAATTCAAATTGTTGCAGCAGGATGACGCACAACTTGATAGGGAGAGTCACTACAAAGAACCATGCTTTTTGTCTCACGTGCACCCTCACAAAGCAACATAATCTTAAACTGCTTCTCAAAGAACGTGATCATTCAATAACCACAACGTATGCACTATACAAACACATATCTCTTTTACTGTTATATCTTTTTTTTTACTGTTAAAAGGAGTGTGATGTACTGGCATCCTGCGGTTAACTACTCAGTGTTATCCCCCAGTTTTTGTAGGGGTCAGAGTGGAAGGGAACTGACCAGGAATAAGGGGGAAAGTGGGGAGGGAATGTAGTAAAAAATGTGGGAGAATGGGCATTGGCCTGATGCTTCTCTGCTTCCTGGAGAATAAAAGAAACTCACCCGGAGGTCCAGGGAAAGCAGTGATTCACCCAGAAACACCGGGTCAAACACAGAGAAATCCCAGGACAGTAGCCACTACATTTTTATGTATGATAACTATATGATAAGTCCTTTGAAATGAAAACAAAAACAGAGTGGCTTATTTTCCTACTTGTTGCTTAGCCCACCATTATGTCAAAGTACCCCAAGTTTGATGAGTCCTATCTAATTTTTCATGGCTATATTGCTGACCAAGGAGCTGAATCAGTGCGACGGCACTTTAACCCAAAGTGGACTCTCAAGCAACTTTAAGCCTTCTCTGGACACCATCAAATAGGACAAACAGACTAATGCCCAGTGAGGAGGTTTAGCTGGACAGGTTTAGCTGGACTCACTAGGGCATCATAAATGGAATATGGAACAAGCACGGTTTATAGTGACTGATCAATTATAATTTTCCCCCATTCATTTCTTTTTAATCCAAGTATTATCAACATTGAAGCGAACGGGCTATCTATGGTTTATGAATAGACTTCTATGTTTAATTAACTCTTTTATTGATCGAAGGTTACTCAGAGGAACAGTTTCCTGTTACCATTTACCATAAAGTGATATCACCATAAATTATTTTTTTTAAAAACAAATAAATTACAGATATGTTTGGAGTTTATATTCTGTATAATTAAACTTGTTGAATGTATAAGACCAATTTTTTTCACTTACAGTCCTGAAAAAACGCAACCTGACGTAACCTCAACTCAATCTATAGAACTTTCCAAACGAATTAACCTTTGCTTAATACGTTCCTTACCCGGCATACAAAGAATTGAAAGGAAAAATATATATATGAACACATTTATGAAACTGAATCATGATGCACATACAAAGAGTTAAACGGAGATTAATTGATACAGATATGTATTACTGGAGAATATTGCTCTTGAAACATCTAAATATTTACTTGTTCAGAGTGAAGCCACTTCAGTAGGCTTGCTGAAATGCCAAGTAATCTAAAATCTAATCAAGAAGCAGGATTCGGATGTACACGCGTTTACACGCGGAGAGCGGTTGTATCTAAGCAGCAGGTCCGTTTATTGATAAACTATGGTACTGGTATAAAATGGCATTCACGTTATTGATCATTGACCTTTAAGCATGCACAGTACAGCCTACTTTAAAAGTTAGTGAAGGAGCACTTTGTGGAATAATTGATGTAACCCTGATTATTTTATTCATGTTTTCCAATAGGTGGTCGGCATCAAAATGTGTGGTGCGCTGCTAGTAACTTTTATTGTTGGGATTAGATTATTTCTCTCTAATAGCGGAATGAGTGCATTTTAGCAAAAGGAAAGCTATTTCTTTTTCTTAAATATTGGAACGCTTACTGTTCACAAATAGAAATAAATAATTTGAAGCTGCGTGTGACTTTGATACGCAGTCGCAGTCCAATTTAATAAAGGCTTGAGGTGTGCAAGGGAAGAACAGATGCAGAGAAGTGGATCTAAAATAAAACGGGAGGCGAGCGGAAGCAGGGGAGAAGTGAATGAAGCTGAAATACAGATAAAGTGGTGAAAAAACCTCAAGGGATATTACTGATCAGAGCTAAGTGGAGGGATGCACAACCATGCAAGAGGCGGTGGGGGCTTGGTACCAGTTGGTAGCCCTCATTAAAAGCACTGATGGTGTGCCTTATCTATGATGACTATGATGTATTTAACCCCTTAATGACAAAGCCCGTACATGTACGGGCTCAAAATGCATTGTTTTCAATGGGTTTAGGGACCGCCCATTGTCCTTAAGGGGTTAAGATCACCTGCCTCTGATCCTTTATTACAGTAGATAAACGGACATAATACATTGGAAAATATATACAATAAGAACCAAATACTGCTTGGGGCGTTCATTCAATTTGCACTGTTCCAATAACGCTACTAGTAGGAATATGTGTACTGTATACAGTAATAGTAGCCACACAAACAGACAGCCATGTGACTTACTGGCTGATCCGTCACATGACAGGAAGTGAGAAGCTCCTTCTACCATCACTGGTCATACTAAAGAAATGGAGTCTGTCTGTGTCTCTCTGCAGATACATCTGCTGCAGGAGACCAAGGAGACCCCCACATCTGGGTCATCATAATAATCTTATTATACTTTCAAAAAACATATGATTGATGGCCTGATTTAACTTAAAAAAACCTTTCTTAAATATGGCGTTTCCTTGGTAACATTTACCTCAAACACTGCATGTGAGCTCTTGCGAGGTATGAATCGTATGCTTGCTTAATTAAGCCGGAGTCCTGCTAAATCTCTTAGTATTCAACTATCCTTAACAAGTGTAGAAAGAAGGGCAATTTACAGCTCATGAAAGAACATTGCAGTGATCTGTTGCACAAATGTCCTCATAACCTCAAATGATTATGTAGGCAATCTTTAATACTCAGAAAGACATATCTTAGTAATAAAATACTGCTGAAATCTATTTGGACCAATAAAACAACCAGTGATTATATCATTTTCATTATAATATTAAAAAAGAATATAAATAAATGTTTATATAGATATAATATTGAATACAAACAAGGCTACATAATATCTTAGTAAGGGGATACATTGTAGTTGCATAATTTATGAGGTATCTTTGTGTCATCCCTTCCATATCCTCTGAGGGGGGCTTTGGGACCCCGAGCAGCCAAGGAGCTGATTATCTGCCTGTGTGTTTGTGTGACCTCTGTATATCTGCAACAAAATGACATTGCCTTCAGAATGCTGATTAGTTTCAATGAAGAGCATTTGGCCTGAAAGAGCTCCTAGTGCTTGGGGGTGATCACAGTACGCCCTGAACTCTACCCGTTATACTTAAACACGAGACGTGTAACGCTATAAGTTCATCCTATAAGCATTCCTCCATCTTACCTATATTTCTATGAACCTACACTCTACTAGACTGGTACAATACAGGTTAACGAGCCACTTAACTGGCTATAATTTCACTGCCCCGGTGTATTGTAAATATTAATATGAAACTGGTTTCAATAATTGTGTCATTAGATGTTGACCATTTCACCCTTTGTTTATCTATAGACTAATTCATGTTTCATTGTAGAAACCAAATAAATGTACAAGTTAAACATCTTGTATATAAAGTATATAGTTACGTATAATAGCATAGTTTACTAAGGAAATAGTCCCCAAAATCGGTCTTGCATGGACTCCAATGCATTTTACTCTATGTAATTTAAAGCAAGCGCCCTTTAGTTATTGGAGTCAGCCATCTTTCCATGGCTTCCTCTACTAAAATCAAGATGCATTAATATGTAAACTGCTTGTACATACTTAGTAGCATTTTCATTGTAGTCACTAAAGCAGCGCCCAACCACATGTACGCTAATAAAACAACAGCGTTCAGATAGTATACATGTGGTCAGCTATTGATTGCGTTGGGAACCTAGCGCTCTTTGGCTAGGGGCTCTACTGAACAACTGATGTATACTTCTTATTTTCCAACTCCATTAACTAAGGAAGGACTGCACCCATTTCTAGGCAGTAAAATGCACTGGAGCAAAATGTTCTCCAATATGCACTTAACAAGAAAAAGTTAGTCGAATGTATCAGTCTATAAAATATCTTAAAAATCACTAGTGGCATGTGAATCTGATATTCGTCCTTACATTATTTTCAATGGAAGCACTGGCGATATTTAGCTAATAGGATCACTTAGTAATATATTACCCCAAACACCTTTGGAAAAAAAAAGATAAAACACATTGTAAAGGCATAGTTATTAAAAGGATCTATATTCCGAATCTATAGACAAGCACAGAAAGGATTCAGTAATAATGTAAATGCTGCAAAGACCACCTGTTGCCCAGTTTAGACATTTTAGGGCTATACAAAGTTATTTACACTAGAACAAAATTTGTGATATGGTCCCAAAACCTTCAGATCACAGCTACCCCAATAATCTACCTTGCTAGCCCTTCCATGATTGTTTTTTTATTACTAATATATATAAATATAGGAAACTAGCTGTGATTAAAAATAAGTAGTGTCCTAGAGACAGCAGAAATAAATGACTTTACCTTTATACTTTTAGGTCTTTAGGTAAGGCTTTTATGTATGCAATATATAACCTTGGCAATTCTAACTAGACTGGCACATTTAAAGTCCCTGAACTACAACTGCTGAGAGGTCAGTTTCAATGTTTTCAATTAAAATATCTCCAAGAACCACTGATTCAGCAAGAGATTCCTACAGTAAAAACATACATTAACCACAAACAATCACAGAAAAAAAAACAAAACCCAAACAAATTACAATATGCGCCCCAAAACAGAAAATATTTACTTGTTCAAGTAAATGAAGAAAATCATGTTATCTGTCATGAATTCTCAAAACGCGGGAATGTAACATACATATAGAGGATCCAAGATGCTCAATCCTTTTTATGGAAAATGTATTTTGTAAATGATTGTTGTAGTGGGGTCATTTTGGATGCTTTGTGGGAAACATCAGTTTCATCACATAATGTACTTGGGTGCCTTAGGGTGTCTTAGGCAAATGCACTTGCTAATTAAATAGAATAACATATACAATTTTATATGCATTATTACAATTAAACTGTATGAGAGTAAATATACTCAATTTTTGTTAATATTGGGTGTCCTCATTTTTTTATAAGTCCTTAAGATGTTTTGTTGAAACATATATTGTATGATGCTTTGGTCTTTCTCTCTTTCCTTCTTTTTGTTTTGCCTACATACCTAAAATCTTCTGACAGTATTTCTTGGTGGGGGAGGATAAATGTGGTGAAATCATATACCCTACCCAAATTTATATATTTGTTTAGGATGATGCCATTAAATATACCTTACAGTTGGTTGGAGTTAATCCAAGGTGCTATAAATAGATTTATTTGGGGAGGTAAGAAACCGAGATTAAATGCTAAATTGATTACAAAAAAGAAAGATCAAGGAGGACTAAGTGCTCCATTAATTCAAGAATATTTACAAGCAGCCCTGTTAATGCATGCTAGTATATCACAGAGAAAGGAATCTACTCAGGAGTCTTGGTATAGAGGTGAGATTGTAAAAATACACCCTGTTAAAGTGTTACAAACTCTGTTTTGGGTCCCCTATAAAAAGGCGATAGAAATAATCCCAACTATAAATAGTTTAGTCTTAAGACAACTGTACACGAATTGGATTTGGGTAAGAAGCAAGCTGGGACTAAAAAATAAGATAATAGTAGACCTATCGCTGGATATTATGGAAAATTTAATGGATAATATAAATTTAAAAATATGGCTACAAGGAGGTGCTTATAGAATTAAAGACTTAATCAATGGTTCTAATGTGAAACCCTTCTCTCAGCTTCAAATAGAATTTAATTTGCCAGCGGGTGAAATATTTAATTACTTAAGGGTTAAAAGTTTTGTATTAAAATCGATAAACTGGAATTTAAATGGAAAAATACAAAAACTTTTAAGTGACCTAATAGTAGGGGAATCACAAAAAAAATTGTTATCAAAAGCATTAACTTTGATAACGCTACTTAAAAAGAAATATACCCCCTTAGCAATTACAAAATGGGAGAAAGATTTAGATATCATAATTAATCCGGAAGAGTGGAATAAAACATTGTATGTATCGTATAAAAATATACACTGTTTAAACCTTAATGAGATGCAATTTAAACTGACGAACCGGTGGTATTTAGTGCCTACAACACTGGCAAAAATCTCTCCCAATAATTTGGCGAATTGTTGGAGATGTGGGTATTATAAAGGAGATATGATCCATATCTGGTGGAGCTGTCCATTGATAAATAGAATTTGGCAAGAACTATCTAATAAGCTCATTAAATTATTCGGACCACATTGGGAACTAACACCAGAAAGAGCCTTATTACACCTAAATTTACCTAAAATACCAATTCAGGAATTGCAGTTCTTATTTCATGTGTTAACAGCAGTTAAAATAATTGTAGCTAGGAATTGGAGGACCTCAGACCCAATCAACTGGATAAAAATAAAAGCTCAAATTATGCATCAATGTCATATGGAAAAACTGCTTCTGCTATATGATAGAGGGAATAAAATTGGGTCGGAAGCCTGGGAAAAATGGATAAAATTGCTGCAAGAAGGCAAAATGGATTAACTAAATTTACCAATTTTTTATTTTCCTTCCTTGCAGTTATATTTCTGCAAATCGAAAGTTACAGAGCCTTAATATTATCCCAATAGAGTCAATAACACATTGATATGAGAAAGCAAAATTGTGCCCTGGTATTTCGCTGTTATGTTTTTTTAAATTTTTTTTATTTTTTTTGTTGAAATACGTGGCAATAAGATAGATAACTGGAGATCCAATTGTATGTTCGTCAATAAATTAATGTCAATGGTGTCAGTGTATTTATGGTATTTGTTCTTGATAATATTTGGTGTAGTGTATTGTAAAGTCTTTTGGTATTTTGTAATAAATAAAAAAAAAAAAAAAAAAAAAAAATGCTTCTGACAAGTAAATGGATGGTCAGAATGCACAAAGAGTCTCAGATAATGGAGGCCGTAACGCTCAAACTGCTATTATGTATGTTCATTCATGTAGATTGTCGGGAGTATTCTAGTCAATACCCAAACTTAAAGTTATTGTGAACTTTTTGACGGCAATCGTTTTTTAAGTAAAACAAAAAGCACTTGGATAAGAAACCCCAAATCACCGTGATGTTACCTACAATTTTATTATATTGCTTAAATATTTGCCCACACTGCTATACAAAATAGGGGTCTTCTAAACTTTAATGGAAACATGACCAAAAAAACAGTTTCCCTTGGTGATTCAACTTTTGATTTTGTTGAAATATATATTTTTTTTGTGGGAATAACTTCCCGGAATCTATATCAGAATTATAGTACTCCTAACTTTCAGGGGTGGAATAAAAAGCAGCTTTAATCTTTCCCTAGCTGTCAATGGGTGCTTTATATCCTCTGTTGCCCCTATCCTTTCTTGTTTGACGGGTTAACAGAATGACCAGGGTCCATGAACAACAAGGTTAGCCTTTGCAATTGCAATACTTTGCCACGGTATCAGACAATGCATTCGTGGTTAAATGGGTAGAGCATTCACCAGACATTAATAAGCTTCCGCCAACCATTGTCCTGTAATCTATAAGATCCGGGCTTTTTTATCAATGGGTAATGAAATTTGTATAAAAATACATAATTACAAAATTTAGGAAAATATAAAAACCTGTACGGGGAGAGGGAATAAGGGGATGCAATAGCACCAATATAACATAACCAAGACATGCAGGCGCAGAATAAATAATGAGATATATACAGACGATAAGAAATAATAATGAATAAAAGCTGGAAACAGCAAAACTTAATAAAAGAGAAGAAAGGAGATAAAATTATACAAATAGTATATTTCTGTACAGAAAGAAATAAAAGAATATAAATGTTAGAAAAATAAAGAACAAGGAAGTAATACATCATAAATAATAGTCAAATAGGATTATAAATCTGTAATAGTGAATTTAAGTGGTAAAGAGGGTAATTATCTTATGTAACTGTTTGTCTTAATTTACACAAATAATTTATAGCCCTTGTGGTGTGTTGTACAAAGTTAATTAAACGCTGGTCACTTCCTTCTGCTGGAACACTATATCTCCTGATAATCTGTGCTGTCAGCGCAACGTGTCCACAAACACTGGGATTTTTTATCGCTCCTTTAGTAAAGCTTTGCTCTGCCTTTGTAGCTGGCGTCCTGAGGGAAACGGTGATTGTTGCACACAAACAATTCCAGCATAGAATAAAAAGCTGGATTTGCAGCAACTTGTTTAGATATAAGAATCAAAACATTGAGTCAAAGTCCTTTGATGCATCAAATCCAATACCTACTAGAGAGGACACTGTAGAGTAAGTTTCCTAGCTGTCTACCTCTGAGGTTATGAATGTACCTCTGTGTTCCTCTTCTAACACTGATATTAAGACATAGAGCTAAAAAAGCTTCATGGCTGCTGCATAAAGTGTCCGTTCCACCACCGAAGGTGAAGACATTGAAAACATTGGTTGTTGGAGTGGAAAAATGGCCACCATTTGTACAGCCTTCTAGATTGGCATGTGGATCCTACCACATAATGTCTGTGTTCATTGTTAATGTTGTGTCATAACACACTAGCAACGTCTAGTACCGGCTGTTCAAATACCTGCTTCTTCCTGGACTCAGATTTGGGAATCCTCCAAAGTTCCCATAGAACCAAAATGTTCTTGTTTATAAACTAAATAATGACACTATGGTTTTTTAGTTTTATGTTTTTTTAATTTTATACTTTATTTTGCTGTTTGAAATACATCTTGTCTAGAAAAACAGGTAATGTTTCATCAATGAGCAAACCTATACATTAATTTATTCTTTGTTGATATAGCTCATTGAGTAATATGCATTTTTCTATACAGGGTGTGTCCAGGACACTAAACTGCCCCACTAAAAGTAGCAATTACTTTCATTTGTATTGTTATCTTTTTCATCTCCATTTTAATTTAAAGATGATATT
>VKOC01000001.1:5710661-5723668 GCA_009364415.1 Spea multiplicata
ATATCAGGCACGCCGATTCCAGCATGGATTCCAGACCATCTGTTTCTGCTGCTATATATACATCTTTCAAATCTATGACCACAGTACAGCTAATTGCACGTGTATATCATCACCACGTTAACCGACGTACCAACATATAACTTACTAATGCTTCAAAGAGGCAGGCATTGTCATAATATATATATATAATATATATATATATATAACATTTATTTATTAAAACTATGGTTTGGTTTAAAGCGAACGTACGGTTTTGGATTGCAGAAGCTATGATCCGAGACAAATGGTGGCACAATTAGCATTTCAATTAATTTTATCCTCCTGATCGTTCTTTAGAAACCAACTATTGTTATTAGTGAGATAATTCTAGGACTGCTGATTATAGTGAAATTACATTTCTTACAGTAAAAACTACCGTTTGATTGTGTTGATAATTACTTATGAAAAGCAACGTTTCGGGAAGTTTTTGTCTTCATTGTATGCGTGACCCTGTACCCTATCACGCATTAAGAAGAGCACTTACTAGATAGAGAATACATATTTTAGGGGTGACTTTTAAAATGATTAAATAGAACTTATTCAACGCTGGTTCATTCGCTGTGTATTTCACTTATAATATTTGAAAAAGTCAGAGATGACAAAATGATGCATTGGGTACTTTTTCCGACTCACTTGACTTGCCGTACTGGGGTCTGCTATTAATTTGTTGACAGGAATTTTGGGAATGAAACGTATGAAGCTGTACGAAGAGAATGCCCACGCACACTCCAGTCGTATGATAGCCCCGCTAGAATTCTTTGGCCTTGATGAAGGTTATTTGTGGCTGAAACATTGGTACACTGCTTCATACATTTTGTGATTTCTCTTGACTGGAGTGCGACTGTTATCCTTTTTGTTGTTTGATACCTTTTGGGACTGTCTGGGGGTAGACACTTGAAGCTCTTGAAGCATTTGTTCAGCGGTTCTTCTTGGAATACAATGCATGCTGACAATTCCCTTTATGTACCTTGGAGAACCATACAAACATCTATCTGAAAATATGATTGTTTCGAGAAGAACAGATGGATATTAGTCATTAAATAATCCACGTGGAATAAATTCTTTTTTTTTTTTTTAAGACAAAACTGTTATGGCGATAAGACTGCTTTTCTTATTTTGTCCTAAAAGCATTTCAAATTAATAAAATAAAAATAAATAAATTAAAAAATCAAAGCTAAGGAGAATGAAAAAAACAAATCGGGCATAGTTGCTTCTTTAACACTGGAAAAAAAACTATTGAATTTGGCTAAATATTAATAGAGAATGTCTTAGGTTTGGCTGAGCAGCTTTGAAAGCTATCAGGAAAAGAAAAAAATATATATTTCATCTCATTATTTAGCCAATAGTGGAACTGACACGTCTGGACGTTAATGTATTTTAGTGCCGTTTTGTAGTACATCGTAGCGAGTCACCCTTCACATTAACGCCTATAGCTATTACAACCACTCATTTTAACACTTAAACCGACAGGTGTTAGTAATTTAGCTCCAGCTCTTGCGGGGCCGTGTGTAGCGATACACTCATTGCTGTTGAGATTCTGGTTTATTACACTAAAATCAGCAGTCTGCACCAATTATATTTTACCTTCTCCATGGTGTCGGGAGCATGCAACCCGCATTAACATTCACATCTAGTGTAAAACGCGCCGCTGGCCGGGGGCCGTAGAGATTTCTTGTAGTGTGTAGTATTTCTGCATTCATGGGGAACCGTTATCATCGCAGATTTTAGTCATAGCTCCATTTATAAAAAAATATTACTTGCATTAAGTGCTTTTTTTGTCTGTCGATCAGTGTAATAGATTTGAAGGTATTTGGAAGTTGAGACCCGTGGCCAAAAGTCATGGATCTGGCATGTCGGCTGGTTTCATGTTCTTCCATCTCCGCTACGGGAAGCGGTACATCAACAAAATGGTGAAAACTAATCATACAGATCATGTGAAGAAATTTAAGATCTACACAGATGAGGTTTATTCACTAAGATGCGAGAAGGAGAGAGAGTTTTCAGTAGGGTTGTGGTTTCTACCTCCTGAATTATTCATTATGAAAAAACCTTCTAGATTTTGCATATCTCAGTCAATGAGGTTACTTTCAAGAAATCTCACCGATTTAAATATGCTTCATACAGGGCCATCCAAGCTGTTCTTGGAGCAGAAGCTCGCTGGAATTGGTCCTTTTAAAGTAAAGTTTCTCTCCTCTCCTGAGTACATGTTTTGAATTATTATCATTTTAGATATCCAGTAGAACAATTAAATTATAACTCCATACTTTCTGTCGACATGGGGTACAGCATAATGATTTTATAACCTTAACGCATTGTTATATTAATCAGTGGACCACCTCAACCTCATATACATTGTGGCTTTTATTTATTAATTTAATTATTTTATTTAATGGTTTTTTTTTCTTACAGTTTTGCGATATATATTACATTTTAAAAAAAACTTGATACAAAAGACAAAATATTAATTTCAAAATGTGGGTTTCGGAAACCATTGAAGGACTTGTTTCTGTAAATGGGACCCAAAACCAGTCCGTTAGAGATTGTGAACCGCGTTACTGGGTTTCCCATCCACTGCATAGAATTCTAGTAATTGATTAGATACGGAAAATTCTGCAAAATCTCACTGTGCCAAATTCTTTTTCCTTAAAGAGTCCCATTTATCATGGTTTGTCAATTCCCAGGGAACCAATTGCTTTAAGCCCTTTTAAAACATACTAATGATTAATTCAGATGTGCTACTGTTCGCTTCTGAGATTTATGACAGGTGCATTTAGGGTTAACCCCTCAGCATTTTTAGTTTCGTGTTCTCACCTTTAGGCTTGAACTGTTTTTATGTGTTCCAGATGTAAAAATATAAAATACACTAACTAGATTACTAATAGCATCTTAAACCAACAGTGCTATGGTGACATTTACTACGAATATGTGTTAAAAAAAGAAAAAAAGTTATTTTCCGTTTTCCCTGCAGACCTGACTATAAAACAATTAGCCTAACACTACAATATACTTAATAATACATTATTTACGGTTTATATTTCAGTTCTTCAAGCTGGTCTTCAAACATGGTTTAATAGACATAGAAGACAAACAATTATTATACTAGAAGCATTGTTTTTTCCACAAGTAGGTTTTTGGATATATATATATATACCCAAAAACCTACTTGTGGAAAAAACAATGCTTCTAGTATAATAATTATATATATATATAATATATATATTATATAATATATATATACACAGAATATTGGCTGTATATTAACATTTATTGCTAAAAGGTTACTGCCAAAAGGAAAAAAATGTCATAGATGAGGAAAAGATTTATTAATCCACTCTATTGTTTGAATGCGCTTCTATTTTTAGGTAAGGAAGGGCAAAAGCAAAGGACTAAAAAGGTACAAATACCAATATGTCAAATTAGCCAAAAATGTACTTTTTCCCAATTTATATATTCCTTAATATTAAGTCTAGTAAATGTGATCACGGAAGCCGGTTGGGTTGCGACAATCATTCTTCAAGTAATTAAGGAAGATGGATTCTTTCGGGATCCCTGGGGAAAATTCCCAGCAATATTGCTGCAAGGTTAGAAAAAAAATGTGAGAAAAAAATGTGGTTTTTAACCTGTTAATTGAGTTAGGGGGCATTCGCAAGTCTAGCCAGTGGGATACTGCATTCCAACTCCAGGATTGATCTCTGCCCAAAAGAATGATTTTGTGGATTATCACAGAGTGAGTCACTGCCCTTCCTGTTATCTTCTCCGCAACTGTGAATGGAACCCAAACCACACGCCAAATTCATGTGTGTCACCCCTGAATTTTCCGTAATTAAGCACTTAAACCTTTCTTCCAAGTTCTGTTAATGAAACAGAAACATTAACGTCCCCAAGGAACAGTTTAATGTCCAAAAAGGTAAAAATCCTCATTTAAAATGCCATCTTGATGTTTGTATGACGTCACAATGTTGGCTTATCAGCTACTTCAAGCAATTATATATATATATATGTATGTATATGTATATTCTGTTATTAACTGGTTTATGGTAAGGTTGGTAAGGTTTGTTTCAACAAGATCTCATATGCGGATGAGCTCATTACAACTGTTACAGATTATAAGGCTGATTTTATATTTTGTATAACATAGTAACAATCTTATACTAAAATGTGTTTCTGGGAAATATCATGAAAAATATGATTTTTGAAGAAATGTCTCAGTTACTCAAGAATGAATGCAGCTTGTAACAAAATACATAACATTCCAATATCCAGTAACTAACGAGAACAGTCCATGACTATGTTAATGTGAAAGAGATTTCTGTGTAATCCAATTATTTTCCAATTAATATTTCCCAAGACCTTAACATTCTTGCTCATGAGAGAAACATACTGGAAAGAGCTTATACTCTCTCTGTATAATCCGTGAATCAATTTACTTCTTTGCATATGGAAAGAATTTTGAAGGAAAAATGGAATTTGGGCTCGAAGTCATGCGCTCCGGCCGCTGTGGACCTCAACAACATGTCTTTTCAGGTAGGGATACAGACATGGATTAACTGGCCTAGTTTACAATCGGTGGACCCTGGGACAACACAGTGTAGGACTAGATCTAAACGGCTTGCCCTATGGTCATCCCTGGGAACATCCAGGGTTCGGCTACCTTGAGCCCTTCCTCTTCGCGATGTGGTTGGGCGGATCAGTTGACATGAATGGGTGGGGCCTCTACCATCAATGGGGGATGACATTTGTAAGGGGTAGGAGGGGAGTGGGGCAAAGCCTTAATGCTGCTCCAGCAACCCAGAGATTTTGTGCTGTGAGTTGTAGACCAGGAGAGTTGCCAGGTATTCCTGGGGTAAGTTCCTGCTCGGGAGAACCTCAAATTGTAGCTCACATGTACACCGGGCCGGCCCAAGACTTAATGCCGCCTGGGGCGAAGTTTAAACTTCGCCGGACAAGCCGCATTATCTTACGCCTAAACCCCCACCCCCCCCGTCCTGTTTATAGGATTATTTACCTTTTTAAAAATTCCTGCGGCGAGTCTCCCTGCTCTGGCCGACGGTGCCAGCTTGTAATGCTGATGCGCCGAAATTGGCGTCACTTCGCGGCGCTCATGCTTACAAGCCGGCACCAGAGACCATGACAGGGAGACTCGGCGCTGGGCAGAGAGAGCGAGAGAGGGGCAGGCCGAGCGGGTAAGCGAAAAACACTCGGCGCCCCTCTCTCTCCTCCGCTAAAAAAAAAGCGCTTGGGGCGGCAAAGTGCCACCCCTTCAAAAGTGCCGCCTGGGGAAATTGCCCCAGTCGGCTCCATTGTAGGGCCGGCCCTGCATGTGCAATTACAGAGATTTTGGTTCCAAACAGCACGCTTGTGATTTTATCCATACCATCATATTATATGATTAAAAAATCAAAAACGTTATTGTATATTTTCAGTATAAAACTAGCATACCTGGGAGCTCCCTCTATCTAGAGCCTTCCTTTGTGGTACGCGGCCAGGACTGCCCACTGTTAGGGAAACACCCCCATTTAAAGGAGAAGTGGTCAGGGAGTAGGGGGGGTATGAAAAGTAGCTATCCCTTGATCACACTTAATCACAAAAAGTAACCTGATGTCAACTATTATAGGATAGCTGATCACTATGTAGATATAGATGGTTGTAGGTGCACATTGATAAAGGGGTGTGTGTACCCCAAAACGTTTGTGCTTCCACCTCGCCCGTCATCACACTTATTAAACGTGTGGATACTCTTGCAACATCCCTGCAGCACTGTGTTTTCTTTTCTTGGATTAATGTACTATGTAGATGAAGATCCAAATATAAAATCAGAAGCCCAGAATATTTTCTTCTATTATTTTTAATGTTCCTCTCAGTTCTGCTTTCAGGATGAAGAAGTGACTTTGAAGAAGTCTACACACCTGCCTGCAATTATGATTATTACTTTTTTTTGATCACAGGTACACTTTGTCGCATGGCAGATTCCTACATCGGCATTTCAGGAGGGTCCCTTTATGGGTGTGTTGCCTAATTAAACAAAACTCAGTATAGGGATAAGTACGTATAACCATCCCTATAGCTTGGAGGGAAGGATTAGATGGACAGATGCATTACAGAAACTTTCAAATGTATATTAGGGATTTTCAAGTACATGAAATGATTCATCGAGTTTTACTTTGGAAGCAAAGAGTAAAGACAAGAGGTCACGCTCTGAGGCTGCAGGGTGGAAAATGAGGGATTAAGAAATATTATTTTACAGAAACGTTGGTGCAATTTGGGAATAAGACTAGTTATTGGTGGAGATCATTGGGGTTAATACTATGGGTTCCAAAAGTGTTCAGAGCATATCTCTCTACACATGAACAGGGCCTGGGGGCCGCATAAATCATGCCATTTTGAAGGAGATTGTAGAATTAATGGAACAATCATTCCTATGCTTATATATATTAAGCTTATAATATTGGCTGTATAGAGTAGATATAGATTCAGATGACAGATTCTGAAAATGAACTCGAATACGCAGCCAGTGCTATTAAAGGTTTGTTTTGTTTTAATTCTTTACATGAAGTTGTGATGACATTCATCTTTAAGTCAATGAAATCATGGCTCACTAGTGTTTTCCTAAAAGGAAGCACATCTACAAGGACCTCTGCATGGCCTTCATAAGAATTTATGAGCCGTATCTCAAGAATATGATGAACCTGGAAGATATTATTTCATTTACTCCTAGTACAATGTCAAGCGAATTAAAAAAAAGGCGTTGCGTCCTTTTTTTTTTTTTCAAGCTCTGTGATTTTCAATAACAGCGATAGGGAATAGTATTCATGGCTCACTTACCCGGCCAGGACACGCTGGGTCAGCAGAATAGATAGTTCATTAGGCTACAGCAGAAAGCGCAGGACCAGCACTGGAGAAGCACAAGTGTGTACACCAAACTTGAGCGAGCTGTCGCAATATTATAAATTGATGGATACACTCCCCAAATTATTTTATCCTTTACTTTTTATAAAAGGTGTAGCTCCAAATCAGACAGGAAGCAGTTAGTTAGTATATACAAAACTCCACACCCAACAAGCAAGAGCAATAATAATAATATTATTATTAATTACCCCATTGACCAGCTCCATGCTCGGTTATACTTTTTTCAAACCATTTTATTTTTATATGAATTTAATAAGTATTAATCCTCTACACAACCAGGTTGTATTTTATACTCTAAAGACAAGGCTGGGAACTTCTCAGGGTAGGCTTCCCCAAGCTCTCCCTTTTCTGGGGAATAGCTTTGGGTTCTTCTCAATTTGTGCTCAGCAACATCGCCTTAATAGAGTTATACCCAATATATGTAGGTTTTTTAGGGACATACTACACCATTTTAACCATAGCTAAAACTTTTACATTGTTTTTCACTTTTTAATCTTTCTTTTTAAAATTGTTTTATTAGAGATACCATTGGGTTCTTTTTAGATCTCTGGGGTCGCACCTGTAACCACTACCAACAAGCACCATTACACTGGACCTGTCAGCCTGAAGCACCATTATACCAGAGCTGTCAGCATGGAGCGCCATTACAGTGGAGCTGTCAGCATGGAGCACCATTACAGTGGAGCTGTCAGCATGGAGCACCATTACAGTGGAGCTGTCACATGGAGCACCATTACATGGGAGCGTCAGCATGAGTGCCATTACAGTGGAGCTGTCAGCATGGAGCGCCATTGACAGTGGAGCTGTCAGCAATGGGGTGCCAATTGACAGTGGGACTGTCCAGCATGGAGCGATCCATTACAGTGGAGCGTCACATGAGCGCCATTACAGTGGAGCTTGTCCCAGCGATGGAGCGCTCATCAGTGGAGCGTCAGCTATGGAAGTGCCATTGACAGTGAGCTGTCAGTCATGGAGTGCCATTAACTAGTGGAGCTGTCAGCAATGTGAGTGCCATACAGTGGATGCTGTCAGCATGGAAGCGCCATTAATACTAGAGCTGTCAGCGATGGGCGCCATACAGTGAGCTGTCAGCATGGAGCACCATTTACAGTGGAGTCTGTTTTTTGTGGACGCATACACCAGAGCTGTCAGCAGGAGCCCTATAAACAAGACCAGAGCTGTCAGCAGTGGCAGCCATTACACCAGAGCTGTCAGCATGGAGCGCCATTACACCAGAGCTGTCAGCATGGAGCGCCATTACACCAGAGCTGTCAGCGCAGTGCCGGCAATGCTGGCTCCTGCTGACATGGGAGAGTCTGGGCTGTCTTCATCTGATCTTCCATGCAGCGACAAGTATTGGATCTCCCTGCCTCTTAAAAAAAAATGCTGGATGTACTTAACTTTTAGGCCATTTGTGTACTGACAGCATGTTGCGTCCTTCTGCATGGGTGGATTAAATATAGTATAAATTAAAGTGTTACATTAAAGAACTAAACAAAAAAAATAAGTCTCTAGCTGCACAAACGTACACATAAAAAACACACTTAACTTGTTAATTGCGCTACAATCCCTTTTCCAGCTGGCATGTAAGGCTCCTAAAGGTAGGTCTAATCAACTCCAGTAGCCAAGAACAGTCCTAAAACTCTCACTTGGATCAAATGTTTTAGCAAATACTACAAACTTTTTTTCCCATTCATTTTGGAAAGGTATCACTTTAGGGCAGTTTATGGAAAAGGGATTGTCTTACTTATCAAGGATGCAAAATTAAAACAAGCAAAATATTTACTTAGCATTTTCCTTTACGCAGTAATTGCTTTCTGCCTCCTGCCGGGTGCTAAGACTGACTGCAGACTTACTATTTACCCAACGCGGCACCCTGCGGATCACTATAGCTTTTAGTAAATGAGTCTCTGGCTTCCTATGTCACACCTATACGAAGCAATGTAAGCAACCCTGCTCATGCACAGACCCTCCGTTATTTACTCTATCAATACCAGATTACCAGGTGAATGATTTTAAAAATCAACTTCTTCCCTTTCAGCAGGCAACATCATATTTTCTTCAAGTTTTTATGTTTATTATTTATATTATTATTTAATATTCAGACTGTAAAGAAGTGTGAAATATATTTATTGCTAGTTGCATTGTGTGTATTAGTCTGTGGTGCCAGTAATACAAACCCTCTCACATTTAAAAATATTTAAAAGTGATCTTAATGCGCTCCAAAATATGTGAAACATTTGGTTTGTGTACACCATGTGTACTCTTTTTCTATACGTTTAAGCTCCGTGTTGTAGTATTTAAGCACCTGTCTGACTCATGTTTGGTGCCATTAGCTTATAAATAGCCGTTCTTCTGCTTTGCATACAATTTTAGGGAATGCTCTGTTAAATCAGTGTCATTGTGCATTCAGAAAGGCCTAATCGCTGGAGATTTAACCCGTTGAGTACCCTCAGAGAGTAATAAGCACCATTTGGAGCTCATATGTTCATCCATGATGTGCTATGTTTTGAACAGGTGCCACAGCCTGGAGCGAGATAATACTGGTGGGACCTCGGCACAAATGCAGTTTGACTCCTTGACTTGCCAAAAGGTACTGGCAACGCTCCAGCTGCTGTTGTCGACATACTTCACGATGCTTCGACTGTTTTGGGTAGAAGGGTATGTTGAATAGACAGTTTATGAAGAGCGAGTATATGCCTGAAATAAAAACAAAACGTCTATACGCATATCTAACCTTCTGCCAATTTTTTGGGCACAAGGGCACCTGCGATCTTTTATCTGGCAGCATACACATTACAAAAGAGCCACTAATTACATTCATTTTTACTAAATCCAGAAGAAACCTACTTATAAAACGGAATAATCCAACACCATTTACCTCGAGGTATTAGTTTAAACTATGTGCAGAGACATTACGTGGGAGACAAATCCACGAGACCTTGGAAACACGGAGAAGCTTATAAGCAGCTTTGCCGAATCAAGGTTATATTAAGCGTAAGAGAAATAATATATATTTAAAAAAAGACCCCGCATGCCACTTCATTTGCTTGTGTTTAACCAACTAGTATGACCACGTAGAATAGAGAAAGTCAACGTTGGACACCAAATCTCATTCGGTTGGATGGCTTAACTCTTTTAAGGCCAGGGTGGGTAAGCAACAGATATCCGTCTGGTACTCAAAGGGTTCCTGGCTAAAGGTTCATGATTGTTTAAAAATTCGCATTACCAAAGCGGATTACATTGCATCTACTGAAGGGATCAACATTGTAAGCCTACACTGAACCATTATTGAAGAAACAAAGCTTTCATTTTAAGCCTTTGATAACAAGCATAAAAAGGACAAAAGGAAAAAAATTCTTCTGATGTAAGAACGAGGCAAACACTTCATGCTTTTCATACCGCCTCATCGCCAGAGCCCTGCAACATGCGCAACAGGGACTTACTGTCCAAACAGCCCATCACGAAATTGTCTAAGATCTCCGTATCTTAAAAGAATGAAGCAAATATGAATAAAAAAACATTGCTATCGGTTACTAAACTAAATCAAAGAGATCTTCTCACTTGGCCCCTACAATTTTGTCTAATAAATGTGTTTTTTATGATTAAAGCGTTCTTGTTTGCTCTTTATAGAACTCCCCGAAGGCTTGGTTAGAGCATCACAAAAAAAAAGAATCTCATGTAACAGGTCAGTTGGAAAAAAGAAAATCCCAACGTACGTCTCCCATCTGATATCAAATGTTAGTAAAAAAACAAAAAAGCAAGCGCGATTGGTAGTAACTAAATATCCCAGGAGACTCTTGTAAGATAATACAAATAAATATTGCCATAAAAAAGGTTCATTAGTTTATGGTGCTCGGTGTGTATACGCAGTATGTGTGAGCTTTGGGTCTGATCTTTAGGACATTAAAACACAATGACAGCAGGATATAAGTTTTACGCAAGGAATTACTTTTAGCCGTCATACTTAAAATAAGTGTTTAGATGTACTTTTTCTCAATAAAATGTCAGAATGTTCAATTACAACTTGTAACCCGTTTTATACACTAGGTAAAAAAAAAAAAAAAAGGAAAGTCAGTGGGAAAATATAACAGAAAAGGATGTATGGCCCCAAAGAAAGAACTTCATTTTTGCAAATTTCACTTTAAATTCAATACTTATGTTTGGGGGCAATCTGAGGTCTTTAATAACCATCTAATTACTAGGTACCGCGGTGGTATCAGGTGGCAGCTCCCAGATGGAACAAAGCAGACATTTATTGCAAGCCAATTCACCTTCTTGGTTTTTAAAAGTAAAATTAGTATAAAGTCAATTTCCGGATTGTCCTTCAAACTAATGGTTTTATTTTCTCTCTTTTTTTTTTTACGGATCATAACATTTTAAATGTGCTATGAGGCGGGAGCCTTTAAACTTTTTTCATCTGAAACAAACCAATTCGAGGAACAAATTGTTCTTTGTAGCTGTAAATCATATGCTATAGAGATGGGTAAATTGAAATAAGTATGCATATGAACCAAAGAGGAAAAGGAAAGTGGAATAAAATAATTTCTTTAAACCCTAAATTAACAGACAACTATTGGTGGTGTAAGCGTGTATTGATAGACAGACAGGGAGATATATGTGTGTAGATGTGTTTGTATGTGTGAATACATATTCTTTATAGCAACATTATATTTTGCAATGCTCAAAATAAGTAGTGCATCATACGATTTGGACAAAAGCTAAAGAGGCCTCTGCTCAAACAAGCTTACAATCTAGTTGGTCGTGTTTGTCCTAACGTATATATGCACAGTATGGCAGCATTTCTTGGATGAGGAAGGCCTATGCTTTATGATAATACCACACGTAGCAGGAAAGAATTAAACTGTAAAAACAGAAAAAGGTCACTTTTCAAACCGGTAAGTAGGTGGTGTTTGGGATGGGGCTTGGACTGGTCATCTGGCACATCGGACATATTGTCCACCCAAAAGAAGGGGTGTGTGGAGAGATGGAACACTGCAAATGCTGCACCATGAACTTAAATCCTTGTCATTACCCCTCTTTATCTCAAGAGGCGGATACAAATCAGGTCAAGATGGCCGCCAACTAGGTACAATAAACATTTGAGAGGTCAGTTCTAAGTCTGTGAAGCAAAGTTAGGAGGGACTTTGAAAGTTCTGGGGTTTGTTTGCTGTTGTAGGTTTTTCCATGAAGAGAGACGCCACAAATCTGCTAATATGAATTCTAAAGTAAGTCAATATTACAGTGTCCATGTTATAACCAGATAACCTTTTTCTTTATTAGTTACAATTATGTACTGTCTTTACTCACTCACTTTAGCAAAGTCCGTCTCTGACCATAAAAAACACAGGAAAAGCGGCAAACCCCAGTTTTACATTTTATTATGAATTAGTTATAGAAATCAGACATAAAACTTGGTTATCAACTTTCCTTCTGTTGTCCTAATGGTCAAAAAGTAAAATAATATTCCTGGCAGATCTATTAAGATCAGCTTGTGGGATTCTAATAACCTAATAGACGTTAGGGATGCGTCAGTGTGTTCTCTGGTGAAATGGAAGTCTTATTTCACTAAATACATGAAACTGAATAATGGAATCTGAGATGTTTTTTCCTATATTAGAGCAAAGCTGAGCTCTGGCTTTGATCTTTTTTGTTAATATTGCTTATTCCTTGTAATGTTCTACCTACTTAATTTATGTATCCTAGTTTGAACATATTCAGAATACATAATGGCCTTGTTTTTGTCTTCAGGTGCAGTAATATAGTGTTGGATCATCCCAATATAGAGTGGTAACTGATGAACCACCAATTCATGGATTTATTGCAGAACATAATAAAAAAGGAAGATCGCCAGTAAGTGGTTTAATCTTCAGTTTTTTAAACTCTATTGTTGTGCTACAGTTTATTATATATCTCATTAACCCTTTCAAGACCGGGACGTAGCTGGTACTTCCGGGTCACGGGTCACCGGCAGACCGGGGCGTACCAGGTACGTCACAGCCTTTACGCGATCCAGCGTCGCTTTGAACGCTGGGATCGCCAGGGGCGGCTGCTACTGACCG
>VKOC01000001.1:5733327-5746743 GCA_009364415.1 Spea multiplicata
TCACACTGCTAATTATATTTTTGTATGGAGAATGTTGCATTAAAATGAATGACAGCCATAATAGCTGTAGACAATACTACGTCTGTAGACATTTGTGATATTATTGAGTGGGCCAACGTACAGCGGTGTACTTAGGCCTAGGCCTACAATCTGACATTCTAAACAGGTGGAATATGATGTCATACGCAAAGGTCCCAATGTAAGGAAGGAGTACAGACCTGGATCTTAAAGGAGGCGCATACATCCACAATGTAAATGCAAATACGGTTTCAGAATGATATGGGGCTATGAACGTGTAGCTTACACTTTTACACACGGAAGGGGGGCTGGCCAGGCCTGTTGCAATACCCTACAATCTTTATAAATACATATTATATATTTTTTAATCTGTAAAGACTAATAAGCTCTTAAGCCTCAGAGGGTCTTCTCCTATAAAAAGTGGTCGGCAGAGAAAGTAGGGAAACATTTAGAGGGAGTGAGAGAGTGTGGGCCCATGGATTTCGAATGAAAATTCTTAGCTTTTTCTTAATTTTTGCCAGATTCGTGGGGGGGTCTGGCCTCGTTCTAGTTCAAACTATCCCAATTGATGCTTTAGGAATTTATACAATAGTAGAGTGGGATCTACAGCATGTTGAGTCAGTGCTCACTTAGAGCTAGGTTTTTGTTTGAGCTTTTCATTTCTAATTTAACCATTTGGAAACCTGCCTGTTTATAACATTTGCAGAATATCGAGGACCAAAATTAACCTACAGCATTGTTACGATTGCTGGACTGTTTGTGTATAATTGCTGTAGAAGATCATGATTTCTACCCACCCAGGGGTGCCCTGCATCTGGAGCATTGTCACAGCACTCAATATTATGTAAATACAAAGTTTGGTAAATTTGCAATTCACAAGTCTTTTGTTCATGATTTTCTAAATGACTTAATTAAATAAGGGACCGGATAAACTTATAGGGAAATCTTTATCACAGCTATTAACAACATTTAGCCTTTAAAAGCCTCTTCATAAAGAAACAAATTTTCAGTCATTCTTCAGTTTGATATCACTAACAGATGAAAATATTAAATTACTTTGGGAATTTTAACAGCATTTACCAATTGTACGAGCATTAATATCTTAGGTTCTGATACTAAACAAAACAACTAAAGTTTTGTTTCAAATTTTTGAGCTGATGTATGCTCTTGCACTGAAATAATATCCATTACCATTCAGAATACATTTTAACTTATGGTTTGATTTATGTTCATAAATGCATTTCATATTATGATTGGTCTTATGTGTAACGTCAATATTTTAAAGACATTTATATTATGAAATTACCCCATCGAGGATACATTCAGGGTGAAGGTAACCTATCATAAGGGTAATATTTACACACCAAATACTCTGTAGCGGTTCCCAGAGGTATGGATTGTATTATGGGTGACCTTCTATACTTGTCAAACAAATTTGAAGTATGTTTGATACAGCAGTTTACAATGTCAAATTCCATACAATGTTAATGTTCATCAGACTGGAAATTTAACAATGGTGAAGCACATCATGTAGAAGTGTTGAGAGACAACTTTTACAGATAGAGAAACATGTAGACACTGATGTCAATCACAGGTTCCATGATTGTCCAAAGACTTACCAAAGGCAAAGTATAGCACAAAGTACACATCATACAACATAAGAACATTGAATGAAAAGTAATATCAAGTCAATTAAATAGACATGGATTTGATTTTTTTATATAAGTAGCATGAAGACTGTACTAGAATGAAATAGACTGTCAGATGCTGAAGATACAGAGTCTGCTTTCTGATTTTAGCTTTTTTGATGAGATCTTCAGTTTTAAGTGTTTTCAGTCAGTATGTTTTAAATCATTGGAAGAACATTAAACATTGAATGGATGCTGGTGCAACTGGGCATGGGTCCAATGAGGGATGCAAATGTCTAACCCCTGTATGGGTAGAGAAAGATACAACTCAAGCAAAAATGAAGCAGAGTGGTACTTTTGTTGTTTTTCACTCTCATTCTGTCACTTACTCTTTCTCTCTCAATGTTTTCCTACCTTCTCCCCTAACCAGTGTCCTGTTCTTCTTTTCCGCAGCTCCGCTTCTTATCTTTCCTCTTTTGTGCTTTGCTACTTCTGTCTTCTTTCTTACTCCATTTCTCGGGAATATCCACTCCATTAACCTGGCCTGCTGCAGCACTTCTGCAAAAAGGCAAAGACTCTGTGAACACTCCTCCCTTGATTGAAAGAATTGGAAAGAGGCTTTCCTTGTGGGGCACGCCTTGACTCCACTCAATTCTTCTAGTTTTTTAAAGGAAGTCACATTTCTTTTGTCTCTTGATGCAATCCCAGACAAGGTAAGACCTTGTTCTTCTTTATGCTGAAGATAGGAGTCCCCAAACTCCATTTGCATAAATGCACCCCAAACTTACAAGGACCATCCACTATGCCTCACTGTTCCCTGCACTGATTCTTGTAGCCCTTCAGTGAGCAAACTGCTCATCACTCCAGAGCACCTGCTAATATTTCTGCAACCCAGTTCCTGTGTTTTCATGACAAGTTGAGCAGCCTTGGCCTTGTTTCCAAGTTGGAGGCATGGCTTTTTGGGCCTGAGGTCTTCAATGACCACTTCTAACAAGACTTCTATGCCCATTAGAGGGTTGTACCTGGGTCCCACTGCTTTCTGTCAGTGCTGAGCTCTGAGCTAATAGCACTACTGACATCTTTCAGTTGTGAAAATAAATAAGCATGGTGTGTATTTAATCTGCTGCACTAAGTTTCCTTGGCCGACCACTGCACCTACAGTCCTCAACATTGGCCGTTTCTTTGTGCTTCTTAAAGTGAGCTTAAACAGAACATCTAGAAACCTCTGTTCTGCCTGGGAGAGGCATAGCTGATGCAAAATATCTGTCTTGTTGCTGTCCTCATTCTTGCCATGTTGTATGACGTAGAACAAGAGCCGGACCCAGGCGGCACTTTGACACTTTGCCAAGCCATGTTCTTTAAGCATATATTTTTATAGAAAGAGAAATGTTTCTGCACCTCTCTTTCTCCGTGAATCTGCATTACTGGCCCCTCGTGCACTTCCAAAAAAAGGTGGATCCACTGCAACAGCCTCTTCCCCGTTCCTCCGATTATGTATACTAACAGGTTTACATAGACATTTCCATAAGGTACTATGCAATTTTTTTAATCTTGCAAACTCTTGAGCTGCCAAAGAAATATGTCTCTCATACTTAATTATTGGTGTTGCAAAGCTAAATAAATCACCAACATCAGAATTACATGTATACGTTGGAGAGGGAGTGCTTTGCATGAAGAAACATTTGACAGGATGATTGACAACTATGCAACTTCAATTACTAATACTCACTGCTTATGGAAATATGAATTACTTTTTCTCCGGAGTCATCTAAAGGATCATTACTCCACTAATGTTCTTTTTGTGCATATGTACAATTAAATGTAAGATGATATATTGCTTATTCCAACAGGATTACATACTTTAGATATGGCAATGTTTTTTATTTATTTCCTTTGTTTGTACCCAAAGTAACTATTAAGCCGAAGAATTCAAGTCACTTGCACTTTCTCTCAACTGTATTGAAAATATGCATTGAAAACTTTGTTACATACAGTATATGATATTCTTGTCTGTCCAATGTAGTATGCCAGTTTAGTCAGTATTCACTGTTTTCCTTTGCTTAATGTAAAAATCCAAGCTCTTCTATACACTCCATCTGATTTCTGGTATTCAAATGCACTTACCTAAATATTTAAAGTATTTTAAATTCAATTGCATGGAAATGTATGGCTGTTAGTGGTTAGTACCAATCAGGTAATGGAAGACCATACGCCATGGCTTGGCACGACTTGAAATCTTGAATCAAAAATAATTTATTATGATGCGGACCCACAAAGTTTTGTGACTTTGTACAAAATGACGAATGTACAAAAAATCTGTAAATTTGCAATTCGTACAAATCCCAATGCACAGGTCTAGTAGGCACATGTAGATTTATTTACGTAGTAGTACAGAAGTGCATACATCATACACAATTTCCAACATACTTGGAAGGATGAAAAAAATATACACAGAAAGCAGGAATGACTGGAAGCTGAGTGACATATGTTTGATCTTTTAATTGACATTTGATAATTTAATTGACATGTGCTGTCTCAAGAGGCAGCACATGAAGCAGCAATCTAAAGAAATCAATGAACCACAGTGAGAGGCATTATCTATAAATGGAGAAAATGTGGAACTACTGTGAACTAACCTACCAAAACTTCTCCAAGAGTGTATCGATGACTCATCCAGGAAGTCACAAGAGAACCAAGAATAACATGTAAAGAACCAAATTCCTCACTTCCCTCCTACAATAAGAAAGAGATTGTGCAAAAATTAGTTGCAAGGTGAAAACCAAGGCTGACCCAAAAGAACACAAAGGCGTGTCTCACATGCCAAAAAAACCATCTTGATGACCCCCAAGACTTTTGGGATAATATTCTGACTGATGAGTCAAAAGTGGAACTTTTTGCAAGACATGGGTACACATACCTGGGCACTTTCAGACTTTAGCTACCGGGAAGCCTTCCTTCTCTTAATGCAGTTAGTTGGTCCTGCTTACGTTGATGGGCAATCCCGTTGATGTTGGTTGGTGGTCTGCTGACATCCAAGGTTGGAGGGGAAATGGGCATGGCGAAACCCGGAGACTCCCTAGGTATGGTGAACCACCAGCTATACAGCAAGCAATCAAACAAGAAGAAAAGATAATAAAATAAAAAACTTTTTTTAAAAAAATAATCTACTCTACTCATTCCTAATCTATTCTTAATTAAACTACAAGACAGTTATTCAGAATGCAGCAAAACACATTTTCCTCTGTAGAAAGACAGTACACCTAGGTCAAAGTAACACTTTATAACAATTTAAAAATGTTTTTCATAGTTTTTTTCATAATCTAACATTCAAAACAATATTTTATAGGTTTTTTTTATAAAAATTGGTATTAAGAATTTTAAGTTTAAAGCCAAATGAAAAAACATCTAACATCTGTTGTTGGTTCTTTAAGTAATGACACAACATTAATCATTGCATAAAAGGTGAAAGTTCTCAGTTAAGTAACCTGAAAGGGCATCACTCCTAATTGTTTCCATGTTAACCAAAAAGATTTTCATGTCAAGATTCAGGCAATAATTCTTTACCAAATGCATCTTCTTAACAAGTGTCACTAAAGTAGTAATTGAAAAAAAATGTTTCTATACTTGAAAATCTTCTGTCAGTCTCAAACTTTCATCAACATTTTCTCTTTCTTTAATAAATCAGTTTCTACAAGATCTGTGATCCAATATTTAGAATTGCCATGCTATTTATTTATTGGATTCTTGAAGTCTAACAAGACCTTTCATGCAGTAACAAACAGCTTTGCTATTACAGCTTCTCCTAAGAGTTAAATATTTATCTTTGAAGAATAATTTATCTTATATTTATAAGTTGAAGAATGCTTATTAAAGTACGATTTACATTACTATCTATTCTTTGTTTATGAGGCTGCATGTACCTTCAAGTAAACTGCCATATGACATCATTATTGCTAGACTTGTGCATTTGTATTTGGGCAAACATGAAAACGAACTCGAAGAAACAAACATGGCGGCAAAACATATACAAAGACACACAACACAAAGAATCTTCGTGTTCACCTTCGTCTTCGTTTATTAATCTCCCTGGTCCCTTCCCCATCTAGCCTACCAATTGGTTGATGCTTGAGGAGGCCCCTGCCGGCCACCAATAGAGTCGCTCGCACGGCTCTTTAACTCCTGACTGCTAACCTTCGGATTTCTGCTACTGTTAACCCCTGCGATGCTGCGTAGATAAGGGGAGTGGAAATCCGTAGGTTCCCCGCCAGGAGTTAAGGACCTTTAACATCTGACAGTGGAACCTGACCATGGTCTCCCCACTCCAAGAGTTAAAGGTCCGAAAGAGCGACTCCATTGGTCGTTTATATGGACCTTTAACTTCTGGAGCGGGGAGACCCAGGCTGAGTTTCACCACCAGGATTTTAAAAGTCTGTACAAGCGATTCTATTGGTCGCCAGCAGGGGGCTCTTCTGCCATCAACCAATGAAGAGCAGGTGCGTACCCCATTAACATCGTATTAACCCCTTCTACAAAAACGGCAAAAAACGAAGAAGAAAACCACAAACAATGTACACGAATATTCTCCCAAACCGAACACAAGAACAGGTGAATATTCTTAGAATACGAAGCTTTATTTCCCCATGAAGACGAACACGAAGAGTTGGCTGGCAATGTGGATACTCCGGCTATTAGTACTCAAAATACAAAAAAGTGAAGCGCAATATTCTAATTAAACATAAGTATTACACCTTCTGGTGAAGTGGTGCTGCAAAAACACAGGAACAAACTCCCCAAAATGTTACAAATTAAAACTACACAACTGTCTGTGCACCCAAATAATAAGTGAGTAAACTCTATGTGCAACACAAAAATAATATGTACAAAGATACCCTTCCAGTGCAGCAGCCAGGTCATTCAGTACAGCACGGTGGCTGTGGAGCTCATGGGGGCAGAAGGCCAATTTCTAACATGGTACTGCATGAAGATGTAAGTTATTAACTATCTTATTGGATCTGTTTGATCGCTGTAAATCATTCTAAAGGACAACCTAGATGTTTCTAAGAAACATCATTAACCTTTTACAGTTTGAATAAAAAAAGCTCACAAATGTTTAGCCTGCCATAACAGCATTCCCTGATGGAACAAATCCATTGTCTAATGAAATGTGTACATTTAACACCATCGCACAAATCAATTACGCTTGTGAAGGAAACAAAAAATGTTACATGATCTCTAACAATAAAGACGTCTCACCGTTTCTGCAGGTCATGCCTCTAGAAAAACTGGGGAGATAAAAGGACATGCAAGAAAGCCCATATGTGCTGATGGGGAAGTATCATTTTTACTTATATAAAACCGGGGGATGAGATTTGTCAGCAGGAAGAGAGGGAGGAATTTCCTGAGGCACAAAGTAGTAGTTTTCAATTAAAAAAAACGCCATATAAGAAAATAAATGCACATGGATTGAAATGTCACATAATTTAAATTTCAAGTTCAATATTTAAATAACTATAATATATACTCCATTAGAATATAGAAGCTGTCTGTGTACTACAGGAACAATATTCTACAGCTTTTTGCTTTTTTTATATATAATGTTCTTTGAAATTCAAATCCTATCACCGCAAGACATCTGAGCTGCCCCTGGATTATATTCTGCAGCAATTCACAGCTTTCTGATGTGCCGGAATTGTATTCTACAAATGTGAGTCTATTATTGAAGTAAAACAACCATATATTGCAATATTACCCAATATATCTGTCTCCTTTCTTTTATATATATTATTTTTGGAATTCAGTCTCATCCTGAGACATGAGAGCTACCCTGGACTCTATGGTGGGAAGAATACTTCAAAACTTCCCAAAGTGACTCCTGTTCCATTTGTAAGTATATTGTATATTGAATATGGTATTACACTACATATTTTTTGTCTTTTTAATTTATAATAGTGCATAGATGATTCTTTATTCTTTGTGTACTATTGAATGTTTGAAGGGCATACACTAGATTTTTTTTGCTGCAGGTATAAGGTGGGCACTAAGGAAATTCCACCTCTGTGCATTCTTATATAATTTAGTGTAATTTTAGCCTGAGACCCTCACTTCTTGAAATCACAGTAAGCCATCTAGTGGACATTCTGTGCTATTTCACTAGGACATTCACAGTATCTGTGTGGGTATGTGCAATATATATATTATTGAATTCTGATGTTTCAATCAGACCCATTACAACAGGTGTATAAAATCAACCACCTAGCCATGCAGTCTGCATTTACAAACATTTGTGAAAAAAATGATTCATTCTGAAGAGCTCAATGAATTTAATACTGTGATAGGATGCCCCCTCTGCAATAAGTCAGTTCATGAAATTTAATCCCTGCTACAATCAACTGTAATTGGTATTATTGGAAAGTGTTTCGAAACCACAGAGCAGAAGACCACGTAAAGTCACAGAGCGGACGGAGGCGCGCCATGGGTAAAAGTCATCAACGCACTCCTGTTTCCATAGCCAAACAGTTCCAAACTTCCACTGGCATTAATATCAGCACAAAAACAATATGGCAGGAGCTTCGGAGATTTGTTTTTTATTTAAAAACAAAATTTGTGCCATATTCTTAATTTGGGAGGTTGCTGCCAGGTTCTAGACTCAAATTTCAACATTTACGTCAAGCAGCAGTATTTTAGGGCTTAGGGAGAGATCCAAACTAGATTTTGTGTTGCCTGATCACACATGGAAATGGCAACTGACAGAAAGACACATGCAGCCATATGGTATAGCACTGAATTACCCCACAATTGGTAGTAACTGATCTAAGCTTGGATATTAAGAAAAAAATTTTGTTTTCAATATGTTTGTTGTTTGGTTTTGCATAAATTGGAAAATAATGGCATTTGTGCTGCAAGGTTTGCCTTAAAGAGTCAGTATAATGTCTCAGATCCCTACTCTTTGGGTACTTTTATATGGATTCTTCCAAAATAAACAGACATTTCAGTGCATAAACTGTCAATCAGGGGCAGTAGTGCTTCCTATGAATAAGGTTCATTCTATTATCATATGGATGCTTGTGTAGCCGGTTTCTTTTTTATATAGTTTACATTTATTTTTATGGCACCAGCAGGTTCCATAGTACTGTTACAATAAAAGGCAGTAAAAAGAACTAAATCAAAATGACATAAAACACATTAAGAATAGTTTGTTTTTCTTCCTGAACTTACAATCACTTACTTAATAATCAGTCATATTAGATGACAACTGATATTTCATAACTCTTTTGATCTTTTACTTTACCAAAAGAGTTGATTCTATTAGTGTTATTACACTTTTTCTCACCACAAGGTGGAACCCTTTCACAAAAATCACACCATTTGAAAGAATATTTCTCTATGTATATATTTATCTATCTATCTGTCTATTTTATATATATAGATATATATAGATAGATACACTTTAACCCCTTAAGGACAATGGGCGGTCCCTAAACCCATTGAAAACAATGCATTTTGAACATGTACATGTACAGGCTTTGTCATTAAGGGGGTTAAAGGATATTTGATTTATAAATTCTATATTAGATGTACTTTAAAATTGTGGGAATATATTGTAATATTTTGATATTTTCTATATACTTCTAAATAACATTGTGTAGTGTAAAATTACTTTCGTACTCATGTTCCTGTACATTAAGCTAAAGGTACACGTAATTTGACCTATGCACAAGAAGCATGAGCAGGAAAATAAATCTACTTATAGAACAGATAATTATTACAAAATGATTTTGCTTTTAGTTCACAATCCTATAGTGAACGTATTTGATAGCACCATTTAAAAAGCACAAATATTTACTTTTAAATTGCTTAATCCATGCTAACGGTGATTTTCATAGTTTGATTGTAGCCTTTTAAACCAGTATGTCTGGGTAAAAGAGACATTTGCCTATTTAGTGCTAAATCACACTCTCTTTGGGTTTTTCATTTAATTGACTAGAGATTTAACTACAGTGGAGCCAAATGCCATTTCATTTTGTAAACTTAAATTTAAAAGTTATAGGCAAAGGAGCAAGAGGTGGAATGAAAAATAGAAGTATATACGTGTTTAATATTGTTTACTTTTCATCTTTTCATGATAAACCAAATGTCTGTCGGAGATAAACAAATTGGTATGATTAAAAATAGTAATAATTTAGTTTAATATGGTAGAAGAGATTTATACAAAGATAAATGAGCTACTAAACACATTAATATGTTTAAAAATATGTGTGTGGCAAAAGGTTGGGTTTAGTATGGAATGCATCTTGAGAATATGTGTTTATCTGAAGCAAGATTTCTTTCCCTCGAGATTTGTGCACAGTTGCATAGAAAATATAAATTGTCTGCATTTTCAAAGGAATAACAGAGGCTAACATGTTCAGAAGAATTCATTCCACAGGAATGAGTGAGAGTTTGAGATCATAGGCATTCTTTTATTTTTATTATTTGGATTCACGGAGTTCTAAGGAGGATTTCACAAAATATTCTGACCCAAAAGATTAATTGTTCTTCTATAATATATAACTATTGAGAATTTCATGCTGTAATCCACTGTTCTTCCCCAAATCTACATTTCTTTGAATCCTGTGAATATTAGTTGATGTACCCAGTGATGTATTTATCTTCGTTGCTGGCCTAAGTCTGGGAAGTGCCACCAGCCATCCCCTCGAAACGCTGTGTCCTTCTTTTCAGCGCCGGGATATGATGTCATATTTTAAAGGAGTGCAGTACCTTTTAATGCATTGTATGGAGGCTTGTGCAATAATACTTAAAAGGCTTCACAGTTGTAGACAATATTACAACAAAATGAAACTACAAATAAAGGCTACATTAAATATTGTAGGCTATTTTCTTTTATTCTCCCCTTTCACAATATAAAACACATTTGCATAAGCTTTTAATTTTGTTTTGGCTAGGGCATTATATCTAACTTCATTAAGCCAAATCCACTACTAATCAATATTATATATATATATATATTATATATATATATATATATATATATATATATAATACTAGAAACCAAAGTACAATTTTAGCAGTATGTTAAGAGTTCTAAGTGAAGTTTGATAATAAATTAAACCTTTAGGTTACTGCAATAAGAAATTATTAATTTCAATTTAATGAATTGATTACTTTCTTTATTATTCTCTTTCTTCAAAAATATAAAACAATTGATTTGGTAAAACATAAGTGATATGGAAATGGCATGTCTATTTCAAATGACATTTAAATAAAATAATACATATATACAATATATAAGTGAATATACTGTGTATACATAAAGAAGATCATTTTTTCAACTCTTACATAAAAGGGACTGAATATATTTCAATGATTATATAAATGCAGTCTTTTTGTATCTCCAGGGAATATGCATTAATGTTCCATTGATTACTGACTCATTCTCTTGCGTTACCTCTGTGAATTTCACAAATGGGGACAATTAGCTGCATGATGAATCCTTCAAGAGAAAGTTTTGAACTACTCAGAGATGGTAGTGAATAGAAGGATAGGTTAATGTATTCACTTCAAATTTTTTTCAATATACAAAATGTTTGCAACTGTATCTCCAATTAGCAGAATACATTAAAATGTTTTTTTTTTTGTTGTTGTTGTTTTAATATTGCGTGGCCAAAGGGGGGAACTCTTTGGGTGGGTGGACAGGAATCCAGGTGAGAAAGAGGTAGGACCTATCAATAGCCTTACTACTGACCTGCCCATACCTACTGATCCAGGGGGGACCTTGACTGCTTAGGTCCAGAGCCTGTAAATCTCCAACCCTTACCTGGTCCTTTCTAAATAAAGACAAGACTCTGAGGTGTGTGACAGGCGTTGGTTACATCTTTAATATATCACCATGCCAGCATTAACAAACCATTTAACATATACGTAAACCTAAATTGACCCACCCTGCAGGCAGCTTTTACTACGGTACTCCAAAGTTCTGGTTGTGAGCCACCCGCTGGACCCGCCTCCCAAAGCCTGTTGGGGCACTGCTTCTAGGCATCATCCCCATCAGGCTGGCCAAAAGGGGGAACTCTTCCATCACCGCAGCCTCTGGGACAGCCTGAGATGGGGCAGGCTGTGCCCCCTAAATGACCCTTTCTATTCCTGCCTGCAAGTTCATGTTGGAAATATCTAACCCAATAGATGACAAATAAACACCATCATTACACATCACAAGCTCCTGGTGTCTGATAGCAAAATGCCCAATCCGTTGTATTTTATTGTGTGAATCAGGTGTATTGTTCTGACCCACCCCATGCCAACCCTCACTGCATGAATCACTAATATTGAAGAGGGGTAAAACCTTGGCGACACACAACATTCTGAATACACTGGATTCCAGTGAAGGCCACACAACCCGCACCAGCGAATACGAACGTTCTCAGTTTCTGCAGAAACCCTAAATACTGTCCATAAACCCTGTGCACCGTGCCGCCCAATAAATATAGAAAAGTCTCAGAATCCATACATTTTGGAAGCCCCATCTAAAACAAAGATAAGTTATAGTAAACGAGGTTGAACATTTATTTTGAAGAAATCCGTCCCTGATCCGCTTGATACACTCTGATAACAACCCAGCTCTTAACACCTACCTGGCTGATCTGATCCTGAATGAATATGGGGAGAAAAGCTTTGGATCAAAACCACAGCCAACCACACAGCACCAAAAAATGCTAGAGAATAAATATTGTCAGGCTCAGTCCAGGCTGCAGAGTTGCTTATCTTTAGTATTCGATTTCTTGCTACAGTTCCCCTGTCTCACTACAGTTCCCCTGTCTCGCCATAGTTTCCCTGTCTCGCCACAGTTCCCCTGTCTTGCTACAGTTCCCTTTTATTCTTTGATTCCAATCTAACCCCAACTGTCGATAGACAACCATAGACCATTAAGCAAAACAGGAGAACATTAAGCAAAACAGTAATCCTTGAAACATATTTAACTGTATGGGATCCAAACACCCTTTCAGGAAAATGTGTAAGGGTATGTATTTTCTTAACAGGCAACCTAGAAACCATACTGACTGTATCAACCTAATGGAGCAAATCTGTTAATGGAAAGGAGGGAGCAAAAATGAGTCGGTTATCTTACCCTCTACAACATCTGCCACTTCATCCTCATTACAACAGATCAAAATCAAATTATCTGCAAAACTAGAAACATCCTGAGGAACAAATGGTATCCAAAAAGCCTCGTCCTCATCCTCATCTGGCCTGGCTAGTCTTTGGTGTCCTTAAGTTGCTTACCTTAGTTTGTTTGATTTCATAGGTTCGGTCAAGCTACTTGTGTGGATCCTAATGCACTCCTTTGTGTCCTCCAGCAGGACATTCAGACCAAATAATGACCTTCCAATTCAATTTTAGCAACCATGGATATGCAACAACATGCCTCATCAGGATAGTCAATGGATTCCCAAAATAATAAATAAAGCCCTGAAACAATAAATTAATTATTGCAATTTATCCTCACCCATAACTATTTCACTTTTTACCAGGATGAAAACACTATAATGTGAAGGATACCACAACATGTGGTACAGGACTTGTACATGTGCAAATGTCGTGTATATGAAGCAGTGCAATAAATGGGAAACATGTCTGACGATAATGTTATATAGTCATTATTGCTTTTGACTTGATAGAAGGATGTTAATACTCTAGAAAGGTTGTCTTCAAAATGGAATCTTAGCCCAATAAATGGTATTATTCTATTTTGTAGTACTCATTTTTTCTTTTTTGA
>VKOC01000001.1:5746843-5757064 GCA_009364415.1 Spea multiplicata
ATTCAGATTTTGGGGGGTCGTCTTATAATCGAGCAAATACGGTAATATATGGATTATACTTCTACTGAAGAAGCCAGGTCGGTGAAACGCGTTTAGAAGTACTTTTCTTGGACTATTCTACATCTATAAACCGGTGGACTTTTCACTGACACTCTTCAAGCACTTTGGTGCACGAACTAAATGTGAGTGGATCTTCTGCTGGCTATTTTAATAGTCTCTCGGATACTGCACTATTTTAAGTTTATTTTTTAGAATCTACAAAGAACATTAAAGGACAATTTGCATTCAACATAGATGAGTCTGAATCATCCATTTCTTTTGTGAGTGCAACATTAAATTCACCTATATTATTGGTTTTACACTCTACACTATTAGTTTTATTTGTTTCTTTCCTCATATGTATCTGCGCCCCATTATTGTTTGGTTCATTGGAATTTTCACACCTTGAGGAGGAGTGTCTGTTTTTGGGTTGCTGCAGTCTTATCAGGGAAGTATTACAACATTTGTTTATTATATATATCACATGTGATTTGAGGTTTATTTCACGCTTTTCAATAGAAGGATAGGTAAATGTATTCACTTCAAATTTTTTTCAATACACAAAATGTTTGCAACTGTATCTCCAATTAGCAGAATACATTAAAATGTTTTTTTGTTGTTGTTGTTTTAATATTGCGTGGCCAAAGGGGGGAACTCTATGGGTGGGTGGACAGGAATCACCAGTCCAGAGAAGATCCAGGTGAGAAAGAGGCAGGACCTATCAATAGCCTTACTACTGACATGCCCATACCTACTGATCCAGGGGGGACCTTGACTGCTTAGGTCCAGAGCCTGTAAATCTCCAACCCTTACCTGGTCCTTTCTAAATAAAGACAAGAATCTGAGATGTGTGACGGGCGTTGGTTACATCTTTAATATATCACCATGCCAGCATTAACAAACCATTTAACATATACGTAAACCTAAATTGACCCACCCTGCAGGCAGCTTTAACTACGGTACTCCAAAGTTCTGGTTGTGAGCCACCCGCTGGACCCGCCTCCCAAAGCCCGTTGGGGCACTGCTTCTAGGCATCATCAGGCTGGCCAAAAGGGGGAAATCTTCCATCACCGCAGCCTCTGGGGCAGCCTGAGCTGGGGCAGGCTGTGCCACCTAAATGACCCTTTCTATTCCTGCCTGCAAGTCCATGTTGAAAATATCTAACCCAATAGATGACAAATAAACACCATCATTCCGCATCACAAGCTCCTGGTGTCTGATGGCAAAATGCCCAATCCGTTGTATTTTATTGTGTGAATCAGGTGTATTGTTCTGACCCACTCCATGCCTACCCCCCTGCATGAATCACTAATATTGAGGAGGGGTAAAACCTTGGCGACACACAACATTCTGAATACACTGGATTCCAGTGAAGGCCCCGCAACCCGCACCAGCGAATACGAACGTTCTCAGTTTCTGCAGAAACCCTAAATACTGTCCATAAACCCTGTGCACCGTGCCGCCCAATAAATATAGGAAAGTCTCAGAATCCATACATTTTGGAAGCCCCATCTAAAACAAAGATAAGTCATAGTACATGAGGTTGAACATTTATTTTGAAGAGATCCGTCCCTGATCCGCTTGATACACTCTGATAACAACCCAGCTCTTAACACCTACCTGGCTGATCTGATCCTGAACGAATATGGGTAGAAAAGCTTTGGATCGAAACCACAGCCAACCACACAGCACCAAAAAATGCAAGAGAATAAATATTGTCAGGCTCAGTCCAGGCTGCAGAGTTGCTTATCTTTAGTATTCCATTTCTTGCTACAGTTCCCCTGTCTCACTACAGTTTCCCTGTCTCGCTACTGTTCCCCTGTCTCACTACAGTTCCCCTGTCTCGCTACAGTTCCCTTTTATTCTTTGATTCCAGTCTAACCCCAACTGTCGCTAGACAACCATAGACCATTAAGCAAAACAGGAGAACATTAAGCAAAACAGTAATCCTTGAAACATATTTAACTGAATGGGATCCAAACACCCTCTCAGGAAAATGTGTAAGGGTATGTATTTTCTTAACAGGCAACCTAGAAACCATACTGACTGTATCAACCTAATGGAGCAAATCTGTTGTTATGGAAAGGAGGGAGCAAAAATGAGTCGGTTATCTTACCCTCTACAACATCTGCAACTTCATCCTCATTACAACAGATCAAAATCAAATTATCTGCAAAACTAGAAACATCCTGAGGAACAAATGGTATCCAAAAAGCCTCATCCTCATCCTCATCTGGCCTGGCTAGTCTTTGGTGTCCTTAAGTTGCTTACCTTGTTTGTTTGATTTCATAGGTTTGGTCAAGCTACTTGTGTGGATCCTAATGTGTCCTCCAGCAGGACATTCAGACCAAATAACGACCTTCCAATTCAATTTTAGCAACCATGGATATGCAACAACATGCCTCATCAGGATAGTCAATGGATTCCCAAAATAATAAATAAAGCCCTGAAACAATAAATTAATTATTGCAATTTATCCTCACACATAACTATTTCACTTTTTACCAGGATGAAAACACTACAATGTGAAGGATACCACAACATGTGGTACAGGACATGTACATGTGCAAATGTCGTGTATATGAAGCAGTGGAATAAATGGGAAACAGGACGTTATATTAAAGAATCCATCCAGAAACAGAACCTAAGGATGAACCTACAGAGACACCACATTAATAGACACAATGACAATAATAACTGCACCTGGTTGGCCACCACTTCACCCAGAGGGGCCACTCCTTTGAGGACCTCATTTAAAAAACACACAAGCCATAAAAAACATTTGAAATAAAGATGATTAACTACTTCGACACTAAGGACAGACAATTAAACATGAACATAGGATTCCTATCACATATGGCATTTCTGTGACTTTATCCTAACGTATACATTTGTTTAATTAACTAATTAATGGATTACCCAATAAACAGACCTCACTGAGTTTTTTTATTTTAACAATTCCATTATCACCCTCACTCCCCTATCTCTCCAAATTCTTCTTGCACTGGCTAAACTAATTAACATCTTACATTGCTATGACCTGTACCTTATCAGCTTCTATCCTTTCTCCTTAACCCCTATACAGCTGCCCATGCCTGACAATGATGTTATATAGTCATTATTGTGTTTGACTTGATAGAAGGATGTTAATACTCTAGAAAGGTTGTCTTCAAAATGGAATCTTAGTCCAATAAATGGTATTATTCTATTTTGTAGTACTCATTTTTTCTTTTTTGAATTTATGTTGACTGAAAAACAGATTATGTTACTTAAGTTGATTATGGTACCAAGAATTAAGCTAAGCAGTTAAATAGTTTAATTAAAATGTGTTTTTTTAGTAAGTAAAATGCATTTCTTCTTTTTTTACATGGTTCTTGTCCTTGTAAATGTATAAAGGTTAATAGCCCTCTTCCTGCTCATCTGAATTATTACTATTAATGAAGTGCTCTTTATATCCATTTCACATAAACAGACTGAATTCCAGCACATTCAAAAACATCTACAAAGAAAGGAAATTTGCTCATCAAATGAAATCACCTGATATTTAATATGGCATAATGAATCATACTGTGAATAAATTCATTTTGTAACAAAAAACATTGCAAATCAATATTGATAAGTGAATGATAAGTGAATGTTATAAGTGTTTAGGGGCAGAGGTGGACCAGGTAGACTACTTAAGCAGTAAGGGTGGTACAGGCAGACTATTTAAGGGGCAGGGGTGGCATAGGCAGGTGACTTAAGGGGGATGGGAGGCATAGGTAGGTTGTTTCAGGGGCAGAGATGGTACAGAAAGACTGTTTCAGGGGCAGAGGGGGGGCACAGGCAGACTGTTTCAGGGCCAAGCTGGCACAGACAGGTGAGGGTTACGCTGTACCACCATCAATGTCTGACTTGATATATAATGAACTAGATCCACTAAGGGGTATTTGCACAATTGGGAAAAAATATAAAGAAAATACAATAGTTAAGACTGCACATGTAACTCAAAAATGCAAATCTATGTAATATATGCACTCACAAGAGGATACATGGAATCAGGCTCTTCTCATAAATTCAATCAAATCTTTACTTTCACAATATTGAAAAACAGAAAGACGTGACACAATGGCAAAGTACCCTCACAGCCAAAATAAAGAAATAAATTCCAAAACACTTACAAGAATATATATCGCACAAATTGTAGACTGTGCAAAAAAAATGATAGCAGTTATGCTGTATCACTGTCAATGTCTGGCTCAGTATATAGTGATAGGAGGTATGCTGTATCATATCTGTTCAGTAAATGTTATTTATTTAAACTTGATTAACTTTATTAAAATTTATTTATACGTTAATTTATTTTTTCAGATTTCTATTTGAAGTTAGAAATACTTTACCAACAAATCCATCTGCATTGTTCTGGCCTGGTGATGTACTTGCACAACAGGGTAGCGCCTCTGTGCACACCCTCTCCCCTGATTGGAGGAATGGAGGAGAGGCTCCACTCTGTTCAGAAAGTGGCGGAGAAGGTAGGGAGACATTGAGTGTGAGAGATAGTGTGAGAGAGTGAATGAGGGTGAGTGACAATGAATCTTGTTTCCATATGAGAAAAGCCGTACAAATGTTGTCCGAAACTGAAAGGGCAAGAAACAAAATGTGTTGTCCAAAAACAAATGGACCAAAAATATAATGAAAATCGCTTTTGGTCCATTTGCACAAGTCTACGGTCTACTATGACAGCCTCTAGGTCTGCAGATAAAGGAAGTTTGTTGGAAGAAAATTAAATATATTAAATATAATATAGTCAAATATAAACATATATTTAACTATATTTAACATGATATTTAATATTTTGAGGAATTAAAAAAAAACATGGGACTTCCCCTTTAAGATGCAATTAAACCCAAACTGTAAATTGGCACTGTAAAATATGTAAAAATACAAAAATTCTGTGACCTGGCGCCTCGCAGGAGAGGGAGACCGCCTCTCTCAACTCAACCGTCGCAGCAGCTGCCACGGAGGAGAGGTAGACCCCCCTCCACCAGACGACCACTGCCGCATCAGCCGTCACGTAGGAGAGGGAGACCACCCTTCACCGCACAACCACTGCCGCAGCAGCCGCCAGGGAGGAGAGGGAGACTTCACTCCACCACACGTTCACCGCTGCAGTTCTCGGAAGAGCTGCGCAGGAGAGGGAGACCTCCTTCTGCGCTGCAACCTGCTTCAGCGCTCGCCAGGTCTACATATGCAGGTCTATATGATGGGAGATTATGCCACATACAAGATGTCTGCCAATCCTGATACCGGAAGTGATGTTGTACTGTTTTGACGGCAAAACCGGAATCCGCTTTTCCGGTTCCTATATAAACTCTTCAGTCTGAAGAATCATTGTCTTCTGATGGTCTTCTATGCCTTGTGCTAGTCCTCAGAGTGCGTTTATATATTTCTGTCCTTCGTGTTTGACTTCAGCTTGTTCCTCGACTATGTTGTCTCTGGCATCCTGACCTTCATGTGTTTACCGTTTATCCTGTCTTCCTGAATCCTGACCTCTGCTTGTTGAACTTTCAAGTACCCCTGAGTTCTACCTGACTCCGGTGTCTCTAACTCCATTGGAATGTGACAAATTCTATTTGTAACCCCCGCTGGCTTCGCAAGGATAAGACTTCCAATTTTTTAATAATGTATCATTTAGTGTTTTTAGGGCTCTTAAATGATAAACATTGAAGGGAGAAGTGATTCATTTTAATATATGTAAACAATAAAAGAACCTTGGATATGGCTAAACCATCTAGATGTTGTGATCTTGTTCTTATCAAAAATAATGATCCTTAGTTTAGGACTGCAGCCATGGTTATTATATCCTTGCACTGAGTACATTTTTCTTTTTAATGAATGTATAAAAGAATGAATACATTTCTGAAGGCAACATACTTCTTTTTAATTTGTTACTAAACATGTACAAATATGAAAAATATAATTTAGACATACATTGGTTTTATGGCCCATTCATTTTTGGGCAGCAAATTATGTTCCCTGGTTATTCAGTTTGGACAAAAATCGGGGCGCACAGTGCCCACATTCACTATCATTTATTCTCACTCAATAACTCACACTCTCATTCTCGTTCACGATCTCTAAATTGTTCCCTACTTTCTCTGCCGACCACTTCCGCTTCTGCTTCCACTACTACTACCCACAATTTCTTGTTCTTCATCTTCTATCTTCTAATATCTCTTTTACCTTTTACCTATCTCTGCAGACATAACCTGCCATGAAATTCCACCAAATGGTGGTATTTTCGGTGACGTCCTCTCCCCCAATCCTCAAATCGGGGGAGAGTGTGTCACTGAAAGCACTGTCATGACTGAAAACGCTGGCATTATGGCAGAAGCTTGCACCAGGTTCTGTCCATGGAGATAAAAAATTGAAGAGAGAAAATGAAAGAGAGAAGATAGAGGAGAGAAGATAAAGAATAAAAAGATGGTTAAGTAGAAGCAGAAGTGGTCACCAGAGAAGGTTGGGAAACATTTAGAGAGTTAATGAGAATGAGAGTGTGAGAGAATGTGAGTGAAAGGGCCCACAAATTTCAGATGAAAATTCTGTGTTTTTTGCTTTAAAAGAAAATGAAAATAGAAAATTAAAAGAGAGAAGATAGAGGAGAGAAGATTAAGAACAAAAAGATGGGTAAGTGGGAGCAGAATCGGAAGTTGTTGCCAGAGAAATGTAAGGAGATATTAGAGAGTAAACCAGAATGAGAGTGTGAGCGAAAGGGCCTATGAATTTCAGTGAAAAGTACTCACTTTTGTTGCCAAGGTTTAGACATTAATGGCTGTGTGTTGAGTTACACTGGTATACAGGCTGTACACTCACTATTTTACATTGTAGCAGAGTGTCATTTCTTCAGTATTGTCACATGAAAAGATATAATAAAATATTTACAAAAATGTGAGGAGTGTACTCACTTTTAGGAGATACGTAAATATTATGTGCTTTCTTCTTAACATTCAAGCTGTGCAAAACATACTATAAGTTTCTGCTAATGAGAAGGCAATGCGGATTGCGGATTCACAGTGACAAAGGTCAATTTATGGACTGTGAGGTCTTGCCTTTGGCTAAAGAGACTAAGTTGAGCTACATAAGCTTGAAAATATAAACTACACTTATGTGCCACACTAATAAGCTAAGTGGTGACAGGTACATGTTCTAGTATTTGCACATAAGCATAACAGTTGTAACCCTATTATACAAAACATGATACTGTTAGTAACATTTTAATAATGACATTGGAATTGTGAAATGCCCATCTAAATTACATCATGAGTAGCCTACTAATGGCTATATTTCTTTGCCAACTTTTTATCAAAAGCTGTCTAAAATACTTGAGCGCTGTAGTTGAAAACAACTGTGAAGTTACCTACTATCCCCAATTTGTAATTTTTATTTTTTTCATTATTTTGCTCCCCTTCTACTATATTTCATTGAAAGTGCAGTAATAGTGTATTTGTGCAAAATTACATCCCATATAGAAATATGCGATGTTTATCGTTTAGGTCATTACAGGTGAATGTTGCTAACAAATTCAGCAAATTCTGTGTAAAATATGCCACTTTATAAATGTCTGGATTTGACTGTTAAACCCTGAAAAGGATGTACATTTAATAATCTGAAACTAAACTGGTGTATTAGTGTGGGGAATTTAATGGTAGCATTCAACATATACAATAGAATATGGTTGTTATAGAAACCATGAAAAACAGACCAACAAAATTGCTCTTAGGATTTAGCTCTCAGAAAAAAAAACAAAAAAAAAAACAGATGGCTATTCTGCTCAATAAAGTATTTGTATGATTTTTTTTGTAACAAATATTAGATGAACTAAACTGCGCATTTTACTATGTTTAAAGTATGTATATTTAAAACATATTACAGGTATGTTAATTTTGAACATGTTTTTCTGTCATTATAGATTCCATTTGATAATATTTAAGAAAAAAACATTTGTTTCCTTTTGTTCTGAAATTAAAAACACTCTAGACAAGTAACTGGATGTACTGGACTCAAGGTTTGAGTCCAGTAGCCAGATCAGCAACAGCAGTACTAGTCACAAAAAACAAGCCATGGTCAGTGAGTAGCAGAAGGCAGACATGCTTGGGGACAGTGAATTGGAGGAACAACAGTAATCAGGCAAGCCACGTCCAACACTGATGAGCAATAGATGAAGAAGCTGAATTACTGGGAGCAAGCAACCACAATAATGCTGGAAGTGTTTTTATAGGGTGTTGGCTCGACACCTGATTTGGCACAGCTGAGAGGTCAAGTCTGTGAGAAGAGGAGCAGAAGATTGGAGTCAGATTGGCAAACCAGCAGAGAGGAGGTCTAACAACAAGGTCCATGGTTCAATTCCCAGCATGCTCAGTTCCTGACACTACATTTTCTTAATTAGGATGCCCTTTGGTTCCCCAAAATTCTGTTCCTAGCAGTTGGTTAGAGGCTCCTTCACCCCTTGAGCTTCTTATCTTAAAAAATTCAAGTCAAAATTAACAATAACATTAACAGTATATAAAATTGACAATAATATTGTACATAAAGAGAATGCCCTGAAATGTAAAAATGCTGTAATTTTGTGTATGTCTCAGTAAACAAACACTTGCTCAGAATTCATCAAAGTGCCAGTTCTTTGTGAAAATGTGTTTCGCTAATCTCTGCCCCATTTATACATACATAACAGAGATTATGTTACTGAAGGAAGTTATATGCAACAGAAGCAGGTGCGGAATTCCATCTGAACCATAGTCCTACCAACAAGCTCCTAGCCCTCACTGATCAGTAGTTATTATGCATAATTGTATAGTAGCAAGAATTTGTCTTTATTGAAATGACATGCAAGCGTGCATTCATTAAATTAGAACTTTGCATCTCAATTACTGGAGTGCAGTGTTTTATTTCCATGACATTTATTTATTTGCTTTCAAATAAATTAGATAAACATTGCTTGTTTCAGGAAATGGATATGTTTTGATGTGAGTCTGACACATTGTTCCAAATCATTAAAGCAATATTGGCATCAGAATGATTATCTTAGTTACACATACTGATTACTTGCTATATAACTCTGTTTATACCTTGTCTATATAGCATATTACTACTGTTAAAGTAGTTTTACTAGTAAATATTAATTCACATGTAAATTAGTTTGTCATATTTCATAAAAACTAGACTTGGGCGTCGGCCAACTCTTCATCTTCGTGGGGAAAAAAATCTTCATATTGCACGAATATTCGCCCGTTCCTGTATTCGGTTCAGACGAATATTCGTGTAGATTCTTTATGTTCGTTTTTTGCCTTTGTTTTTTGCCATTTTTTTCTAGAAGGGGTTAATACGGGGTTAACGCGGCACGCACTAGGCCGCAGCGCTGGTGCCAGGATTTTAAAGGTCCGTACGAGCAACTCTATTGGTCGCCAGCATGAGCCTCCTCTGCCAACAATGAAGTGCTTTATACCCCTATTTGCCCCTCTGCCTCCCAGATATGCCTTTTAACCCCCATATTTGCCACTCTGCCCCCCTGTGCCACATTTGTCCTTTCACAGCTTCCTTATGCCATATCTGTCCCCAAACAGCTTCCCAGTACCACTCTTGTTCCCAGACAGCTTGTCTCTCCCATTAGCCCCTTGACCTGATGCTAACACAGACACTCATGCTAGCAGATATTCCCTCTATCACACACTTACACATACACGCTAACATACATACATATATACTCACTCCTTTATCATCTCTCTCTTTCTTTGTCTTCCTTCATCCTCCCTTACCTTTTTCTCACTCTATCTGTACTTCCCTCCATCCCTGCCTGCCTCCCTCCTCTCACCCTTTACATTGTCTAGATTGTAAGCTCGTTTGAGTGGGGCCCTCCTCACCTGTTGTCTCTAAGTCAATTTGTTATGTTACATACTACTTGTTATGTCCTGTCTACCCATTGTACAGCGTTACAGAATTTGATGGCTCTATATAAAACAATAAATAATAATAATTGTAGGAGAGTTATTTCACTCATTGTGTGCGAGCAACAACACATAAATACTGCTGTTCAAAACTGTATCTATAAGAACAGCTAATAGTAATAAACTTACCAAAATCTAGTAACTCCTATTCCAGTACGTATAGTATAATGAATACCGTATTTGCTCGATTATAAGACGAGGT
>VKOC01000001.1:5766426-5785333 GCA_009364415.1 Spea multiplicata
TGGAGGCAGAGTGCTCTATACAATGCCTTTTAACTCCCTTAATGCCACTCTGCCTCCTCAATGCCTTATACCTCCCTATATGCCACTCTGCTCCATAATATGCCTTTTAACCCCCTAAATGCCAGAATGGGATATAGGGGTTAAGGCATTTCTGGAGGCAGAGTGGCACATAGGGGGTCAAAAAGCATACCATGGGGCACAGTGGCATATAGAGGGTTAAAAGGCATATCATGGGCCACAGTGCCATATTGGAGTGGCAAGCCTGGGGGCAGATGTGCGTAACTGGGGGACAGGTTGGAAAATACAAGAAATAAAAACAAAACAAATATTTTTCTCAATCATAGCTTGTATTAAAAAAAAATAGTTTACATGAATTAACATTTACTGATAAAACTTTTTTCCTTTGGGGTCGTCTTATATTCATGCTTTTTCTTTTTTTCCTAAGTTAATATTCAGATTTTGGGGGGTCGTCTTATAATTAGGGTCGTCTTATAATCGAGCAAATACGGTACTGGGTCGTCTTATAATCGAGCAAATACGGTACTTATACTGTTATAATTAAAATTGTCATTTACTCTTCCTGTGGGTTTACCCCCCAGTAACAGTTTTACTTCTTTTTCAGTAGTTTGATACCAATAGAAAAAGAAACAATGGCCATAGATGTTAAGACTGATGATATTTCTACATAGCCAGTTTATAGAAACAGATGCACTAAAAAACCTTCATAGTCGGGGTCATCCACAGCACAAGTCTAAGTATGCATTCTAACATTAATAAACAAGAAAATATTTCTCATCTTGACATACGGTAATTTCCATGACTAATAGTTATTTTGTTTAGCAATTTTTAAATTGTTGCGTTTAAATATTTAGTGATTTGTAAAGTCATTATTTTAGTGATTTAGTGAGTTTAGCATTTAAGACTAAAGAAATAGTGATTAATTTAGACTATGCAACGTACAACACTAGTATACAACACCTTAACAAATCAAAATGTGATAACACTTTTCTTTGTTTCACATATCTAGTTACCAAGGGTATAACTAGAAACCACAAGGCCCTGGTACAAGAATTGCCCTGGGGCCTCAAATTTCACCAAGCAACATGTTCCACAGTGCAATTAACCTTTGTCCTAAACAGCTTGAGTGCCTTTACCCCAAACAGCGCCATCATAACTCCCAAACAGATTGTCTGTGCCACCTTTGCCCCAGCTTGTCAATGCCCCCAAACAGCTTATCTGTGCCATCTTTGCACCAAACAGCTGGCATGTGCTATAATTGCCCTTAAACAGCTTGTATGTGTCATCATTACCCCTAAGTATCTTGTCTGTGCCTTCTTTGCCCCTTCCATCATACAGTGTGACACATATGCAAACACACTTACACAAATTACACACACTCAATCTCACACCACTTACACATACATGCTCACACACACAATTACACATCCATGCTTACACACACACACACAATTACACATCCATGCTTACACACACTTATACATAGACACCCATGCTCACATACATAGATACAAACAAACAAACATACATACATACATACCCCTGTTCACTTCTCACCTCTCCAGCAGCTTCCTGTCTGGCTGATTGTACACCGTGTGATCAGCCTCGTTTTCAACGCAGTGTCAAGTGATGTCATATGACCCCGATATGCTCCTGTCTCCAGGTGCCAGTTCAAAATAGTTTAGAAAAAGCCCTTCCAACTTGAACCGGTCTAAACTATATTCAGCTGGGACGAGGAGCCAGGAACAGGTGGTTGCAGCTACAACTACCACTGTAGTTACCCCACTGCCAGTTACATCACAAAACACTGCATCATGCATGAACCAGGTATACTAGCATAAAACTATATTATGCATTGGAAAAACAATCAAGTAAACATGCCAGTGTGTTTTGTGTAATAAATGGCACCAAATAAATGTATTTGTGTGCGTTAAATAAATTATTTACACTAATATACTTTTCTCTGGATCAAACTTCCTATGTTAAAATCAGCCATGAAAACCCTGTATATCCTACTTTTCAAGAATGAGATTAGTTTAACACCTTCACAACACATGTTCTGATTCTCTAATACGACTTACTAATTAATATCACATTTTCACTAACATTACTGTGAAAATTTCATCTTCTCTAGTGATAATGGATGACCTTGCACTACCTAAATAGCCTCATGGATAAATAGAATCTTCATTGAGTACTTTGTATAGCTCTGTTAAATGTCATGTATGTAAAAATCGTATTGACAATTTCTTGATCACATTTATCTTAGGTATTTACTGTAGATCCCTCTTATTTAAGTGACCAATGATTTACTCACTCCTAAAGCCAAAGGTTCATATCTTCTATCTTGACTGCTGCTACTTCATAATAGCTGTCTTGCCCTGTCCATCTAAAATGTTGCGGCCAAACTTATCTTCCTTGCCCATCAGTTAAAAACCTTGCTGTCACATAAAAAGAGTTCCCAGAGGGTCTTTCAAGGTACTACAGCAAACCATGCAGGTCAATGGAGCCTAGCTCACTAATCCCTGCTTGATGAAAAAATATTTAAAAAAAATAACATAGTTAAAAAAATAAATACAAATGTAATAACATTTTAAAATAAAAAGACCCCAGTGATTTCACCAAGACATCATATGGGGAATCATCCAGTTCAAAGAAAATATGTTAATATATATATATATATATATATATATATAATATTTATGAGCAAGTAAATTTGTGCTGTATCTTCCCTAAGATCCTGGTATGAAAAGAGTTAAAATACCGACATTTGAAATAACTTGGGTTGTCTAGTTTTCAAAAATATATGGGGTAAAGTTAATTGGCTGGTTTCAAAACTGTCGCAAATAGGGCATAGGTGCAAAATGACCAGATGTCAAAATTTAAAATTACTACCACAAAGTTTGAAAAAGGCTGGTGGTAGAATTAGTACATGGAAAAAGTTAAAATACTAGCATTTAAAATACCCTGAGTTTTTAGTTTTCAAAAATATATGGTTTGATGTAGGTAAATTGAACTGACTGGCTTCAAAGATACGCAGATAGGGGCAGAATGACCATTTCTTAAAAAATGATAACATTGAGTATTTCTAAACTCAGGACAAATAGTAGAATCTATTTCAAATAGTAAGAAAAAGTGCTTTTTTAAAATTTTCACCATATTTTATATTTTTATAGTAAATTAGCTGATTTACTAAAGAAAGCCCTTCTTGTCCGGGCAAAAACAATATATAACTTGTGTGGGTTCGGTAAATGAGAGTGAAGAAAATTACAACTAAACATGAGCAGCGTAGAAATGATAAAACTGCCATCGTAACAAAGGGTTCAAAAAATTATATATATATATATATACAGTATAATGTTTATATTATATTGCAAGAGAGCTGACCGAGGATTTGGTTGTTAAGCAAAAATCAATGTATTTTAACATCTAGCTGTTTTTCTTGGCCTAGACCCTCCCTGTGATGGCACATTAGCCTGCTGAGCACGGATAGGTGCCTGCAGGGTTCAATACCAGGAAACATAGAAACCTAGAACCTTTTCCTGCTAGCTACTCCACTAAAACTATAGTGTACATTTTTGGAAATCCCATTCATCCATCTGAGTTGCCATGGAAAAAAGAAATAAATATGTAGAAGGAGTTGAATGAAAATGGCGAGATTCTCATCCTCTTAGGGAAGTAAAAATGGCAGATTCTGCAACAAACGAATGGATAAATATTTTCATATTACGCACAATTATTTTCTGTTTCTCTTATCCAATGTGGCATCCAATTCGGCATGAAAACTCATTTGTACAAAAACAAATGCGGAAGTCTACTTCTCTCCCCATATATTAAAGTGCTTCATATGTTTGCCTTTTTTTGTTGTAAATTTAATTTTATTCAGTTTGTAAATATAATAGCGTCAAAATAGGGAATGTTGGTGTAGAAGGATTCTACATCCATGGTAGCAAGAATGGTGCCATCAGGAAATATGCAGCTGCAGGGATCACTTCTTTCAGCCCACCTAATGCTTTATTCAAAATATTATAATTTACATGTTTATAAAGGGGGAGCTCTTTAACAAGTAGATACTCGGTGGTACAGTTACCTTGAGCACTGCAGTTGGTCATCCCCAGGCATTGCCTTGAGTTCCCCTCTCTATAGACACCATCCACACTGTGGAGTGCTAGGATATGACATATTCCAGAGCTCATTTTAATGAATTCAATGGAGGTTTTGCCTTGTAACCAGTCCACTGAATAGGAGCTTACCAAGGGCCAGGAAACCGAAGAGGGTGACCTGTCTTCTGGCTTTGCTGCAGGGTGACTGCTATATCTTTGACCTGCTGCCATATGTCAGAATATGCTGCTGGATTAGGTATGTTGCCATCCTTCTCTCTCTCCTGCAGCAGGATCCCGGTATCTCCCCTGGAAGATCCAAAACAGGGTCTTCTCCTGACAACCAGTAAAATGAAGCATGTTCCTGACATCACTTAGTAGCGACCTGTGGGAATTTGATTGGTGACCCTGCTGTGACATCGGAGATCCTGCATTAATTAAAGGGAACTCTCTTTTCAATGCACCTATTGGTGGTGTTAGTTATCTGTGCCTATTACTGCCCTCGGAGCTCTGTTGCTGAATTCTAGTATCCTGACACCAAATGAACGTTAAAACCATACTCAATGGTAATTGTCACGGAGCTGGATAGTCCGACCGACTACCTCCTCCAGGCACAGGTATATATATCCACATAATCACATCAACACACATAATGAAAATTCTGAACAACATAACCGCCCCCTTTAGCTGGTGGATTCAGGTCTCCCAGGAACAATAGGGGAGATAAAGGGATTAGATTCAAACAGACCCCCACCTCTGATATCTTCCACCGATCGTCAGGAAGGAGCCCTGTCTGGGCACCCTGTGGAGATAATCCTGTCTGCATCACAGAGGGCATAGTGGGGCAGGAGGCTATTTTGGCCGCCTAGCAGTTCCAAAAGTAAAACCTGTGTGTCCCGGTACCGGGCCTGGCGGTGTGGCAGAGGGCAGCTTCTGGGTCGGGGCAGTACGAAAAAGGGGTATAACATAGAAACTGGGTTCCCGGCGAACGGGTGATTGGGCCCTATAATATCCACAGCGGTGTACCTGAAGGGACGAGTCAGTCACAGTGATCAACAGCCAGGGAACATATTTAAGCGCTAACCACTTACATGTACATGTTTCGGGAACAAAACACAGAATTTCCACATAGAGGACTCTATCTTCAATTTAAAATGATCATTTTGTTAAAAAGATAAGTGCAAATCTCTGGGCTGACACTTGAGATATGAATTCAAGAATTAGTCTCAATTAAGCTAAACTAGCCATAAATATGTGTCCAGATCCCCTTGATACTAACTGAAAATGGATTTACTTTACATACAAATAACTAACACCCTACCCATAATCATCATATTGATGTTACAGCTGTGAGTAGCGATTTGAATAGGTGTATTTCATATATACATAACTTAATGTAATACTAATCATTATCAACTGCAAAAAAAAACTGAGTAAGTAAAAAAAAAGGCAATAGGTAGCATTAAAGCTAAATAACTAAGTAACAGCATTGCAAGAGTCACTTTTAAAACCTTCTTTTGTTGTGTTATGTTTTTTATGACCTCTCTCAATTGATTTCTGGGACATTTGCCAACAGTTTCCTACATTTACAATGTGAAGTACAAGATGACATTCACCAAGTAGGAAGATTCTGTCAATCTTCATTGGTAGAAACCATCTTGTTCTTAACATTGATACATTGTAGCAAGTTATACACTAAAACAGTTTTGATGTGGTTGATTCACATTGATTTTTAGCAAGTTGCCCGGCAGACATCCCAGAAATCAATTAAGTAAGAATGTTTAGGAAAAACATGCAATGCTGCCACTGTAACAACTGTAACTTTTAGTGCATTGCAATACTGGCACATATTACATGTCACCTGATAAAGAAAAAAGGTTTGCCTTTCAATTAGTTTTACCTTTTTACATTTGGTAATGTACTTGTCCATTTCTATACCTTTCTAAATCATACTGAAAAATATCAATTTAAAGTAGAATCTCCACTGTTTATTTTAGTTTATTTTTGTGTGTTTTCTGTAGCTGTCATATTTGCATTTGCTATTGTCAGTAAGGTAACTAGCGATGTGACCTAAGTCAAAAGAACAGGAAAGCTAACTTAGTTACTGTTTTTTCCATTTATTTGCAGTAAATCCAGCACTGAACATGAAGCTAATGTATTGTTGCAAATGACTTTGTTCTTTAACAATATGTGACTTGTGCAAGAGCGTTTTATACAGTTGGCAGCATAAATATTTACACAATAAATGTTGCACATCTTATCATGTGACATAGAATTTACATTTTCATAGTTTCCGGATCTCCAAGAAGCTTCCAAGTCACTAGAACCTGCTTCTCAAATAGCATAGGATTGTGGGTTTAGTTATTACATATGTCACATAGACATTAATGACAAAACTACTATTTATAAGACTTTGTGCTTACTTATTTCTTACAACCATAGGACAAAAAATACACAATATAAAAGTATGTTGGGGGATCCCCATTGAACTGCAGGTGATGTTTTAATGGATCTCTAGGTTTTTTTAGCACTCATGGTCCTAACCTGTTTCATTGAATCATGTCATTGAATCGGGCACATTAAAACTAAAGTTATTTTGTTTGTTAAACTCAAATCGATATACCCATCACAGATAAATGGAGGTAGGTGTACCACAAATTATAATTTAGTTATACACCTCACAAAGGTCACACCTTTCATTATATCTGTAAAGAATATTGAAAAATATGGGTTTTGTTTTCAAATTGGTTGAGGTGCTGGTTTCTCCATTTAATTATAAGGTTTGTGTGGTCCACAGGGACAGAACTCACCAGAAATAAGAAATATCACATTAGCAGCATGGTCTTCCAAAAGACTGACTCTTAATTAGTCCCCAAGGTTCTCTCAGTGCCTGAAACAAAAACAGGGTATATGTTCTGGTGTACAGCTCAAATATAATTGAGTATTTAAAGGGAAAGTTTAATGTATCTGACAGACCTAGTAAAAATGTATATTAAATAACGTAACTAGTAGTTTAACGTGCATTATTTAAAAAATGGATATACATGAAACACTGACCTGTACCTCCGTGGTCCAATGACTCTTGCCATTGATTAGCTGCTTCGAGCAGCCAATCAATGTCAGGAAAGTACTCCCATTGAAACGAATAGTCCACTGCCTGCAAAGTTTGCCAAACCATCTCTGGAGCTGACTAGAGGTGAGTATATTATGCAGGGAGATGTGTTCATTCGTTTTCATTAACCTAATGTTACATTGTTACTTTTGTTTTTTTCTTCTATTGCAAATCTTTCATTTTACCTGTGTCAAATGGTCTCTTCTTCCTGCAATAGTGTCCTACACCGCTAATTTCACAACATAAAACCACTTGATCAACAGAAATATTTGCCATTAAACAAAATATTAAAGCGGATTTTCACATATAGACATGCTTAATCACTTGTTTTGTAGACCATACTCTCCTAAAAAGATAGAGGACTCCAGTCTTTAGTTGAAGGTTATATCTACTAGGTCAATCACATTTGGACTACCCTCTCTTGGACCAATACGGCTCTATCCATTTCTCTTAAAGAAATCGTAAGACCCTTAGTCAGCTCATTTACATTTATATCTTATACTAGCAGCTGCAATTTAGCATGTGATATTACTTTCTGATATCAGCTTTTGTTCTTACTGTAAAGAAATTGCATCCAATCATACCAAGCAAAATGGCCCAATCATTCCAACTTGTCTTTCCCATTTATGGGAAATTATATCATTTTGTTCAAAACAGATTTTTTTGGCATAGATATTTAGTAATTTTTGCTTTAATCTACAATTAAGAATACCCGGCTGAAACTTAACAGTAAAAACAGTTCTATGCTATTTTTAATAGCATTGCTCCTTTTGATTATTTACTGTGCTTTATTCAATTTTTTACTTCTGAAGCCACATTCCAATACAAATACAATGATCTTTTTCTCAGCCGCATTTCCAGTTAGTATTTATAATGACTGTATCAACTTCTACAAAAATAGAATTAATTACCTAAGTGGAATTATTAACATTAAAGACCAACTGTTTTTAGTTGATTGCAGCACCAACAGGCAGTGCTTTGCAGCGTTCTGCTAATTGGTGACCTGGTAGGCCTCATTGATTTTTTTTCTTATCAAATTGTGTCTACAAATACTTAATGCAAATTAAAGTTTTCTATATATGTCTTATGGTTATTCGTACTAAACACATACCATTTTATTCTGCCTACCAATGAAATTAATGTTTCATGATGATAGCAATGAATTTTAAAAAAATAACGCAAAATACTTAACACTATTACAATTGTTTACCTACAATTATAAGAAATATATTATTTAAAATGTAATGGTCAAAATCACCAAATTTCAAAATCGACATGCTGAAATCTAGATTTACTTAATTTACAGCTTTATCCCCTTACGAACGCATTCTTCACTCAGAAGAACGCTCTTTTCATTTGTACACAAATTAACGGCAAAAGCAATAAATATAAAGCAAAGATATGTTTTTTTTTTAATTTATTGAATGTCAAGAAAATATTCGAACAGAATTGTTATATATTATTATCAGTAAATGCATCATATATTATAGATAGCTCCCTTGTTTACATTGTCATGCCACTGTGAGGGCCTAAGTAATAAATACTATATGTGTGGACTGAATAGATTACAAAACCATGTAATTTCCTGAAATATCAAGTTTGCATTAATTTTTTATTATATGAGCAGCAATAACAAAAACATTGTAACAGCAAACACAGCAATACAAGGACATCTGACTTTCTAAAGTTATAGCTTTTTTGGATCAATGCCATCAGTGGTGTCCATACCTTCAGCACTGCCTCAGGCCTAACCCAGGGCAGCGGTACCATCCGTCCCCTCCGTGTCCCCGTCCTTACTGATGAGTACCGGCTTATGATGTTGGCCTAGGCCAGAAGACACCATTGGGTGCCACGATGATATTACTGAATTTGTACCTCTTTCAACAGAAGATTTTAAGTCTAAAATGTATGTGCCTGAGAAGATATACAGTATATTTGCAGATGTACACAACCACTGGCACACATTGTGCCATGTTAGGGCACACATGTGTTTAGTACAGGATATATCATGATAGAAGCAAACATGTTACTGTTTGCCCAACTCCTTATGAAAATGTCCACATGCTATTCCATGACCACTATTCATTAAACAATTGTAAATGGTACATTAAAAACTAAAACAATTATCTTTTTAGCTTCATTTTACAAGGCTTATCCTTTGAAACAGAAAGTCATGTTTTTCATATGGCTGCAATGAAATTAACATCTCACCAGAATGATAATAGCTCTCCAGCCAAGACCTATAGGAGAGAGTAATTATCATCATCTCACGTAGAGTTATTCCAAAATTTCAGATTAGTGGCGCCAGCTGTCTTCAAGTTTGTGAAATCTATTTTAACAATCTTGGTTATCTACATGGGATTACTGCAGCTAAAGTATTATTATTCTTTTAATTTGGAAACAACATTCAGTGTTGAGCAGGAGATGCCTGCAGACTACAGGAAAAAAAAATCAAATCTACTACCAGTGAAAATGTCTTACTCTATCCATGTGCAACTATATATATCAATTCTGGTGTTTCTACCAGAAAACACATTTCAGCGTAGATTTGAAATCAAGACAAAATATTGTTTTACAAAACAAGTATAACGAGTGGCCTTATTATACCATATTTAATCATTAACTTAAGAACATTTTCAATGCATATACCTGATAATTCTCTAGTTATGGCTTTAGGGCTTCAAGAAACCCAATTGAACTATTAGCTGCCCTTTGTTGTTGTTGTTGCATGTACATGCTAGGAACCAAGTCACCAGACTCAGGATATTTTCCACCATGGCCTTAACGCTTCACTCATATATTTTAGGTAAAATAAATATTGGAGTTCACTGGATTTTAGTGCATGCAAAGCCGTGCATGCATTCTTTTGCTATTTCAGTAAGAAAATATTTCTGTCTCCATTTTCCTCTATCTTCTGTTTGTCTGTACAGAAAGTAAGGAAGGTACATAAGTACCCTTTTACAGTCTTCTCAAGGCATTATAAGAATAAAACATGTGTCCTGGAAGATGCTTAAATGTATATAAATACACAACCAAGGCTGACTTTCTATAAAAATAAAAATAAATCCTATAAAAATAAATCCTTAAAAGCATTCCTTCTCATTTTCTACTATTGCCCAGTTTCTTGCATTAAAACAAGTTGGATCTCTACATGGAGATGAGAAAATGCTCTATAATGATAATTTCATCTTAGTTATTTAATCAACCAGCATATGATCTGACTCCTTGTCCAAGTGGACAATAGATCGCACCCATGTGAGTGACCATTATATTTCTAAATTATAATGAATTTCTAAATTAATGAGTTATCCAAACTGTCTCTGTTTTCTCTTTCTTAGCTTTCATCAGATCAACCTTTACATCATTTTTCATACAATTAGGACATAGTACTTTATACTGCACATTTATTTCAAGAAGAGCATCCACTTTCATGCTCAAGGGGGGGCTACTGAAATTCATAAACAAATTTGCTCATGTCCTTTGGAAGAATGATATCTCTGAACAGAAATTATAAGTTCACTTTGCAGTCCGTGCTCCTCATCTGATTATATAATAACAAGCTGATTAAGTCTGTTCTCCTTAGTACCACCCATGGATGCTAATAGCTGTCTTTAATGGGAAATAATACACAGGCCACAGGTTACCATTCATTATATATATATTGTGATATGCTACTAGCATATAATTACTAGAGTTGGTGTGTAATATTGATGAGGATCTTGTAGAATCTGGTGAATACCTTCAATCCAGAAATTTGCCCTCTGACAGTTTTTTGTTCCACTTAGTTGAACCTCACAAATTATGTTGGCGCCTTGATGAATAAGAACACTCTATACCAGGGATGGACAGGCGGCCCTGGCACTTAATGGCCAGCGGCCACCTGAAGAAGTTTTTTTATGCTCATGTAGCATGCGGTTGGGCATGTAGTTTCCTATTGTGCTGTATTTTGGCAACATAACTGAAAATACATCTTTACAACATTTTACATGTGCTACATTCTACTGGCTATACGATTACTAAAACACATTTTCCAGCCAATGTTCCATGGTAGATTTTGTAACACTAACATAAATGCATGTTTTAAAATGTAAGCTGGCCAAAAAAACGTGACTAATATATGCAGGTAAACCTGATCAAACTAACCGTAAAAACATATTAAATATAAATTAGTGCCTGTCATTATTACTTGCTTTTCAAGGAAATAGCTCTCTATTTGTTCCACTCCAGAAATTTGATATTCATGTGAATATTTCTAGGAGATCAAGAGCTGTTAGGTATTTTTTGTGTTTCTCTGTTATTCAGAATTTGACATGTATTGTGTTTGACTTTCTGTGACGCTTGTCTCTTGTACATAATTACATGTCATTTATATTGAATATTTTTTTCAGCTCTTACACTGTTTGTCTTTGTATGAATATTTCCCTGAATCTCTTTTTCCCAAGGCCAAAGAGGTTTTGATTAACTTCTCAATAAAATCTGAAGATATTATGAATAAATGTTAAATATATTGGCTTTTTAAAAAAAAAAAAAAATGATAACCTAACATTGCATAGTGCTATGACACCAGTGCCCTATGCATTTAAATATAGTGTCAAAAAAGAAGTGACTACTAAAATAGTTGTATTTGTCATAATTGCCTAAACCCAGACGCACACACCACATTTTATTATATTATTATATTATTTTATTATTCACCCTAATAAAATTTGAGGCATAGTCAGGTATAGCCAGTTCAGTTCAGATATCAGGTCAGCAGGATACAAAATCATTGGGCAGAGAGTAGTCAAAGGAGCCAGGGTCATAAAATGCTATAGAATTCAGATTTGCCAAGAAACAGAAGCACTTCAAGACAAACTGAGGACCACACTAGGGTGCCTGTATTCATTAACATAGGGAATTTAAATTATGGTGCTAAACCTGCCCGCTGAGTCAACGGCACATCCACCAGTGCACTTCACAGAGGCTTCCCCTGTTCTGCTAGTGACCCCAACGTGATCGCAGAGATGGCGGAGATCATGTAAGCAAGCAGTCAAAGAAAACCATAGTCTGCCTAGCACCAGCTTGGCTGCCACAAGCAATTTTGTGAATGTGACAGTTTTATAAAAACGTGTTTCCTTATTCAAATCAGAAATGTGATTTTGTTTGTTTGTTTGTTTTCTATTTAGCAATCTTAAGATTAGTTGATTAAGATAATCGTAACTACAGAGGCACTGTTGTAAGTATAAGTAAGAAGGGATTTGTTAGGAAACACCCGCTCATTCAGTTTAATGCATATTAGAGTCTGGTTTGCATTCTCCAATACAGTGTATCTCATCCAAACTAGAGAAAGCCTTCCTGATTTAGAAAATTCCGTTCTCATTTTCTCCTCTCTTCCTGGTTCTACTGAAGCAGGCAATATACTTAAGTATTCTGCCATGCATGTGAGCCCATCTACCATACATGCCACCGAAGCATTGCCACACATAGACACAGGATGCAACCTACACTGCAAATATCACTCACGTCCTTAGTGATTTTAGAAAAGTCTAAAAGAGATTGCCTATGCTAATCACCCTTGAGGAATTAGAACAGGAGTGTCCAAGTTTTTTCTGCAGTGGGCCACTTCATCAGAATTGTATACGTGCGCGGGCCGCACTCATTTTTCATTGTGAGAAAATATGGCCTTTAATAAAATATGCAGATTAAAATAAAGTAAATGACACAAAACCTTTACTTTTCCTCTCACTGATTTCTGGGCCTAGAGTTTTGTGACTACAAATTCAGGGTTCTGGGTAAGTAAAAATGAAATAGTTCTATTTATTCTAGGGATAGGGATACACCGAAATGAAAATTCTGGACCAAAACCGAAAATTCACAGTTCACTTAGCCAAAACTGAAAATGAACCCCCCACACATACTTTTAATAAAAGTAATTTGCACACCAAAATTGTACAAAAAATTATATGATTGTTAACAGCAATCTCAGGCATACCCAGATTCCAGCATGTACTGGTTGGCTGGACATTGTACCAGTATTTTTTGTCCAATTTTAATGTGTAACACTTTTATTAAAATTAACAATGTGACTTGGCATGATCGGAGTGTGATTGCTAACAGCAAACACACCATTTTCATACCCAGGCAACCAGTAAATGTTGGAACCTAGACATGGTGGGGCTGTGATTGCTGTTAGCAGATTCCTGTTAGCAATCACACTCCTATCATGCCAAGTCAGTCAGTACATGCTGGTACAGGGTGGCTGTAAGTGCAGACCCCAGTAAGTGCTAACAGCAATCACAGTCCTATCATGCCTAGGTTCCAGCACTTACACATCCTTGCTATCACACACACACACACTCATTCATTCACACATTCATTCCCTCACAGGCATACTCATTCAAACAACCTCCCTTACCTACTACAGCTCTCGATGCCGCTCACAAACTTCAGCAGGGGGCATGGCCTCCCTCGTTCTCCCCACAGAGGAAGCAGGACTGGAGCAGAGAATAGACCCTCCCACAAGTAAGCAGCAGGGCTTGTGATCCTGGCTGCCGATCTCACGCAGGCCGCACCTTGAGGTCACGCAGGCCGCATTTGGCCCTCGGGCCGCATGTTGGACGCCCCTGAATTAGAACTTTGGTTGTTAGGTCCTTTTCTAGCACAACTCTGCTTGGGTCCTCGTTCTTGGTCGCCACAGATTGTGTTATTGATTGTTTTGACATGCTTGTACATGATTAGAGAGACAAACTACTTGGTCTCATTTCATAGGTGCATTTATAGGATAGAAAACAAAATTTCATTAGCAAAATAACCAAATCCACTGGTGTTTCCAGGCCACTGAGGAACATAGCAACAATACTAATATCATTATATCAGGCTTGTGCAAATTAAGGGTTGAACCTGCCATTTGTTGCAAAATGTAACACTGTTAAACTGTAGTGTGCCTGTTGAAGAAAAATAATTAAAAATATATAGAGCACAGCCATTGCAAGAACATACATAATCGTACCAGGGCTGATCCAATGTTTAGTAGCACAGCTTGCCAACACAATAAGTTAAACATTTACAGATGGTTAGAATATTGTTATGCAAAGAGACAGATGTTATTATTTAATTATTCAGTAATAATAATACGGAAGAAACACATACTGAACGCTTTGCAAATTATATAAAAGCAGTGTATATGTATTCTTAGTTGACTATGTATTTAAGTAATTTCAAGATGTAGCAAAAAATGTATTTTGGTATGGAGTATAGGTAAGACTGAGGTTTTCAAATGCTACTGTTTTCTGATAGTTAATGTCAGGCTCATCATATCATAAGCAGCCCTTAACTAGATGTTGGAGTCCAGAGCACAGGAGTGTAAGAACGCAGTGATTGAAATAAACTTCACAAATGACACAAGCAGAATGTTTAGTTATAGGTAATATTACAAAAGCAAAGCAAGGCATCTCACCAGAAGCAGCAGAGTAGGAGGCATATCATGCATACAGACTGCTGGGGAGTATGAGAGTAGCAAGGTAGCAAGCAAAAAAGGGGAAATCCTGTAGGCAGGCAGGCAGGCAGGCAGGCAGGCAGATCCAGCGTCTGGCATGAACTATGGTTACAAAGAACTTAATGAACTCACACCTCTGGAACTGGGAGGCAGGGATATAAAGCCTGTTCATTAGACCAGGTATGAGTTATCTAGGCTTCAGGTGAGGGAGGCAGGGTAATGGTATAACAAAACACAGCTGAGCATAAATACATAGAACATTGATTACATACATTGGCAGATAATACAAACATGGTACAGGATGCCACAAAGGATAGGGAACAAGGCAAGGAATACAGGGGATGGAGTGAGGAGCTGAGATCTTCAGATGTATAAGGGAAAGAGGGCAAAGGTATATAAATTAAAGACACAAATAAACAAGACAGCAAGCTGTGGAGAGGAGTTCAACTCCAGGCAGACCTCTTAAAGGGGCAGCCAGGGCTGGGGGCTGAACCCCGACAGTTAATTTGTTTCAAATTGAGAGTAAAGCGAAAAAATTTAGTGTAGGGTGTTCACATTTTCTACTTTTACAACAAAAACATTATACAGATCTACAGAATAATGGGCACAGAACTTCCTTTGCAGCTGGAAGGAGGTGCCGTTAGAAGCGGGGATTGTCTGCGTCCATCGCGCTGACCTTCCCCAGCTGTCAGAGAGGAGAGTTCCCGGAATGTGAAGAATGCCCTCACATTCATTAAATTAAGTCAGAAGTACAATTAAGAAAGGACTGACAGCAAATATTTTAATTCTATATATTCTATTAAAGAATTATTCTATTCAGTAAATAAGTCAACATAATATAACTAATCAGAGTAGGTAAACTACAATAAATAAATTCTTGCCAATAATAAAATAAGAGTAAAGTGCCAATCAGTCTTCAAAATGATCTCTGTGCTGTCTGCTGTAATCACTCCCATTCCTATGTAGACTTTTAATGTAATTACCTAATCATTAATATTTCATTAATCAACATAGTTTCCAGAACACATCCTATTCAGTTAGCCTTAACTGATTTGTATAGGGACACCTGGGTACTGCTGCAGGCTGTCCATGATGCAAGTGGCACTTCAATGCAAGGTGGGAAGCCACAATTATGCAAGTACGTTGAAAGGCACGTTTTTATTTTACCTTGCAAAATAAATAGCTTTTTATACTTACATAAGACATATTAATATATAATATTAAATAAATCACATGAATATTTTTAAGAACAATGAAAGAAATATAAGTAACGATTGTGCACAAGGTTCTTTTGGGCTTTAGCCCCAGATCGTTTGGGTACCTAGTAAAGCACCTGCTGCCGGGATGCATGGAATTACTCCTAATTTCAAATGCTAATTTTGTTTAATATATTTTCCTCTATAATCCAGACAGAATAAGGATGGAAAAGTGTATTTTAAAATGCTATTTTAAGATGCGTTGTCTAATACCATTCATCAGCGGCCATGAGGTTCAGTCACAGGATAAATTGCAGTATTCTTCTGTCTGTTATTTCAGTATTTATTTATTGAGAATATAATATATACGGTATATATAATACATGTTCCTGAGCTATCCCACAGACATCACTCTTCCCCCAGCAACTCAGCTCAGAGAACCTTTAAAACATGTTCCTGAGGTATACAACCTGACGCTACATATTTAGGACTTTTTGTTCATGTATTTGTTCTCTAAATGATACTGCATCCTATATTTTCTCTAATTTGCAACTGTTATTAGATTTGTAACAGTGAAAGGCTGACACCATTCCGGGGCCCCAGGCAACAAAAAGTGATGGGCCCCCATGGTGATGCCCCTCCCATAGCCACAACCTATCCTGACCATGCCTCTTCCTGGCTACGTCCCTTTACCCATTACCGGTGGTATAGCATAACTGCCATTTCATTATACTGAGCCAGACATTGACATTGGCACAGCATAACTGCTATCCCATTATAATGAGCCAGACATTGACATTGGTACAGCATAACTGCCATCACTATATATATATGGAAGGGACAAGCAGAGACATATAATTGTGCTGACGCCAGTTTAACTTGTCAGTGGCAGCCACAGACCAGTAAGAGTTAGAAGTGTAAAGTAGTTAGAAAAAGTGACAGTGTTAGGTTCTATCTATCTATCTATCTATCCACCCACCATACTGCATGTGTCAATTAGTAGAACGCTATTCAGTTAATAATGTACTTACATAAATGTGTTTTTTTGCAAGACCTGGAATAATGTTTTTCCAAAAAATAATATCAGGTTTTTATAAAAGTGCACAAATAAGTCAAGTGACCTTGATGCAAAAACATTTTTGTTTTAAAGGGTAAATGCTGTGGCAAGGCGAATTTTGTGATATGATCAGCAACAAAAGCTGATAGTATATAATAAGACTTACATTTTTCTGAGCTCCATTATTTATAGAATGTCACCATCAACCAGCCTTACAATACCAAAAGTGAAGGCCATCTCGCACAAAGGGATGTGTTCTCTATTGGAATGCTGAAAGCATATCTTTATGCAAGTATCACACTGTTTCATACAGTGGCGTCTCCAGATTTCATATTTAGGGGGGCCACATGGGGGGCCAGGGACCAAAGTATACATATATATATATTGTCTAAATAAAATACTTTTTTATGCCTCAGTACCTTCGAGTGACTTCTATGAACGCGCTCCCTAAAGAAATACAGATCATATATTGGGAAATGGTCTATTCAGTCATATACAGTATGCAGTGGTGTATTTACCTCAGGCGTGGCCCTAATGGCAGATGCTACATGGGTCCAAAAATTAGAAAGGAGTTTGTGTTATGTATAAAGATTTGTTTTGATCAAAAGTGGAGAATGTTCTGTAGTAAGTAGGAAGAATTCTATTGGTTCCTGTAGTGATTGCGCCACGTTTACCACTTTTCATCAGAATTGTACTTTATATATAATCCAAACTTTGACGCCAACATTCTATAGTCCAAAGGGGAAACCATTATAATATTTCTAAACATTATCTGTTTTTTCCCTTGCTATAAAGCAAATAGTGAGCATAAATCAGCTTTAGTTCTTGTTTCTTGTATTCGTATTAATTTCCTAATATTGTACATAAAAAGACAAGTGAATATTCACAACCATTTGAGTTTTATGCATACACTGCTTATCATTTTTATATTCTTTCTTGAGTGTCAGTCACTCATTAGTTTCTTAAATAACAAGGAACATATTCAGTCAGTTGGCATTTTCCAGTGTTTTAATTGCCTGCTGTGATATAATTATTGTGACATTTTGGAATCTTTTTAACATCCTGAATTAAATATTCTGACATCCCACAGAGCAGTTCACGAAAACAGTGAAAATGTAGTCAAGTAATTAGCTGTCTACAGCTGTCCTCACTTGTTAAAATTAGTTCCCATGCAAAATAGTGGAACTTAAAATCAAATTGTTTAACAAACAAGTGATAGGTCAGCTGCCTGTTTTAACCCACAGAGGGCTAAAGTATGTTGTAAATACTTTTGAACTGAATGTTCTCATCAAAGAAACTTGAAAAGCTACTTCACATACACATCAAAGGGTAGGGCAGAGTTCTACTCTGTGAATGCAGATGCAATAAACGTAATCTTACATAGATTTTATATATTTTCATAAATACTGAGATTATGTGATAAAATCCAATCATCAGAAAATGTAAAGTACAGTTTATCATGGATGGTATTATACATCCAAATGTACTTATAGAGTGCCTGCACAGTAAGACATTTTCATGCGTAAGGAGTAGAGGGCCCTGCCTGTGATATTAAGTGACCACTTACCATGGGCAATTTCACTATTCAGGGCCGGCCTTAGGGGTGTGCGACCTGTGCGGCCGCACAGGGCACCATGGCAGCACAGGGCACCATGGCAGCAGGGGAGCCTGCCCGGGACTTAAATTAAAACATCGTGGGTTGTTTTTTTTTTTAAACTTTAACATCATTCATTTAAATAAAGTTTAAAAAAAAAACAAAAAAACCAGATGCTTTAATCTAAGTCCCAGGCAGGGGCGCCAAGCGGTTGCTAGGAAAGTTCTCAGAAACCGCCCCTTACTCTCCGTGACTCTGTTGCGGTGCCGGCATCTCACCGCGGCAGAGCGAGAAGACGGATGCCTCCCGCTCCCACCGCAGGACTCCTCAAGGTAAGTTAGGATAAGGAAGAAGTA
>VKOC01000001.1:5794931-5841576 GCA_009364415.1 Spea multiplicata
TAATAATATAATAATATGCCCTACCAGCATGCCACTGCTTTAATGACTTGTGGACATTGTCTCATGCTTACAACGTGCGTAATATAAGACAACCTGCAAGGTAATTTGCTACAATCTTTGAGAACTGTTACAGAATCACAAGTGTAGAAGGTAGACCACGCTATATAGTCTCCTGCATCAGGTACTTTGCCAAAACAAGGACACCAGTGTCCATTATCAATGTATGTGGGTGGACGTATTGCCTATGCAAACTTGGTGAAAAGCCACCACATAGCCCTGCCTCGTTTATTCTTAGAGCACGATAGTTGACTTTGGTAAACTAGCTATTTAATGAACCTGTTTTACTCTATATTAAAAGGTACACTCCAGCCTTCATATGTACATTAATGCACGTGACAGGTGAGAGGTTCCTTTAAATTTCTGTAGTGTCCCCTTTGCTGATGCCTGGGGATACTGCAGATGTGCCTTTTTGAATTAAATACACAAAAAAGCAGAAACAGGACAAAAAGAGGGAGGTATTTTTATCTGATCACAGCAAAATTAAATAAACACAAATGGAACTAAAATATGAATATTGGGACCACTTGCCCTGCTTCTGTTGTCTTGGTGGCCAGCTTGTGCAGCAAAACAAAAACAAACAATGAATGAGAACAGCCCTTTGAAAGTGGGGACTGGCTACAATATGTAAACTAGTAACACAGAATGTATAAAAACAAACAGGCAGTCAATGAAAGTGAGTGTTTTATTAGGGGCATACACAAGTAAAGATAAAGGGTTTTTTTTAAAAACAAACTGTGGACATTATATTTAAGAAACATAGCACAAAAAGGAGCCATGAGTCAGACAAGTCAAGGAATGAAACCAAGGACCCTCTTGGTCCATTGACTTGGGACTTGGTACATGCATGGAACAATCCAATGAAGCTGGGGTCTGGAAAAGACCAAAATGTTAGAATATGTAATAAATAAAATGTATTGTTTGTTTATTTTGATAGTAATACTGTGAGTGTACTCAGAGCCGGCCTTAAGTGTTCTGGCGCCCTATGCGGACTACTCCTCTGGCGCCCCCCATCCCAAAAAAAGAAAGGAAAAAATCTCCCCCCTCTGCCCCTTCTCACTATCTACCACTTCTGCCCCTTCTCACTGCCCCCCGCTCCTTCTCACTATCTACCCCTTCTCCCTAGGTCTCATTATCCTTACTTACCTTGTTGAGTCCTGCGGTGGGAGCGGGAGGCATCCATCTTCCCGCTCTGCCGCGGTGCGCACTTAGCAGCTGAGCACCGGAATATTTGCTATGAAGCCCATACTGAAATAGTTACATCATTTTACATAATTTGTAATAATAATCATCATCAAGGGTTAGATAACACTGTATATGTACAGTATTGTGAAAATGTTTTTGGAAGGTGTGAAAAAATGCTATAAAGCAAGAATGCTTTCAAAAATGTTCATTATTTAACAAAATGCAAAGTGAATGAACAGAACAATCAAATCAGCATTTGGTTTGAACAATAGACGTGTATTTGAATTCATTCATTCAATTTGTATGAATCTCCCAAATAAGGCCAGACCTCCAACAAACTGGATAAAAACAAAAAGCTATGTATTTTAGTCCAAAATTCACATGCTCTTTCACTCCCACTACCTTACACTCTCTGAATGTCCCTTGTGAACTTACGCCGAAATGGTTGAGCTTCTGGTTAGGCATCTCCCTGGATTGGAGAATCGGAGGAGAGTACGTTACCAGAAGAAAGAAGAGAGAAAAAAAGAAGTGAGAAAAGAGGAGACAGGAGAAAAGAAGATGTGAGACACAGAAGCAGAAGTGGTTGGCAGAGAAGGTATGGAGACATTCAGAGAGCATAAAAGAAAGTGGACCAAAATGAGAGTGTGAGAGAATGAGAGTAAATGTAGGGGTTGGACAACTTTGTTCCCAAATTTAAAATGACCCCTGATTTTTGTCCCAAACGAATGGGCCAAAAACAAACTGAAAAATTTGTCTGAATCATTTTTGGCCCATTTGCACGTGTCTCATACCCAAGCTGATTTTGCCTTGAGTCTCACTCTCAACATCTCAAAATATAACTTTAACCTTAAAGGTTTAAACTTTAAACCTCACAATGTAAACTTTGAGCATTGTATTGTTTCTTGTAACCCTTATGGTCAGAATAAAAGGCTGGTATCCATACATATTATAGATACAGTACATAAGATAACCACATTTAGTTGCAATGTTAATCTACATTTAGTTTTTCCATTAATATTGCATTTGAATACAAAATTAATTTTAAAAGTTATGCTTTAAGTTAAGCATACTTCTTCTGGACAATATCTCATCATGGAAAGTGTGTTTTTTTTTGAAAATGTAATTTCCTACAGGAAACCAGAGCTACAAATCTGAAATTAAGTAAAGGTATAAAAAAACACTTAATCTGCATGTCCCTGGTGACCTTGAGCCATCTGTTAACCTTGTGGGAAGGAAGAGGAAGCAAGATATTTGTTCTTTACATACAACAATTACCTTGGATGTATTGATTCCCAGGAGGACGTGTTTTCTCCGGCATCCCTGGTGTACTCAACCAAAAATATAATTTGTCAGACAAAGAGTACTAAAGAGAGCACAAATGCGTTCATTTTCTTCTTCACTTTGATAAGATAGGTTTAGCGCGTAACCCTTCAAATAATGATGGTTTAGCAAAGGATTCGCAGTACTAAGATGTATTAACAGACATCTCTGCGTCTTGCCTGGCATGTGAGGGTTAACACAGATACGTTACGTTGTAAAAGCTGCAGGTGAACTGGAATTGCTACGCAAGAGTCCCAAAACAGCATGATGCAACTATTTCACGAGCCGATCTTATTTGGATGTATTTTTTTTTTCCTTCTTTCAGGTTAGCATGTACGAGCAGAATAAAATGAGGTAGCCTTTTTATGGAATTTACTAGAATTCAGATTACACATCTGGCCATTGTACTGATTTTACACGGGCAATCTCGAGGATGCTACCCCAATACTGAATTGAGCAATTTGTTGCATGGCATCCACATGAAAATGACTTTTTTCTGCTACTGCTAATAATTCTGCTAATCATAAAATAGCTAATAGAGAGGAAATCTAACAGCGGTGTGTATATGACACAATGTTTCAATCAAAATGGGCAATAAGTATGTGTTTTGGTCAATCTTTTAGTAACATTGTCCACCAAGAGAAATTAAAAACAATTGTAGTCTGTCTGCATGGTGCGACTGATACCCGCAAATGGGCTGGTATCAGAGCGTTGATGGCATAGCTACCCTTGGGAGGGCAATACTAGATCCCACAATTTTCCTCTTGGGGAATATTTTTTTTCTCCCTCTACAACGTCCAAAATATTTTTCAGCCAACTATAACACCATGGGGCGTGTTTGAAAACATTGTAACTATGTGTCATTAACTTTAAACAATCTCATCTGATTAAATATATTCTATCGTAATTCTGACGGTATTTCCAGCCTTTACAGTCTTATTTTAATATATGATATCCGAGCGATGTGTGGTTTATTATTTTATTGTTCTTAAGATTATTTACACAGTTAGCTCGAGTGTGGCTACCATCATAGATCTGACAAAATTACACCATGTAAATCAAGAGGTATTATTTCTTATTTTATTACATTCTTGATTTCTAGTTTATCAACAATATGTCTCATTATTATGCTAGAACTGGCTGCATAATTAGCTGTTTACTGCAGACATTGTACGATCTGTCACCCAAACACACTGTGATAATTGTACAATTCCATCTTATCATATAATATTACTATAATATCTTATTGTTTCTTAAACCCCAGCACGTAATTACATAATTGTTTTCAAGACAATTATTTCACCTTGGAACGTATGCACTACATAATAGCATTGTTAATATATATATATATATATATATATATATATATATCTGTTTCTGTTTTTTTAGCAAGATCAAAAAGAATCCCTTTTAAAGTAGTTAAGTAGTTAAGAATTCCCATTAAAGTGAATATGTCACTGTTTAGTATGTACTTTTTAAAATAAAAAAAATAAAGCTAAAAAATAACTTATCCAAATCATACAATTTACAGTTAACTTTCAAGGGAAAAAATGCCATTTCTAGTATCCAGTTCCACCTAGGCATATAGGGGTCGCCCTGTGCGGACTACTCCTCTGGCGCCTACTTCTCACTACCCCCCCTACCCCTTCTCACTTACCTTGTTGCCGGAGTCCTGCAGTGGGAGCGGGAGGCATCCGTCTTGCCGCTCTGCCGGCAGTTAATGTTGAGCTCCGGAATATGATGTCATATTCCGGCGCTCAACATGAAATGCCGGCACCGCGGCAAATTCATTCATACATTGGTATTGGAATTGTGATTATGAGTGTTTGCCCTGGATCTAAACCAACCCCATAGATGTTTTTTCTTACATGATGTTTCTTTTTGTAATCGTTAAAACGCATCTCCACGTAAGCAGCTTGTATTTTGGGATTGGTTTCACTTTAATTGAAAAGGTGCACATTTTATCACAATCCAAAGAGATTGTGTTATCTCTATAACCAGCGCTTGATTTACTGCACCCAGTACATGTTTAATTTCACCTGCAGTAAACACACTAATAAATATACCCTAAAAAGCGGTAAAATCAATACCACGACCTCTGTTTTTTATCAACAATGTCCTAAAAGATTTAACAGATTGCAAAATATAAAGTGAAATGGATTGTTTGGGAGCTTAAGCCGTGACAGCGATATTATTAGGGCCATAACGCATTTTAAAGGATGTGTCACTACCCCAGGTACCAAATGAACAGTAGATAAAGCGATATAGTAGTGAGAATTGCACACCAAATAGAAAAAAAAATAGTAAAATATAACAGGGTGCAAATGTCAAATTAACCGTAGCCCAGGCCAAATAGATACAGATCATACTAGTCAGGGTTTGTTCTATTTAAACTTTTTTTATACTTAAAAGGGAAATGTCAATTTTGGGAAATCGTAATAGCCACATAAGCCAAAAGAAAATAGAGTCTTTAGTTGAAGTAGATGTACATTTTTCGGGCCAACACAGAAAATGATGTAATGTCAAATAAGCATGACCTCAAATGTCTTTACTGAAAACAGGATGTTTTGAACATTTTGCCTTAATCCATTTATAAATAGATTAAAGGTGCTGTTCCACTTAGACAAAACAGGTAAGCAAAAGGGGAGGTAAGGAAAGGGAGCTCCTCGGGATCTTTTACATTCAAACATTCTGCGAGGAGCACAGGAGCTGGAACCTCAACAAAATGTTTTGATGAGATTACTCCTTTTAGTACAATCAGCACTTGATGAAATATTAACTAGTGAAAGGAAATCGAATGTTTCTGGACGCTGATATCACACGATGTTCACTTAAAATGCCATGTGCATTGTGACATCGTAACACTTGTGGAGTTTGTACAAGAAGAAACCACCAATACGAGAGTCAAGGCTTTTCCCACGCAAGTTTTGGGCACAAGGTAATTCTTTTCATCTGGCCCTAATTGCAAAGTAGAATCCTTTTAACTTTTCCAGTGTTCCTGAAGCTCCATGTGTATATTCACACATCCCAAAAGCCACGTGAAGTAAGGAAAAGCCCCAGGAGCAGCAGTGGAAATGATCCCTGTCTTATTGACCTGCCAGAGATGACCTTGAAGCTCTAAGCCAGGGATCCCCAAACTCGGCCCTCCAGCTGCTGCAGGACTACATCTCCCATAATGCTCCTTCAGCTAAGGGGCTGGCTGAGGAGTATGGGAGATGTAGTCCTGCAGCAGCTGGAGGGCCGAGTTTGGAGATCCCTGCTCTAAGCCATAAGCTTGCACGGGGGTGAAATGTTTCAGTTTCTAAGCATCACCATGTATTCTGAAGGCCCAACCCAAATGAGATCTTACTCAGGTCCATGCTGAAAGTTCACAGGTATGCTGACAAGAGTGTCTGTCTCTGTTTAGATTAGGTTTAATAATGTGGTTAGTGTATGACACAACAAATATGTTTGATTCATGTATATGAGATACTTACACAATGGCATTAAAAATATCCTTAAATGTTTCTTTACTAATCTGGCCCTTTTACTTTCCACGGAAGATACTGAAGACCACGTATGGGCACTTTCCCTGGTTGTAGGCCACTATTACAGGGTATTTGTGTTCCAATCGATCCCCTTTTCAACAAAATCTAGGTCTTGATCTCTACTGTCAATAAGTATCTACCGTAAGGCTCATAACAGCAATTCTAGGGGAATAACACAAAAAGTAATTTCTATTCCATAAAAAAGATCACTCCGCGGTTCCTACATATGTGCAGCATGGTGTTTATGAATAAATAATGAATCGGATGGAAAATTTTATTCAAGGGTCAGGCGGATATACAAAAAAAAACCTAATCAAACTATGGTAAAGTGCTTGTAAATATTAAAAAAAAAATCATTAGTGCCAAACATAAGGGAGTCTATGAGAAACTTTGCAGAGGACAGAATTAACCCTTCAAAAATAGAATACTAAATCAGTACAAACACAATGACTATGTTATTTCTGTAAAACACATAACATATAGCTAAAAGACGCATGTCAGCTGGAGAAAAATGAAAACGGACAGTACCGTGGCTCTTGAGGTTGTACATTAACACTAATGCCTACGATAGTTTATGGGGGTGGAATTCCATGTTAATCCTTTAAATGCCAAGTGGGTTACGGAATTTTACAATTCAAATTAACCCTTGCCAAAAGTAGCACTTAAAGGATTAAAACAGTGATTGGAGCTCGGATATATAAATGTAATACAGAAAAATCAAGTTAGGTACGTCTCCTCTTAACAAACATCTTTTACGGAATTAAAGTAACATTGCATAAGTAAAACTGTTTATGATTCTAACGTTTTGGCCTCTTCAATTCTTTATAAAAAAATTATATATATATATATATTATATTTACTGGTTTGAGTACTTATGTGAAGAATAAATGGATAAATAGTTGAGAAGTACAGATTTTTATTGTGGAAAACCAAAAAAATATAAATCAACGAAATACAAAAAATTACATTTTTTTTTTATTTTATTTTTAACTCAAATGCAGATTGAAAAACAATATAATCCTCCCCTCCCCCCATTTTTTTGCAATTACACTTTAAGTGATGCGTAAAATAATAAATGCTAAATAATGCACAGCAACATAAATCTAACACAATGCACAAAAGTATTTAATTGCCGAGGAAAAAGACTTCTGTGACCAAAAGAACGCTGTAGAAACTGAAAAAATGTATATCTATACTAAATCCAAAACATGAAAAAATTGTGTTTGTGCAAAGGAAAGGGACATTTCCATAGCAACCAATAGTAATGAATAATTACACAAATCATAAGAAGCCCTGGACACTAACCTGCACCCTTTGAGGGCCAGAAGGGTTTGTGAAACATACGTATATACCAATAAGGCCTATAATATATATGTATATTATATCTATCTATATATAATAGATATATTAAAGATATGGATATATATAATATACACGATACCAAATCTTAAGAAAGGGTTTAGGGGTTAGCCAAAAAGCTGACCTATAAACTAACCTAATAAAATTAACTCTTATATTTCTCAAAAAGAATATATATATATATATATATATATATAATATATATGTACCATGAATACCAATTGCAAAACACGTTTTCACAAAATAACATATATTAAGTAAACGATTTCTAGAAATGGGTAAAGTTTCCCTGAGAGGCATTGTTCCACACTTTAAGTAAAAAAATGTTTTCAATATGACATGCCTTTTGGGATTATTATTGTTTGTTCTCTTTATAAAACGCCAACAGATGCTGTGGCGCCGTACAACGAGGTTACACACAAAAAGGCAGATTCTAACACGCTGGGTAGGTGTGAAGCGAGAACAATCATTAATGCCATTAACAGGACAAAAGGCACAGAGCACCATGGGAAAAAGAGAAGTCCATGTATAATGTGGCATGTACTGTTGTTACAGTGTTAACATAGCCACGGGCATCATGACATTTTCAGGTTATGTGCAAATCAATGGCTAATCTGTTGCTTGACAAAAAAGTCCAGAATACATTCGAGTAACCAGATAAAGTTTCAGTTTTTTAAAAAAATATAGCAAGTGGAACAGCAGCTTTACAGCTTGACAGCTCAAGCTGTCAGTCTCCTGTGACCACACCTCATCCACGTGAAACGTCAAGCAGAATCCGTGTCAATCAAGGTTTCAAGCTCCGCCTCCTCGTGTGCTTCAGACAGCTCGCACAGTTCTAATCGCTAAAGCTGCCGTGGAACTTTCCCACAGTATGCTCCATTTTGGAAGCCATTTTGTTGAAGACAATTAGTGAAAATATCAATGCAGGTTGGTCTCCAGAAAAATGGCCTCCGCCGCGTATTTGTGCTAGTGAGATGAAGACACTTTCCAAACGTTTGTGTCAGTTGGTTGAGGCGCGTCCTGTGTGTAGAACTCTGTATCTGTGAGTGAGTTGTAGCTGACGAGCGGTGACGTCAGACGCAGATGGAAAAAGGGAACCGACGGAATGGCTACCCAGTGCCGGAGCCCTCGGTGCACGGCGGAGAGGAAGGGATTCCGGCGGGAACTTGACTCCTGGCGGCACCGGCTCATCCACTGTGTAGGTGAGACACGTTCCCTGACCCGCGCACGTTATAAGTGGGGAACGGGTAGTCACTTGCATGGCTTGACAGGGGAGGAGATGAAGGAGGCGGAGGACGGAATGGGAATTAGGAAGAGGAGGGATGAGGGAAGCAAAACACACGGCTAATCGGCTCCATGGTGCCAGTCTCCGCGGTCACTGACTGTAACCGGGGAGGTGAGTGAAGTCGGCAGCCCTCCAGCTCCTGCCGTTGTCAGCATTTAATCCTCTGAGCATCCCCTGTGTGCCCCGCAGCAGCTCCTCGCTGATGGAGGGGACTCTCCGGACCTCTAGCGGGCTGCGTGTCCGGTGTGGGGTGAGTGCCCTGCGGAGAGTGCGGGGGTATCACGGGGGACAGGGTGGGAGGCCAGGTGGATGTGTGCTGAACTTGTGGTCACACCCCCTGCTAGTGTGTATATATGTGTGTATGTATGTATATATGTGTGTATGTATGTATGTGTGTGTGTATGTATGTATATATGTGTGTATGTATATATGTGTGTATGTATGTATAATGTATCACACAATAGCAAACCGGTGATTGTGTCTCACAGGACTTACTTTAACTTCACTTTTAACAAAATCATAAGTAATGTTTTGGGACGGCACGCGTCTCTTTGTTTTACGTGTACCCGGGTAGAATATATAATATATGTATGTGTGTTTTGTGTATAAATATATATAATTATGAGACGCTGTAGACATGCTGCTTTTCACTTTGCTGAGTGTGTTACACGCTCGCCGGTCGGTGCATGTTCCTGTCCACACGCTGTATCCCTCATATTCCCATATTCCGGTCCTCTCACTAATGCTGCCGGTACTATGATGACACTTATTTGGGGCAAAGTGTGTGGGGGGGGAAATTTCCCTCTCCAGTGACAGCTCAATATTTGAAGCCAGCATGGCTGGAACGTCCGGCTGATTTACTAATGACCGCTGCTGACCCGCTGTTTCATTGAAATGTTGTTTCAGTTGGTCTCGGTGAAGAAGCTGGTGCCTCGGCTACTGTGTACGGCTACTCCTCGCATGCCCGGCTAGCCATTAGTAGCTGACGTCCACGGCAGCTGGCGTACCGGAGGCTAACAAGCAATGAGTCTTAAGATCACGGCACAACTGGCATGCTCCCCTCCCCCACACTACGCTTTTTATTTGTTGTGTGTGTGTGTTATATATATATATACTATATATAATATATATATGTATAGTGTGTATGTGATATATATTATAAACACGTTTTAATATAAAGTGCTTGCGGAAGGTCCAAGCCATCGCCTTGTTAGGAAGGGGATCGTCCACGTTTCCTTTGCAGTAAAAATGCAAATATGGGAATCATGTTTAAGGGTTGACAGTGTACTCCTCCCCTTCATGATGTATGTGGCTTAGCTTCTGTATGTTACCAGCAGCTAAAAGGAGCTTTGCTCTAAACTGCCTTTCTTCATTGCACCTGCAGTGGGGGGGGGAATGGGCCAAGGGCCCATCTGTCAGCTAAACTGTCCATTAACCACTTCGTTGCCATAAGGACCAGCTAGAAACGGGGTAACGTGCCGATCATTATAGATGTTGTGGTTCCGTGTGACTTTAAGGTGCTAGCATCATGTGTAGCATGTTAGCCGAGCTGGACTCTTGTCTCTTACGGTGATGTTTGCTGTTGGTACTGACGCAAGAGCATCCTCGCGTTCCTAAATGTGTCACAATTACATGGCGGTATTGGGGTTATATATATATATATATACATATATATACATACATACATACATACATACATACATATACTAGTCCTGGTTAGTCTGTGTTAACTGACGAACAAAGTGATCATAATTAAACATTACCCATAAGGTGGGGGAAGGGAGTTCCATTTTTCAGTGCAGATAATTTGATCGTCAAAAGGTCAGTGTCATGACAGCTGCTGCTGCTGCCGAAACGCTTCTTTACGTTTTTTTGGTTTTTTTTTTTTAATAATGCACCTTAATCGGTGGTCTGTTTTGTCTGATTATTCGTGTCGGATGCTGCCGTGGCTTAGATCTTGGATTTATATCTGATGTGGACGCAGCTGTATGTGTGCATGTGCTTTGTCTGTAGTTGCATATAATCTATACAGGTTTCGGCATTTTTTGTCATGTGCTGCAACCAACGTGCAAAAAGCTAATTGAGATTTCAAATGTTTGAAATGGTGCACGGAACAAATAGTTTTATGTACAGCATTGGTTTCAAGTAAAGGGTTAATTGCTGAAGAGTCTTAGATACTTAGCGGTGTAATAATCTTTCACAGGACTAGTTTTGTATTAGCTTTAGTCCTTTTCCAAATCTCTCGTTATGGCATAATGGTCCGCATCCCCCCCCATCCATCCATCCATGCCGCACAAACCAAAATACCTGCTGGTGATCTAACTCATTAGAAATCATAATTGACTTTCCCCCCGAGGAATTTTCTGTAGTCTCGCTAAAGGGAATATATTGAAGTATCTTAAAAAAAAAAAAAATACTCTAGTTGTGTGCCATAAGGGCATTAAGAGAGAATTATTGCGTTTCATACGCCGAGACGTTGGATGGATATAATTAAGCGAGAGGATAGGAATGATCACTGATCTGAAAAATGTGCAGTTTTTGTGATTATTATTATAGCCGCCATCTTTTCTTTGGGTAATTGAATTCAGGACCTCAGCACAGCCCGTTGTGTTTGCTCTGTAGCCACGTGCAAGCTAAAGGCCAAGGGGCTTCGTGTAATCGGAGCTTCATTCCGAGTGGAGAGCGACAACTTTCTAAGTGCTGGGGGATTAGATGGAGAAAAACAAACTGGATGAATCGTGTGGCTGAATTTATACAATGTGAATGTTTTGGCGTGTAATTGGAGCGGCTTTCTAATTCTTTTTTTTTTTTTTTTTTTAACAGTTATTTAGTTTCAATGTTTCCTTTGTGAAGTGTGCAGATTGTTTTGCAGTGCTATCCCCATAATGTAATATTTTGTTACCCCGAACAACTAATACTTAATATTGTTTAGGATTTAGTATTCTCGGTTTATCCGTTCCATGAGCAATATTTTAATTTTGGCGGTGTTGTGCAAAATTACCTTCTGTTTCTCTCCATATTGAGTGAGATTTTTGAAACCGTAGCACAGAATGATTTTCGGCATATAAAGCCCTTCCTGTGTCTTGCTGTGAAGTAACGTTGCAGCTAGCCGGTTATGTAGAGAAATGTGAAACACTCACCAGACTTTATTTGTAAAGAGTTTGTTTCGCTAATGTACGCAGAAGCCTTTCTTGAGGTGGGCCGGACATCTTCAAACCCATGGGTGACAGGTAAGGATGTTTTAGATACAACTTACCTGCCTCGTCAGGTGGAATGGATGCAAATGTGTTCTGTCTACTAATAGCGAATGAATGAATAACTTCCATCAATGAAGTCTAAGCTTTCCCCCTCAAACCGTTCATCTATACATTTGCCTCCCTCGTGGGACTCTTGTCGTTTATTTTTTAGGCGCAGATTAACTGAAATTCTTACTTAAGATTTGAGACTAGAATTTTTTTGTGATAACCAAGATACAGGCAACTGGATAATCGGGCAATCTGGGTCTTTCTTGCTGTAGTGCGGGGGGGCCGCGTGTGTGGTCACTGTATGGAGCCGGTCTTCGCTGCTGTTTGTTGATTTGTATAGCACCATCATATCCTGTAGCGCTGTACAAATAGTACGCCGCATAACGTTTGGCTGTACTAGTTACAGAAAATAAAAGGTAACGGCGTCTCTGCTCATTGAGCTTACAATCTAGAAGCCTTTGTTTTGTAACCACTGCTGGAAGGTAGAATCACGTGAAGAGATGTCACATTGCCAGCGCAAACTGTCTGTGAGCTATTGGGGTTAACACACTTCCGATTCATTCTCCCGCTAAGGCAGGTTTAAAGATTAACCCCTACATGACCCATCGCTGCTGATGGCACGCTTGCTGTCTTACCATATTGTCGTAGAGGGCTGAGAATGCTGGCAAATTGTGTTACACGAGCACTCTATACTGCGCGGTGTGGGGGGGCACTCCAATAATTAAACAAATGGAGCAGTCATGTCCATAAATATTTTGGACATGACCTGCTTTAAGTAGTAGCTGGTTTGCTGCATTGAGCACAACCCCTTTCCTGGTTAATGTCTCTGGCAGGAGTGTTACATTTCTGAAATAGACAAATTATCGGCTTTCCTCTTAAAACGTGGGGTGAAAGTGTTCTGCATGCTGGCTGTTTCATTTGGATGTATGAAATGTGTCTCTGAAAGCCTCTTCTGCGGAAGACAATGACCACATTTAATAAGCGAAGAAAAATCTTTTATATAATATAGTCCTGGAGTGCTGGTGGTGAGGAATATGTAAGAGGAAAGGGTTAATTTTCTATGGCATGTTTTGCTGTGATTAAGAAATAAACTGATCTGCCAGTGTTGATATTCGGCTTTATAATAAGGTTTAGATGGGACTTGTAATGAAGCCTTGAACAGTTGTGACATTTTAGAAAGATTGTTGTGACAGCGTGTATTTAGAAATAAATAATAATAATAAAGTGAGCCCTCAGGTGTGACGGCACACAATAAAGGTATATTACATGTAGTATCATGCCTCTCCAGATCCCAGCCGTTCTCGCTTTGTTAAAGGGGGTGAAGGGAGGTGATCTTATATGAAAGACCGCACTGAGCAGAATGTAACCCCCCCCCCCAGTTCCGTCTTTATATAAAGGATTAAAAAGTGACCTTTCTGCTGCCTGTGGGGGTTTATGAAAGGCTTGTGTCAAGGCCAGCCCTGCAGGATACAATAACATGGCTGTAAATCCACTTTGCGACATACACAATAACGTTCTGTAATTATGCATCGCTAGTGTGCCATCCCATATGACTTCTGTGGACAAAGCAGCAGAACAGCTTTTTAACTGATTCTATTATTATGGATGAAAGGTGTGTGTGTGTAAATATAAATATGATGTAAAGTATTTTTAAAGATACCAAATAGTATGCGCCCACTCAAACATTATTATTTATTCTTTTATATAGCGCCATCATGTTCTGTAGCGCTGTACTATGGGTAGAGAGGACAGAACAAGTAGTATGTAACATAACAAATTGACTTACACAGACGACAGGTGAGGAGGGTCCTGCTAAGGAGCTTACAATCTAGAGGGCATTGGAGGGTATTATGATAAAAGTGCCATTGTGAGGCACAGACCAGCCACGCTAGTATAAGGATTGCAGAAGAGGGACTAGGGAAGGTGAGCTAAAGGAATATGGGAGGAAGGCTGGTTTACTTATAAGTTTGTAAAGGTAAAGGCGGATAAGTTAGGGAAGGGCATTCCAGAGGATAGGGGCAGCCCTTGAAGTCTTGTAAGGGTGATGGGAAGCGCCCTAATCACATGAAATAGTGCAAGTTCATTTAATAAAATTTTATTTTTATAATTTTTTTTTATAAAATGTAACTTTAAAGTTCGTGAAACTAAGATGTAACAAGTCCCAGCTCATCCATGCAACTAATTTACTAAAGAGAGTTACCCTAACCTAATAATTCCGCACACTGTTAACTAACCTAATAATAAACAAAATTCCCTACTAGCCTCCAATGAATCTAAATGAAAAGTGCTCCTTTGGAGAGAAAGAGCTGTTACTACCGGTAACGACACAACACACCGGTCCAGATGTAAAAGTGAGCGTTTCTCTTTATTGGATTGGCCATTGTTTATATAACCGCTTTACCAGGGGAAGGGAGCTGACATACAACAGGAAACAGGAAAAGATTAACACTTAACACAATAGCAACGGATTACACAGACAACAGCGGGACTAGACTAATCGCCTGTGACAGGCAATAGCAAACATACAACAAAGGAAAGGGGATTAGGAGAGTGACATGTAAATGTAGCCATTCTTAATACACATACAAATGGAAACAACACAAAATAATACAATTTAACCCCTGCAAGTGAAAATAAAACTGCAGTCCCGATAATTTTCTTAAAACGGCTGTTCAGGATTCATTATATCTGTAAGACAAAATCACACAGATTTACAAAAACTCGTGTTTTATGCCCATAATATGATCAGTCTGAAAGTATTGTATTTGATGGTTGTGGCACCGTTCGGGATCGGAGAGGTTGCAATTTGGCTGTTATAAACCGGCGAGCTTCTCCAGAGCCTCCACTAGCTGTGTACTGTCATAGTACGGGCCGGGGAGATTACTATGGCAAAATTGGCTAAATTTAGAGAAATTCCAAGAGCAGGAAAGTTACTCGCAATTTGCATATGATTTCTAAATCATATGATTCTCCTGCATGCGAATAGATGAGTTTAGTCATGATTAACCTGGAGAAATGGCTGCGCATCCATTCATACGGATAATGTAGGGGTTTTGCCGTAAGGACATTTTAACCATTTTATGGGAGCTAATTTTATTCGGAGAGGGTAAAGCTTAAAGGAATTGTGTTTTATGATGCCTTCCTCTCCTATTAGGAAAACATAGAGTTTGACTGCAGAAAAGAATGACCTAGGCTGCCGTTGTTGGTTTTGGGGGGGGTTGTTGTTTTTCCTGTTTTAACCCCTTAAAACCTTGACATTCCATTCAGTCATGAAAAAAGTGCACCCAAAAATCTATCGTGACAGTATGGAGAATCATGATTAAAGTGATGATGGACTACCCGGCAGTTCCGGGGGTAGGGGACAGTCATTCACCCTCTCCACGCCGAAAGTCTTTTCAACGAAGGCTACTCATTCGCAGAGGATGAGTGATGCTGATTGGTCAGAAAATTAAAAAAAAAAATGCTGCGATAAATGCATGAATCTGTGGTGTTTTGGTCAACTGAACTACTTCGGGGACAATTATCATGGGGAAATAGCACAAAAATATATTCTCTGAAATATTCTCATTATTTAAATGTATTATTCCTGCTAAATGTTGGACTATACATTTTGAAATAGTATCAAAGTAAGCTCTATCTGTCCCGGGGGCAATCCATACAAGTAGCTGTTTATTAGGCAGATGACCATGTTAAAGGCAGAGATGTTATTCGGAAACCTCCGTGTCTGCGCTTTATACCATCACCACTGTTCATTTGTTTCACTCTTTTGGGTTTTATTCGTTCGAGGGTTGGCAGGAGAGTTGCAGCCTCACCTCTCTCGTTTCACCGTAATTATGAGGCACCAACCCGAGGGACCTTCTGCTGCAGGAACAGCTTGCCGGCCCTGTATAAAACATACTTAAATCGGTCAGTTTGAAGCTCTTCTCACTGATTGAACTATGCATTTTGCTGAGAAACTGACCAGAGGTGCACATTTTTAATACATAGTAATTTAAAGGGGTTCACTTTAGTGAATAAACCCCCTTGAGTGCTTGAATAATCTTCAGTTTGGAAGACCTTGGAGGCCTGGACAATCTTTTAAGTTTTGCTATAACTTCTTACTAGTATTAGGTTAGGCTTTACCTAGGAAAGGGTATGAATTGTATTTAACCACTTGACGCCCGTGGGATGTAGTAGTACATACTTAGTGAAGTGGGCACTAAACCAAATATTTCCAAATTGTGCTGCATGACAAGCCATAGGTAGCTAAAAAGCTCGTTGCAGTATACCGCGTGAAAAGCTGGCTTTGGGAAACCAACTGAAATATTCATTCCTTCGCTCAAATGACACAAATTCAAGTTTGAAACATATTGTGAAAGATAACCAGTGTCTGATAAACTCCGCGTACAGGTAGCAGCAGGGCTTTCCAAACTGCTTCCCTTTCACAATTTTGTAAGCAATTTCATAGAGAGAGACTTTTTGCCTCTAGCAGATGTTTCCTGTTTTTAGGAGATTAAGTTTTAAATTATTATTTATATTCACTTAACTTTTTTTTTATTTGTTTGTCAAGTACTAAATCTTTTCACACTTAAAAATGTCATGGGGGGGCAAGCAAGCTTTTATATTTGTATAAAGTTGGGATTGAGAAATTCTAGCAGACATGGTTTATTTATACAATTCCTGACATATGGTTATGGTTGTAACTGAGTCTGCTGCATTATTCTATGTGTCTGCATGAGGTTTATCATTCATTGAACTCCTTTAATGGGATTATATGGGGTTAAATCTCATTCCCTCTGTTCTAAAGCTGGTTCTATCTTTTTATGAGAATGCCGTTTATATCCTTGAGAATAAAACTTTATTTTAGTAGATCGTTCTTCATTTTAGTCACTACCTAGGATTATTTTCTTTTATAAAGATCTTCTTTATGGGTGGCGTGGGTTTCGCTTGCAGTGATGTATAATTATTCCCTCCCCTGTCCCGAGCTCACCTCCCTTCACCTAAACCATCCTTTTGCGTCTGCCAGAATAACTTAGCAGAGGCCGAAGAAATTACAAGGAATTGGCATGCAAATCAGGCTAAAGTCAATGCATCCATAAGGTTAGCTTTGAGGAGGCACCAACGTTTCTCTCTATTGGATTGGTGTTGTCTCCAGTGGCTTTAAAGTTGAGTTTTACGCGCAGATCATAAGGAATGCTGTTAACAAAACAGGAAAATGAAATTTGTGGCTGGCTGCTACTGATTTTACAGATTTTGATATATTTATAAGAACATAACGGAGGACAAGTTAAATAGGTCCAGGCAAAATGTTTAGTTCAGTTTTTGGTCCATTTGTTTTCGGACAACGAATTTAGTTTCCTGCCCTTTCGTTTCGGATGAAATTGGCAGGGCTTTCCGCATGCAGGAAAGACGTTTTTCACTCGCTTCATGCTCTCTCCCACACTCTCATGCTCTCGCGCGCTATGTGGCAGAACAAGAAAAGACAGGAGAAGAAGCGGAGCTGCGGAAAAGGAGACGGGGACACTGAAGCTGTCAACCGAGACATTGAGAGAGAGAAAGTGTGAGGGAGCGTGAGTGACAACAAATTTCATTTCCAAATGGAAGAAGCCCTCCGAATTTCGGCAGGAGAAGGTAGGGAAACGAGAGAGAGAGAAAGTAAGAGCAGCGAAATGCAAACATTTGCGGGTTTCTATTTTGTTTTCCTTTGATCCCTGTTTTTAGAATTAATGAAATTGCGCGTTCACAATTTTAACAAGATTTGCCAAGTCTGATAATTATAATAATTTCCCTACGAGCCAAAAGGGAGAAAGCAACATCCTGTCTGCTGCAAATTGCTCTGCAAACCTGCTATTTAAGGACCGGTCTGTTCCCCCTATGGCGCTGTCAACAGACGCAGTTACATACTTTGGGGGATATGCATTTCCCATCTTGGGTTAGGATTCTATTGAAATGTGATTTCCCCGATGCACACGTACAGCTTTATAAATAGACAATGTAGGAAACATAAATTCCCACTGTACACTAATCACGTATCCTTTAAATGAAAAACATACCGGTATACGTATAGTCTAAAATGCCCCCCCAACTTTAATGTTTGGAACATAAACACAATTTATTAAACGATCAGGCATTTTTTTTTATCTTACCTAACCAGTGTCTGATAACGACTCCCTCCCATCAAATACTAAACAACTTTGACCTAAACGTCTTGCATGATTCAAGTATTTTCTCTGCCTAAAAGCTTGAATGTTTTCCAATCGAGTTTTTTTGTAGAATTTTTCCAGAGCTCTCTGATTATTTGAAAGCGGTTTGCCCTTGTAGAAGCTACAAGCGGTTCTCCCCCCCCCCCCGCGAGTCTAACTGGTTGTCGCGGGAGGTATTTATTTTGAGCGCTGCCCCAGGGCTGATCTAGGGCATTGCTCCCTGCTGCCCCTTACACATCCTCATTGGGGAGAGACAGTCACCGCAAAGGGGCGTTTTAATGCATAATGCTTTAATAAACATTTGTAACCAGCCAGTTGAGTATTGGCACTGGCCTCCCCCTAGACCTACCACCCTGGGCATAGACCAGAATACATTGCCCAACGTGGTGTGCTTCTACAGTACCAATGCCGTTGTTAGCTATATTGATCATGGGGATCTATTTTGTATGCAAATGTCTCCCACAACCTATCGTCTTTCGCTATTTACTCGACACTGGCTAGGATGCGTGTTGATAGTACACACACGTCTAGTTGCTGCAACAAATTTTGTATATTTTTCCTTAGTTGGTATATCTCGTTTTCCAAAAATTGAGGTGGTAAATAAAACATTGGATCGTACCAATGTTTACCTCGCTAAATCCCGTCATTCAATGAATCAATCGGCTAATGACACGCAGGTTCACAGGGAGTGCGGAAATGCTTCCATATTCTCTGAGCGTTAATAAACGTTGCTGTATCTGGCTGGCTTGGTAGATCTGTGTCCCCCACCCGAGAATTATCCGAATATTACTAGACAACAATTTCTGTATCGTCCCATGATCCTAATTGCAGCTCTATAGGCTCATACAGGTTTCACATTAGTCATACATTTATTCATACATTAAATTCTATACAATAAGTAATGCATGCTTTTGTCCATTACCCTAATAACACAGAGTTATGATGCCATAAATTATAAATGGACCAAAATACTTTTATAGAAATGGGTAAAGATATTACTATAGGAGAAATTAAGCAGATTGTTTATTAGGAGAAAAATAAACAACTTTAACCTAAAATTACAATTCATTTGATCACCAGCTCGGTGATTAATGTAACTGTGCCGTTCTGCATTATATATTCCCCAGTGTTTAAATATACGAGCGGCAGGCACTCCAAAACCTGATACTTGGAGAAAAGATTATGTAGAATCAGACACATTCTGGAGAGAGAGGAGCCGGCACTTTTCCAAAGTCTTATATTTATTTTTGTTCTATTCACAAAATAAACCAAATTCAAGTGAGAATGAAAAAAGGTTTGTATTGAAGAATTTCCCTGAGAGCAGCCCTTGTAACCTGCGGTGCTGTAGGAGCCATCCTTACATTCTTTAATTCCTGTTCTTGAGGTCTGGGGTATTGCCCTGCGCGGGACTACTTTTTTAATCCTGCTCCCGCAGTGTGGGTGTTCCGCTCCCGCCACATTTGTGGCCGCTCCCGCCACATTTGTGGCCAATCATGCCCGCCTCCCAGTCCCGCAAGGCTGCCCTCGAGTTGTTCCCTCACAGCGTCTCTTCTCTTGCTCCGCCCAGGAACAAGGCGGAGTCACAGGAAGTGACGTCACATCGCGTGACTCTGTTCCTGGGCGGAGCAAGCTAGGAGACACTGTAAGGGAGCATCGAGAAGGCAGCCTTGCGGGACTGTGCGGGATTACCGGGACCCGCAGGTACAGTGCCTGACCGCCCGCAGCCCCAGCAAGACTGCCCGCACGTTTTTTTCCCGTGGGACCCGCCTCCCAGTGCAGTCCTCTAGTCTGGGGTTTTATTCTGCGAGTGGAACTTTACTTTTCTGTATTTGAGAAAACTATTTCCTTTAGGCAGGGACATCTTTAAAATCTGCTCCAGGGCTCTTCTGTTTTTCTGTTCATGACAAATGATGATATATTTGAAATACACATGATCTCACTCTATAGCATTCTATCTCTCTATATAAGACCCCCCATGCCGTATATACTTAAAAGTCATACATTTGCCAAACGATTGCCATTATTATTGCAGAATCCTAAATTTATACTGAAGGATAAGAACAGACGTCTGAAACTTAATTGTAGAGGGACGGGTTGGATTTACAGACTATCTATCAAGGAACATCGAATGGTCATATGATCTTGGTATTTCATAAAGTACCGTAATTGCTCGATTATAAGACAACCCAAAATTTGAATATTGATTACGGAAAAAAAAGCCTGACTATAAGAATACCCTATAGGAAAACAAGTTTTCACATGTGAACTATTTTTTCATATTAAAACTACGATTGAGAAAAATAAATTTCTTGTTTTTATTTGCTGCTCTGCCCCCCTCCCCCCGGCTTACCAATGCATCCACAGACTTGTCCCCCGTGATTCAGGCTCCCTGGTGTCTAGCGGGTGCAGTTGGTGAATGTCTGTGCGATGCGCGTAGACAACCACTTCTGCCGGGCTTCTATGGTGGAGCACCAGGAGGTCATATCACGCTAGTGCTCCATCATGGAAGCCCCAGTGGAAGTGTCAGGCAGCTGCAGAGGTTGTCTACGCGCATTGTGCAGGATCCAAGCCCTCTGCAGCGCTGCGGGGGATCTGGATCTTAGTCTTGTAGTCAAACCTCTATTTGAGGTCTGATTATAAGATGAGGGGTATTTTTCAGAGCATGTGTTTCTTATATTTGAGAAAATACTGTAATTCACTTCATAGGTGCATTTGGTTATATGATACAAAAATGCATAAAAATACATGTTAAGCCTGACAGGCGCTCATCACAGCATTGTCGTGTTCACAAACAGACACACTAGGGCTGCAACAACGAATCGATAATCTATTATGAAAATCGGTGTCAACGATTTTCATAATCGATTTTGATCGATTTATAAAATTAGTTTTTCAGTGCAAATCCTCTGAAAAACTCCCCTCCTTCTATAATCTGACCTCAAATAGAGATCGGATTATAACTCTAGAATACAGATCCCCCGCAAAGCTGCAGGAGACCTGGGGTCCTCTCTGCCACCCGGTGAGGGTCTGTGCAAAACGCGCAGACATCCTCCGCTTCTCCCCTCCACGTCCGCTGGGGCTTCTATTACTGAACCCGGCATCACGTGACCTTCCGGTGCGGCTTCCATCATGGAAGCCCCAACGGAAGTGGAGGGGAGAAGCGGCTGTCTGCGCGCACTGCACAGACCCCTACCGGCTGCCAGAGAGGATCCAGGTCCCCTACAGCGCTGCAGGGGATTTGGATTTTACTTCCCTTCACTGCCACTTTCGCCTGCCCCACCAGGGGTTAATATATCAACAGAACAAAAACAGGACAAGTAAGCAGCACTGGGTAAGCTAAGCCTGGACTATTATCTTTATTCTTATGCTCATTTGCCCCGTGTTTCTTCTGTTGATATATTAACCCCTGGGGTGGCGCGGTAGAATTTTTCAGGATCTTTTATTATGTGGATTCTTAATTGTGTTTTTTTTTTTTTTTTATTTAATTTTGATTTATTTAATATTATAAATTGTATTTTTTTGTCTTTAAGCATATTTTTTTATACTATTTTACGATGTAGTTTTTCTATTGGGCGCATAAGACATATCAGGGGGCACAGTGGCATAAAGGGCCTATACAGGATATCAGGGGGCACGTGGCAATATCAGGATAAATGCATATCAGGGGCATGTGGCTATAACGGTAAAACAGGCATAAGGGGTAAAAGCATTCAGGGGGGCAACAGATGGCATAATTGGGGTTAAGATATATCGGGGGGTATAAGGTATATTAGGGGACAGAGTGGCATATAAGAAGTATAAGGGGGCACAGTGACATCTAGGGCTGCAACTAACTATTATTTTAATAATCGATTAGTTGGCCAATTATTTTTTCGATTAATCGGATAAAAAAATCAATTATCAATTTTATCGATTCGTTGTTTCAGCCCTATTTTCGTGTTGATTAATGTATGGCGTATGTTATATTGTCTAGACAAGACAGGAAAGTCATACTAAGTATGTGTAAAAATCCAGAAGGTTACAAAAGCTTATGTGATCTTGTGTTACTCTTTGAACAGAGGTCCACTAAAAGGCTTCAAAGTTCCCTATTAATGTCCCGCTGTCTTGTTTATGGGTACTCTTGTCCTAACATTTTCTTACTTTTCTTTTTACCCAGCAATATCTTCACATTCTTGTTTGTGACATTCTGAATTACGTATTTATTAGGGCATTATTTATTATTAAAGAAACCATTTTTTCCATTGTAAAAGGTTATGCAATCTTGCAGCAGCATAGACACCCTAAATAATAAACAAACTAAACATATAGTTATATATGTTGAGTGCTGGTTACAGTACTTGTCTCCTTTCCTTTAAGGTGTACAGTGTCGTTTGTTTGGGATTTAATGCTTCAGGAATAATGCATATTCCATTTGTAAGTTTGTATTAAATGTAAGCTCAAGGGCCGTGGGTTTTCAGGTTTGCTGTAACATTCTAATATAATATTAAATCGCGTTTTTTTTATTATTATTTTTATACTTGTGCATAATATTGGAATTATTACATTATATGAATGGTTTAAGTTAGTTTGAGTTAAAAAGGCATATTCTTGAGTTATATGTTTGCTACTAAGAAGTAACAAAGGTTTACACAATGGGTTTGTTCTTTTTTCTTTTTTTTTTATAATCCTGTATCCTCCATTTGTTTTACTTACTTTTTTTATAAGTAGCTTTTGTGTAGGTATTAGGAAATTTTTTGATTCCATGGAAACTATATTCGTGTCATATACATTATTCATCAGTTCCTATGGAAACGCAAGTGATAAGTGGTCAGTTGCTTACAGGTTTAATGGAGCTATACATATGTATATTCAAATCCACATCTGGGGGGATGAAATAACATCTAGTTCTTTAACGTAAATGTTGTTGTATCTGATTTCGGCACTGTTCGTGTAATATGTAGCAAATTAACTTATATGCAATAATATATATTTGTGCTTTACGGAAAAAAATGCATAATTTACTATAGATCCCATGTTTCTTGATATGTTGTATTTTTTAACTGATACATTTATACAAGTTATTTCTTTTAATTGACGCCATTCAATTTGGCTCTTGATGGTAGGTAGCTCCCTGCCGTTATTCTATAATTTATCTTTTAATGGGTCTCTGTGTAATTGTAAACGTTCATCAGTAGCACATACCGGACATAACCTTCTACCCCAATAAATTAAAGGTCCAACAATCCAAAAACAAATGTACCTGCACCTTTATAAATTTAAATCTCAAAGCCGAACATCCAATAAGTCATTAGTGCCTTACTAGACTTACTGCCACGCTATATGATATCACTCGGTCAAAGTGCGCCTTTTCTGTTTGGCTTCCATAATGTTTGAAATATTTATGATCGCCATAGTACACACTACATTTCATATCTGCCCTAAAATGTGTGCTTGTGGACTTCGTTATCAGTTACTTAAAACCAACAAAAGGTTGCTTTTGTGCCCTCCCCCCCATCACACGAGTCGTGTAGCCACGGCTTATGAAATTTATCTTATGGTGTTTTTTTATTTTATTATTGTCATCCCTGGTCACTTTAAAAAAAAAAAACTACTTTTTTAGCAAGCTTGCGTAAAATTGTTGTAGATTTATAATTTCAGGATATATTTAAAGATAAAATTGATGTTGTATAATTTTGTTCAAATCCCGTTGCTAGCTGCAGTTATAAATGTCCTGCGGTGCTTTTTGTCCTAACAGGGTTTGAGAGCATCTTAGAAGGGCTGTATGGACCAGGATTACGTAGAGACCTCAGTTTATTTGATGGTAAGTTTCTTTTGTATAGCTATGATATATTTATAGGTAATCGCACCTGTATCCTTACTGAATGAACCATCTTTATCAAGGCAAGACGTGAACTATTGTACTAAATACAGAGTAATCCACAGGAACGTTCAATTCTAACTAACTTCAAATTGAGGACTGTAATTTTCTCATTTTACTTTTATTAATAGATTATTGATCAATGTCTTTTGAAGTCAATACCTATTAAAAACCTCAATGATTTTATTGCTTTCTTGGTCCCATCAAAAGTTTTACAGTACATGTTTACTGGTGTTTAAACTCTTTTATATAATTTATAGTTATATATCTTTATAATTTTGCATTAAGCACTATATAATTGTTTTTTTATTAACTTTTTCCCCTTCTATTTAGACTGTGAACCTGAAGAGCTGGTTGATTGGTGTGCGGACGATAGGTGTTCGTTATGTAGCCTTCGTAAAGATACAGTCAGTGTAAGTGTTCTGTGTATGAACGTTATTTTGCTTGTAGCATTTCTTTTTTCCTGTGTGGTTTTATATACTTTTTTTTTTTATTAGGACTGCACACCATCGGCTGATTCGGCACAGTCCACACCTACAGGGGAACTGATATCTCAGGGCCAGTTCAACGCAGAGAAAATTGAATGCCAAGCTGAAAATTACTTAAATGCACTCTTTCAAAAGAAAGGTGAGTTTACCATAAAAAGGAATTGTGGTACATTTGCCTGTAACTCTTTATAATCATTTTTTTAGGGAAAGCATTCTTTTAGCATTTCAGCATTGTCTTGAATCTCTGAAATTGTATGTGCACCTGAATGGTCCACTGAGTATATATTCGTTTGCTCCAGCCCCACCCATGTCTTATTACCAATGTTTCTTGGTGTACTGTTTTATATGTTTCAGACTAAACATAATTTCCATTTCTATTGGATTATTTTTGTGCCTGAACTGAAACCATTAATTTGCGACATTTGAAAACACTTATATAGGATAATGATTAGGTGTTTGGTTGTAATATGGTATTAGGATTTCCGAACTGGGCAGTATCCCAGCCTATATGAAATATTTAATGGTAAACCAAAATAGTTCTTGCGGAAGAAATGTTTATTTTCTGTATCGATGGATGCCAAATACCTGCAGTGTATTGAGCTCCATAACATCAAATTAAAATGAATTCATTTTATTGTAAATATTTTGTTAAATAAAGGAAGGAAAACACTTATTTTTGTAAAAAAATGCTGGTGAACATTTTCAGTGTATTCCAGGATCTCTGGCATACATGGTCTGAGTTCAAAATTAATTTGATTAATCATTTCTTGTCATATGCTGCTTCTCTGGTAGGCGCAAGTGTTACCAGCTATATCATTGTATGTATTTTAAAGTATTCTGTGTGTTTTGGGAATCACGAATGGGGGGGCGGGTGTTTAAATATTTTCTTAGTAAAGTTTATTTATCACCCTAATGTGTGTCTTTAAAATTCTCAAGCTCTGCCTACGTGTTATGTTATGACATAATGTTTGTCTTCCTTTTTCCGTTTTGTTATTTAGATCTTCCTCAGAACTGTGATCCTAACATTCCACTTGTAGCTCAGGAACTAATGAAAAAAATGATACGTCAGTTTGCGATTGAATACGTTTCGAAAAGTCGAAAGCTTCATCAGGAAAACAATGGGACAGTGCTTGACCCCGCCGTGGCACGCAACGGCGTCCAGCTCAACCAGGACCTACTTCAGGAAGAACAAGATGGACCTTTAGACCTCACTGTCACTCGAATAGAAGAAAACTTTCAATGCGGTAAGGATTATACCTGGGACCCAGAGTGAACCCTTAGGCGCTACATGTGCTAAGATACTCGGAAAGGGCAGAAGACACGCGGTTCTGCGTATTGTGGGTATCGGGGACTTTGTTGCAGCGTACATCCAACCTCTGTTTTCAGTTGGCAGCCCATAATTAGAAGCCTTATGTGAAGACAGGTTTCAGCGTATTGTAAACAGACAAGATTATTGAAGTGTTTTTCATGCTCGATGTCTTTATCGTATTATGCCCCTCATTACCCGACAATTCCGGGTTTTTTTGGTTTGTGTTTTTTTATTTAATGCTCTTGTTTGCATAGGCGACTCTTGTTGTTGTAAGAGCCTCTTGTCCATGGAATTGGACTCATAGATCTTACTAAAATGTAGATGAAGTACATATAACTAGAAACATAATAAGGTATTTTCCTTCTGTAATTTTCATTTATGTGGATTACGTCTTCTGTTTACGCCAGAAGTGTTTTATACTTATCCCCAAAGAGAGGAAGCTTTCAGAGGTAGTCTTGTCACCACAGCAGTCAATGAATGGTTTGTGCCGATGAATCCATTCCGTTGCTTGTTTAGACTTCTCGGCTCCAGGGTAACCTTTTATTGTATAAGCTCATTTCATCTTAGTTACATTTAAACTTACAGATATTATCTGTACTATGCATATTACACTAATAGGATAATTATAATGTAATAGTGTGTACAGTCATATCTCCTGTCCAGTGGCTGGAATTACCAGTACAGTGCAGATTCAGATTTTGTTTTGTACAAAAATACATGGCATGCAATTTTACCTAAAAATTGCTTGCTGGATGCCTGTTTTTGCTGCCTGGCAGGATGTTTTTGGCAAGCCTGCTGTCTAAAATGATCAACTTTTTATGCTGCTTAAAGTTACTTTGTTTCTTTGCACTGAATACTGACAGCTGCTTTCTTCTTGTCTGCAGAAGATGGCGTGTTGGACCTCTCGATTAAAAAGAATGGTCTTGAAGAAAATTCAAAAATGAAAAACTCAAAGATAGGGTAAGCACAACATATTTCCCGGCTTTTTAATTAGCGTAGCCTATTTGTGTGTTATCATATGTATGTGTTCACGTGCACTTGTAGAACTTAAATGTATTTTAATAATTTGCTGTTCATACATGATACCAGATATTACGGGAAATATTATGTTTTAATGGGTGTAAGTTTATAAAGGCTATTCCTATAAAATAACATTACTACAAACATCAAACAATTCATAACACAAGTTTTTCATTTTTTTTTTTAATGCCAGGGACATTATGTTTACTTTGCTATAGATATTTTAAGATCATTATTTCTTTATATAAGATCTAAGATCTATATTTCTTTATTTTCGTTAATGTAGCACTGTTCTGCAATGGCTTTTTACATTATGCATTGTGTCTGATATATTAATTGTGACCTTGCCAATTTATGCGTATCCTGAACACCCCCCCACCCACCCCTTGGACGTGTGTTTGAGTGCTGTAATTCATGTTGAAGTGTTGTGCGTGAGTTTGTGTTGTTGACACAAATTGTTTAAAAGGGGGTTTACTCTTTTATTACTTGTTTAGCGGTAACGTCACGTTTCTACTAACAAAAGTTGAATCTTGAAGGGCTTACTAATTACATAAGTAAAACGTTATAACCGTTCTGGCTCTGCAAGCACATGTCACATGGAGTAGAATGTACTAAAGAAAAGTTTTGCAAATAAGCAAATACTTACAAGAGGCTTTTGAATTCTTGCCCGGGCTGATCTAGAAGCCATCGTTTCGTTGACAAAGTGTCCAAGCAGAAGTGTAACAATGGTTTTTTTTTACCTCTAAATGCCACCTTTGAATAAAAACTTTGTCTAAAGCGGTGATGTTACCTAAGCAAGGCGTTTAATAAAGGAGTGGACCATCCCCTTCCATACCTGTGTGCACGTCTCATGCATCAGTTGACCATCGTTTCATTCCATTCATCCAGGAGACTGCAGGGAGACAGAGAGGACTACTTGGAGCGAAGTCCTGAATTTGCAGACGGTTTGCTTTCTAAGGCACTAAAAGATATTCAGTTGGGAACACTGGATGTTAATAAAGCAGCCATACTTTATGGCATACCTCAAAAAACCTTGCTACTTCACTTAAAAGCCTTACCGGCAGGCAAGCCTGCGTATTTTAAACACACAGCTCAAAATTGTAACGATGGGTATTTGTACAAAGACGCTACTGAAACATGCGCAGTCCTGCAGAAGGTGGCCCTGTGGGCCAAGGCTCAAGCAGAGCACACAGAGAAAAATAAACTCAGTCTACTTGAAACCTCGGAACTGAAACTCCCAACAGCTTCCAGTTACCTCCATCAGTTGACTTTACAGAGAATGGTCGCTCAGTTCAAAGAAAAAAAGGAAGGTGTGCATTATGAACCATCGGTTCCTCCTGTACAGTTAAAAATTCCTCAGGTACGAGTTAGTTCTTTGCCCAAACCACAGCCAGATAATTCTGGTCTTCTGGATGTTATGTATCAAGTCACTAAAACCTCTACAGTCTTGGAAGGACCATCTCTCCAGAAACTGAAAAACATACTCCCTAAGCAAAACAAGGTGGAATGTTCTGGAGCCATAACGCGCTCAAATGCCGATTCCTACGTTCTCCACGGGGACCTTTCTCCTTTGTGTCTTAATTCAAAGAACGGAACGGGTGATATATCTTCAGACAATCCAGATGACGATCGGAAGGATAAGCAGCCAAGGAAAAAACGTGGCCGGTATAGGCAGTACGATCATGAAATAATGGAAGAGGCAATCGCCATGGTATTAAGTGGAAAAATGAGCGTTTCCAAAGCACAAGGAATATATGGCGTACCGCACAGCACTTTAGAATACAAGGTCAAAGAAAGGTCTGGAACACTGAAAAATCCACCGAAAAAGAAGCTTCGCTTAGCGGATACCGAGTTATACAGTGTTGTGAATTCAGGGACTGGCAACTCTAGAAATAACAGCACGCCAATGTAGATTAGTTATGAAATAACTATGTTGTGTGTATTTCTGCACACAGTTAGTGTACGCATACGTTTTTATACGGCAAAAGACCCTCAAAGAGCTGCGAAACGAGGAAAAAAAATGGTTAAAAAAAAAAAAGAAAAACCACATACATGCCTTTCAAATAATTTTATTCAGGGTTTTCACTGTGGACTAATTTTGTTGCACACCTAATTCTGATACTTTCTACTGAGCATACAGTTGCAGGAACTGATGAAGAAATTCAGGGTTTTTGGTTTATAGTTCAGAGCATATAACACTCCATATATATATATAAATATATATAAATGACAAAACAAATATTTGTTTTAAAAATAACTTCCATTCCTCATAATTTACCGTTTATCTTATATATTTAAGATTCGAGTTTTTTTTTTTATATTTATGGTTAAAACTATATCTGTACCAGCCGGAATCACGAGATGTTAAGAGGCTACGGATGCATGCAGTATTACCATAATACAGAGTAACGGCATCCCAGCAGACGGAAGCGCATGAGAGGGCGTTCTCGATCCTTCAAATCTAGAATGCCAATATGTTGTAAAAGTATGAGAAATACTGATTTTATTTAAAGGCATTTAGTAACAAGACTGACACTAATGAACTTCAAGCTCACGTACCGGTAGTAAAAGACAGTCATGGCTCACATAATAGATATATAAAGCATTAAAAAAACTAAAAAGAAAATCAAATAAAACTTTTTGAAAATGAACTTTTTAAACTATGAAGAGATCCCGGAATGCAGGTTAAAGCATGTTCATTATGTGCACAAGATAAGCTTAATACTTGGGTAAAGTGTTCTGGTTAGCTTATATTTATTCATATATATATATTTTTAAAGGTTGTTCAAACTGCTTCTAACCTCAATTTAACAGTTTTCGACTTGCTGCTGATACATTTCAGAAACCATTGCAGATGGTGACCTTTTAATATTTCATGTTCATGGGCCAATTTATTATACTTCTGCTAATAACCAAATTTGCAGTTTGTTCAGGGTTTTTAAAAACACAAAAGTACACCCTTAGTACACTTCAGATATTAATATTGTACTTAAACCGTTGGCAACCATGAATGTTTTTTTTTTTTTTCCAACACTCCTTTTTCTATCTAAATGCAACTGTACCTTTTATCGAGCACTCTGTTGTCAATTTCTAAGGCGTTACACTGTTCTCCTTACCTCTGAAGTTTAGAAGATTATTTTCATACATCACAATAATATTCGGGTAGCGCTTACTAAATTAAAACCGGTTTCAGTTAATTTGCACTTATGCACTTAAAACTTAGCTTTGTGTATTTTTATGTGCATAGAGTTCCATTGTTCAAAACCACATTTTAACGGTCAGTGATGTGATTTTTTTTATTTTACAGTGATAGATGCAGTTCAGTCTTGGAACCTGATCATCTTTTCATTATTATTATTATTTTTTTTAAAGTAATGTGTGGATAATACGCCTGGTACTCAGCTCAGGCTCTATCAAGTTCATTTTACTATGAAATGTATAGAATTTTAGGTGATAGAACACACCTACTGCTTACCGAAATCAAACTATCAGGGACAGTCTACTCGTAAACAGCCTTCACTACTTTTATATCCTTGCAGCTTTGTACTACTATTTATTTTTGATTTTGTAAGGATATTTTATCTATTTTAGACTCCAACGAGAACCGTGTACAACTTCGAGATGTTTTTTGTCTATTTTGAAAATAGAAAATTCAGTCGAATGCTTCTAAGTGATGGTCTTAATTCCACCGTTCACTTCTTGTAACTTGGCAGACTTACTCATGTATAAACTTTTAAACTGGAGGCAAAAACTTCTGCTTATTTGAATGTTTCTGAAATATTTTATATTGAAAAACTTAAAATCAACAAAAAAAATACTGTGCCTCTGTTTTTAAGACTACTGACGAGTAACATTGTTGAAAGCATTTTCTTGTAGTTGATGACCGTTTTATATTACATTGTATATTACTGAAATTTGTTTAGCCGTTTACTGTAAAATTCCAGTTAGTGTGTTTTTTATTTTTAATTGCAGCATTTCCATTGTCACAGTCCATTTCACAGTAATTTGCTAAAACGATGTGGCTGCCTTTTCTGTTCCCAAAAAAAATATTTTGTTTAATATTTAACTGATTTTTTTTTTTTTTAGGCAGTGAGTTATATTTATGCATAAATCAATTGCACTATAATTCATTATTTATTACATTATTTTCTTATGAATTTCTGTACCTAACTGTTGTGTTGTAAACGTACTGTAATTCTGTTTTTCTTTCTGTTAAGAAGCTAAACCTGATTGTATGGAGTTAATCGTTTGGTTAATGTATTCCTAAATTATAATTTCTAGTAAAGCACTTCACTGCTTTTCAGTGTCTGAAAGAGTATTTTTTCTTGTCCTATGTGATAAAAGTATCCATATAACGGCAAATAGTTTGACTTGTGTTTGTAGTACTTATCTCCTATTGAAGAAAGGATAAATTCATGTGTTTTACCGTTAGTCAAACTTTCAGCTCTTCAACTCTTTGAAATATACGGCCAAATTTTAGTCGAAAGCCTTATATGCCTCCGAGCTGTTGGTTTCCTATTAATGTGGCACATAAACTTTGCTTAAAAAAAACCCCTGCAAACCTTGCATATATTAGGCTTTTGCTTGACACATTTTCCCCTGGTACTGTCTGACCATGCGGTAGCCGGCTGTCTCCATACTGTGATCAAATCTATACTGTCAGAATCTTTATATTAAAACATGCCAACTACATATCCTATATAGGGACACAAGCACTATTACTAGGGTATCATGTTATACCTCCCAACAGTCCTGATTTTTATTTTGGCACTGGGGATCATGGGGTGGTTAAGGAGTTTAGAAAATCTTCTATGGTCATCCCACCAAATTATAAAAATTGAGGTGTGTTCTATCGCAGTGCTTGTGCTGATGTTGCTTCCAGAAGCAACCCAGTAGTGAGTGATGCTGCCGAGGACAGTCCTTTTATTATTATTATTTTATTTTTTTTTATGCACCATGTGACTCAGTTCTTCCAAGTGCCTCCTTTGAGTGTGCGTGGTCTACCACTTCGTGGCTGAGCTGTTCTTACTCTTAGAAATGTCCACTTCACAATAATACTGTGAACCAGGGCAGGTCTAGCAAGGCAGAGGTTTCCGGGATTGACTAGTGGCGAAGGTGGTATCCTGCGAAAATGCCATGTTTAAAGTCACTGAGCTCTTCAGTATCGCCCATTCTACTACCAATGTTGGTCATGAAGATGGTTGGTTAAGTGCATGATGTTATACAACTGTTTGCGACGGAGGTGGCTGAAACGCCTAAACGCTGTACTTTTGCTCTTATAGTCTATATGTGGACATACTATATAGGTAATGTAAATTTTATACCAACTTTAGTGGGTGGTGTCACTTCGTATGTATATGAGACTAGGAGATTCCTCCTGACATAGGTCTCCCAAGAACACATGGAAATAAGTAGTAAGTGTTGTATGCCCCGTTACACAAACTTTTTTTTCCCCCTTCGCAAAAGAAACTTTGAAATATGGCATACTGGTCTCTGAGTTATGTGCTTTCTGGTGTTAATTTGGTCAGCAGGAATTAGAGTACAGGAGAGGTCTTTCCCTTTTTCTATGCATTTCATCCCAGACTTTAAAACGCACGTATGTATGTATATGCATAATCAATGGACTAAAAATATTGGTCCTACATGCTTACTGTTGTTAGCTAGGAAGAGTTCTTGATCTCTAAAACTTCATCTAATGATATTGCATATAAAACCGTAATAATAGTACAAGCATATTTTATTGGCTTATAGTGTTAAGGGATAGATTATATTTGCTGCAGGAAGTCATTGATTGAAAACTATAATTGGTTTGTTTTACACAAGTACTCACCTACCCATTTGAGAAGTTGTTTTTTGTGACCCGAGAGCCTCTTGGAGATCTGAATATGACACCAGTTGAGTCTCAAGTGATGCAGGCTACATTATAATTATGTAAATATTTAGTCCTCAAACATTATTACAAAAGCCACATATTGTCTCTAAAAAGCAAAATGCACTCCGGCTTTAAGTACGGCACTTCGGACGTCAATTCAGTTCCCGCTGTACTGACCTTGAGTGTGCAGCTAGGAAAGGTGACATGCACCTGCAGTGAACACTTTCTGTACCGCCTGTAGATTATTCTGGGAGGGGGGGAAACAGAAGCTAAGAAACACCCATGCAATAGTGTAAGCTCTACAGAATTTCAGATAGGAAATCCTACTTGGTACACATTTGTTGTTTCCCAGTCACGATAGCCTAGGAGATGTAACAAAGACAAGGGGTGGGTTAGGAAATAACAGCCTCCAACACTGTCCAGACCGCTGCTCTGTAAATCCAGGCCATGGAGACCCCAGCTGCCTCTGCCCGAGATGTCGAGACAGCCTGAGTGGAATGCACTATAAGTCCAGGGGAAATTACTTCCCCGCAGCCTTCTAAGTCTCTGAGTCGGCAAAACAAGCCACAGTACTATTGACTTCCTGGAAACAGCAAGTCCTTTTCCAACTCCAGCAAATGGAAAAAAAACCAACAGGTTAGATGAACATCTCCAAGGAATGATTCTCTCCAGATAGATCTTCAGACATCAGTGGGCATCCGGACGGTGAAGCTGATGCTCTTTGTCATTCTTAGGTCTGGAGCAGAAAATCTGCAAAATGTCCTGCTGATGGTGGGAAGGAGAAAATACCTTGCTTATAAATTCTGGAGGAGTACATAGAACTATGGTTCCAATGTAGTGAGTGTCTGGATCTCTGCTACCATTCTGGCTGGTGTAAGAACCGCTAACAGAGCTGTTGTAAGTAACTTAAGAGAGACTTCCTGCAAAGGCGAGATAGGACTAAATTCAGGTCCTAAGAAGGGATCAGAGTTCTCTTAAAAGGCTAAATCCTGCTTACAACCTGCATAAAAAACTTGATCCAGGGTTGAAGAGCCAGTTCGTCAGGAAGGCGCTTAGAGCTGCAACATGGACCTTCAAGGTATCAGGAGAGAGACCCTTACGAAATGCTGACTGTAAGAAGTATAGGACGTGGCCTGTAGAGATGTAGTTTAGTTGGAGATGAAACACCAGGAGTAGAAACTTTTCCAGTGCTTGCCATAGTGCAGAGGAGGAATCACATTGCACTATGCAGAAACCAGAAAGGATTAATCTCAAAAGGCATGCCATAATGCCTGTAGGATTTTGATGGAGGACAGGGCTTTGTCGCAATAGGCCTTGTTTGATCTCAACACTAACAGACAAACTAACCCTGGGTTACAAATCCTCTTTGACCAATCCGGGGCTAGGAAAATCATTCTTCTTGTTTCATCTTCCTCAGGACCTTGGGGTAAAGGGCAGAGGAGGAAATAACTCATCCTGAAGTTCTGCCTCTGGGAGAAGGTGTCTAGGCTTAGAGGATGGCTTCTTGTTGACAGGTAGAATAGATGCAACTCTGTTTTCTGCTGAAGTGATGAGATCTGGCATACCTTATTAATCTGTATTCTTCAGAGATGTAGCATAGTCTAGGCTTCATTTCCCTGGTAGAACTCACACCCTGCTTACAGTACTTTTTTTTTTCTTTTGTCAAATAAGACCAGTGCTAGATCCTCAAGATAAAATGCTGAAGAAACCACATATGCAGTAGCGTCCAAGACAGGGACCTGTCTTGTTGAAATCATAAGTCCCTTTTGAGGTGGGTACTGCCACGCATAGGAAACTCGGAGATTCCCCTCTGATTGACAAATGAAGATATGCATCCCGGAGATCTAAGGTAGCTAGAAAATCAAGTTGAGAGAGAAGTAATGAAAATGGATCAGGAGTCCGAGATCTATAATTAACCTGAACCAAAGAGTAGAAGACACCTCTTCCTCTCTGGTCTGTGGGTACCGGAAACAAAACTTTAATAAAAATAACTATCATAATTTGAAGACTCTTGAAACTAGGAATCACTCTGCGGGGAGTCCTGATAAGCTCCAGACTGTACCTTCTGGAAATGAGCCCCAGAGTCCAAGCGTCTGTGACTTGGGCCTGTTCTAGTTGACCCCTACTGGAGCGCTTCTGGCAGCATGACTTACGGGTAGAGAAGTCCTCCTGCTTCTGAGGAGTAGGTTTACCTCTCCCTCTGGTGGGACAAAACATGAAGGAATAAGGTCTGTCTTTAAAACGTGAGTATGTTCTGGAATCCTGGGTCCTGGATGCCTTAAATTGGTTTGAAAAGTATGAGAAAGTGAGGGGTTAACAAGTGTGAGAGGATAATTATATGCACGGAGAGACATTAGCACACATCATAGACTGTGCAGTGAAGCTATAGGCGTCTTACACAAAAGTGTAACAGAATGCCAATTGCAGCTGGCCAAAAACAAGTTATCTGTTATCAGAAAAAACAGAAGAGGGAAACGGACCTGTCATCAGACATCACAATCAGTCATTGGACATATTCATCTTGTAACGTATACTCAGACATGCAAAGTTTTTCGTGCATGGGTTTCCTTAGGTTACAAAGTTCTACTTTCCTCCATTGTTTGGAGATGGACAATTTTACTTCTACTTAGCGCTATACACTGCCTTTTGGTGTACCTGTAAGACAGCGACACATCCTACCACAACAAGCACTCTCGGCTCACACTTTCACTCTTGCCACTTTGCACATATGTGTATACTTATTACTTAGTCAATATAAGTCAAGATCAAAGCTCAAGGATTTTACAGCAGAATCTTCCTATGAGTTATTAAATACTGTGGTTTTTGTAGTGAAAATCACTCATGCTGTATTATACAGTTTATATATAAACTGCCCATAGGAGGTATGCAATAGTTTTGTAGTAATTGTTCACAATTTTTCACATCAAAATGTAATAATGTATTACATTGTGTGTAAGATACAGTATTCCCTACAAACAAAACTATGGTTTCCTCTGCATTTTTTACATATTCCCTTTCCTTATTACTATTTCAATAACTAAAACCGAGTTTGCTGCACATATGTATTACAGATTAAAAATGTAAAACTACATTTTCTTTTATGTTTCTTCAAATATGATTGCATTGAATGCTTGAAACAAGTAAGTTCTTTTTTGTTTTTGTTTTTTTTAAAAAAAAATCTTTTATTAATGCAACAGATGTTACATTGAAACATTATATAAATATATATACTCATATATAACACCATACGTATAAAGGATAAAATAAAAAATACTCAAATGAAAAATTTCAACATGCCTTAATTTACTTTACATGTATATATATAATGTTTAAAATGTTAATGTGTAATGATTTAATTGTTTAGTATTTTAAATGGCCATTGTTAATTAAATAGTAATCCACCAGTTTTCTTGTATTTTGTAATTTTTATTTAGCATTACATTTTATTCATCAATTAGCATGTATTTTATTTTTTCGCAGTGGTAATCAACATCCGTATTTAAAAAAAAACTGAAAAATTCTATTGCGCCACATAAGAAAATCTCTGCTTTAATGAGAAGTTTTCAATTCTCTACTGTCAAATATCACAAAACAGCAATTAAAACTTATGTTTCGATTCTTAACAAGGAACATAAACTCTGTTCAAAGATGTGCAGCAAGAATGAAAAAGTTCACACTTTTATGAATCAGAGGCTTACTAGGAACGGTGTGTTAGAAAGTCCCTATCTAAATCTACCCCCTGTTTATGTGCGTCTAAAGGATTTACGCCTCACTTGCCCCAATATAGCCTGTGGAACTGTTAAGCTGAATGCCAAAGAGCATGTGGATCTGCACATTAAACAATGTGATCCAGTTTCAAATAGCGAAACTATACGGTCAAGAAGAAAACATGCATATTGTGGCAATTTTAACTGTTGTGATACTCCATCATCCAGTAAAAGGAGGAAAACATGTTATTCAGCATCAGAATGGGATGATGCAACACATTCAGAATTGGATTTCTCATTATTGCCTGGCAAGCAAATAAGCAATGTGGGCATACTGGACAAAAGCATAAACTCTTTATTTGAAGATCTGATTTGCTGTATTGCAAAAAAAATGAATGGCACTGACGCAAAGCCATATCCACAAGAACTTTGCTCCATTCCGAAACTTATAGACACAGTTCAAATGAGAAACCTAGTGGATCATCTTATAAATAAAATTAAACAAAATGGCTATAGTTTCACTCAGGCTCTAAACCAATATCTGAAAAGTACCGAGACCAGGTTTAGCCAGACAAGGTTTTGCAAACGTCGGGAAAAAGCGGCAGTGTGGCATTCACCCGCACTCTCTTTATCTAGGCGTCAGTCTTTGCGAATCAAAAGGGAACTTTGTAACCTGATGGAAAACTTTTCTCAAGCAAGAACAACCCCGGTGAATAATTCCGAAAAAGGAATCTCTAATAAAGAGAGACCCTATGGCGTTTTAGTCGTAAAAAAATATGGTAACGCTCCAACTGTAGCTACAACCAATCTACCTCATTGTAACTTGACAATGCATTCCAACACTGTGGACTTTTCAAACGATTACTTTTGTTTACCTGGTCACTTAGTACTTTCTCCAACACAAACAAATACACATGGGAAAGAAAAAATTCAAAGCCATATTGGCTCCAATACTACTGTTGGAGATGGTGTATCTTCAAATTATTGTAGCGGTGGTTTAGAAAGCTATAAAGAGTCCCTTGTGTCACAAGGAAGATATTCTGTTCAAAATGCTAGTAACTTATTTTGCAAGTGTACCTCTAAACAGTTCTCAGGGACAATTCAAGACACAAGAGTTGATGGGGTTCAGCCTGCCGTTACTGCTGATGTTTCGAGGAACACACATTTAAAGGTTGTAATTGAACGTCTAAAGGATCCATTTATGTCAACCAATACAAAATCAAGCCGATTAAAAAGGAAGCACAAATCAAAACAGAAGGAAACTTCGTTTGTGTTACACAGTGGCATAGAAAATACGTGTTACAACAATAAAGTGTCACTAAGGCCTAATGTAAACAAAAATACATGCACCATCTCTGTGCCCCAGGATGAAAGTGCCAAAAGTAAACTGACCATGGTAGCTGCAAATCATAAATGTAATCCACTTATTAGCAATAGACTTTGTAGCCCAGTAAAGATTATGTTTGTTTCCAAAATTGATGGTGCTGAGGGCATGAAGTATACTTTAAGTTCGGTCTATAATTCGTCTAATCAAAAAAGTAAAGTCAATTTTTTAGAAATATCAGATAAAGTGGATAAGACGTCAGGGGAAGAGGCATCAGCTGCCCATGAACAATCTGAAAAACAGTTGGTTAATGATCCCTTGTATTTTTCATCTGTAAGCACACGGAAAACCAATGATTGTGAGAAAAATACATCTACAAAGGAACATCGTTGTAGAGAGGTGCGTGTTGAAAAAAGAAAAGCTGAAAGATCCAAACATGTGGGTAGTCCATGTTTGAAACAGATAAGACTGGAACGGGAACCAACACAGCAACACGATAAAGGGATGCAAAGCAGTGATAAACCCAATGAGCCTGAAGGAGGTAACACATTACCAAGTCGAAATAAGAGTACCGAGCACTCAAAGATTACTCTGTCTATTCGTTTTGGAAAATCAACTTTTAAAAGACATATTTTAAAAATGAATTCACCTCCTGCTGAAGAGATTAATCTGAAAAAGTCACAAACGCATTCATATGATTCCACCAAAAAAGTCTCACAGGGTTCGGACACTGTACCAACCACAAGAAGTTTTACTCTGCTTCATTCAAGAACTTCTGTAACTCACAAACCATTGCCTGTGACTACTGAATGTACTCCACCTAAGGAAGGAGTCAGACTTGGAGCCAATACTGTGTTCCATTTGCAAAAGACCAGACTTTTTCCAAAACAAGGTCTTGGATTTAAATTCTACCAGAAAAGAAAGTTTTATAACACTAGAAGTACTAGATCATCAGCATTGAGAAGTTGTCAAATCCCAAGCCAAGCAAATAGGGACACAAGTGCTTTACATTCAAGCGAAGCTTTCTCTGCATTGTCTTCTAGTCAATCTCTGCTAGATAAAGCAAATACACAAAGCATTAATAAACATAAAGTTCATGATAGGACATTAGTTACACAGAAACCGTGTGAGTCTCCTTCGACAACTATGGAGTGCTTGGAAGACAATGATAAAAGCCCTGTGATAACTTCCCAAACTTCTGTGGATTCTGTTTCTCAGTCCAATGAAGTCCTAAAGTGGTGGTCTACATCTACTCCCAGTGACTCTCTATTAAAAGATTTAGATAGCAGATATGAGCAGATGATAAATACATGGCAAAAAAATACCAGTGAAAACCACTTTTCTCCAACCTTTCAATTACAGGTCCAGCAACAGATAAGGTCTCCTATTCAGATGCTGTTTGAGAAAAAATATGATATGAGTAACATTTCTACATGGTTTATGCAAACAACGGAAACCAAATCCCTCTCAATACTACCAAAAGCTAATGCTCGGAGTCCTATGGAGATAAGTAATCACAAGGGAGCTAAGGCAGGAAAAACACAAGTCAGCATGATTTCCAGGAATTCTAGAAAACGGCGAAGAAACTGTATGCGTCTGACCCATTTGGATGCTTTAAATGGACATCAAAGAATTTCTCAGTTTGTTCAACCTGAAAATGTTGTTGGGATAAATACAAAGATACGTGAGTTAAAATGCCAAGAGAAGTTGAATTTAAACAATATTCCAAGCGTGACACACAAGTCTAAACCTGTACAATTAAAGTTTAGACACCTCGGAGACAATTTAGAGGATGCAAATGTTGATGAAAGAAAATCATCAAGTGAACTGGCTTCAACACGTATTTCCACCAGTGTTAATTCATTACCTGTTCCTCGTGGCCGAATCAGCAATTTGTTAGGAAAGAAGGAAATGGCAAAACGAAGAATCACATACGTAAGTAAAAGCACAGAGAACTTTAAAGGCTGCAAAGTCTTTATCACAAAGTGCAAAGATATTGAAACTAAAACCCCACCGGGAAACGTATGCTCTTCGGAACAGCTACATTTAAGCAATGCTACTGAACTAAAAAAATGCACTATACAATCAACACCTAAAGTTGATCTTAACACAGATGCCAACTCTCAAGGAAGGAAGTCTCTGAAGACCTTAAGCCTTACACTTAAAGCAAAAAATTCTCTTAACGAGGAGCCAGGGAGAAACGTACGAAAATCCAGAGGAACTGTTTTTACCAAAGCTAGCCCTACCTGTGCATGGATATCAGAGAAAAGGAATGATAGAAAAAGGCGTAAAAATACATCTGTATGCAGAAACACAAGTCCTAAGAAACCTAGACTACTTTCTGTCATCGGGAAGGTGGAGAACGACTATTCCAAGTACCTGCTAGGTAAGGCTTTTTATTTTAGGTGAGTTTGAAATAAGTATGCGTTCCTTAAATGTATTTAGTATATGTTTGAATTTGTCTTAAATTGGGTTTTCATAGAAGGCACTCCCTTTAAAGCATTCTTCAGCTTAAAATAAAATATTTAAAGTGGTAGGAAAAATAAGAGTGCCTTCATAATCGTACCAATTGTGTGATATAGCATATCTTTTGTCTAATAATTGGGGAATGAGTTGGGTTCGATTTGTAATTAAAGAGCGTATAATGTTATTTAAAATATATACAAGATGGTAGGAGATTATGTTCATCACTATGTTGAAAATGTTTGGATTTTTTTTTTTATGTCTTTAAGCTGTAACATTCCACACGTGTTCTAAAGTCCATTAACACGTGTACCAACCTAACCGGCAATACAGGGTCAATCTTTTTTAATAGCCTTGATCCATGATCTAATAATTAAATTATTTCGAGGAGAAATATAGCTCTGATAATTTGATCACGATTTAGTATAGATGATAGGACGTGGTCATCAAAACCAGTGGTCCCTGACTCACTGGCTTTTTATGCTGTCCCAGCTGACAACCTGTTTTTCATCTTCATGCCCAGTATAAGCTTAGGCTTGATTTAATGTTTTACTTGGGTATCCTTGCACCTCGGAATAACATCATCATCATCATCTCTGTTTGCGTTTCTGAAACTCTTGCAATGTAAATAGTCTTCTTTCACTGGTTGGAGAGTTTCTGTAAACCTCCCCATGGGGCATATTTGTGTTATTTATTGGCTTCTGACATGGTCTTAGCAGGCGTGTTAACCATTAGCTATTCCCGGATTCCTTGGTAACACAGCAGCGCTTACACAAAGTGGTTCTCTGAAAGTATATTTTATGATATAATGCCTAAACGTGCATCCAGTGCCATGTTTATGACTACTGCAATCATAAAATTCGTATCATCGCTATGTGATTGTTCTGCATTTTCCATAAAAATAGCTCTTCCCGAGTCTTAATTTACTCTGCTTTTTGCATGAAAAAAAAACAGAAATTACCCAAATGTTTTCTGTTTCCCTAAAATGATTTGGTCACTAGTGTGAAAATGTAATATGTGAGCTTTAACACTGGGCCAGCCTGCTGCGCGAGGCAGATGCTCATCAGAGTCATGTAACATGTTACACGGCCTAGCAGTAGTAGAGTGTCGGCATTCACCGTGTGTGTCAGGCATGGTAAGAGAGTCTATGGGAGGCTATGGAATATGATGGAGCGATATAAATAAAACTTGCTACGTGTAAATATTCTTTTTTTTCATTTTAGGTCCTCTTAAGCCAGTCAGGTTACCTTCACCGAAAGGACTTTCCAGCAAGCATGGCATGTATTCACTCACTCCGATTCGTATACCGGATAGCAGAAGAACAAAGGTCTATGATGTTTCTTGACAGTTCATTTAATGTTGCTCAAAGTGTTTTTAGAACCAGCCTGTTAAAATAAAATACTAAGTGCTGGCAGTGCTTGTCTGTTATGTACAACCTCTCCCTTTTCATTAAAATAATACTCCAACACAGACGGTAACTCTATCAGCTAGCTACCAGGTTACTACCTTTGAGGTATATATAACTGAAAGCACTTCTGATTGTTCTTTGAAGACGTATAAATGTTTGACGATCCAGCACATGCCTGCATAATCCACCCGTTGTACAGCGCTATGGAATTTGATGTCGCTATATAAAATATTAATAAGACATAGCAACGTACTTTGGAGCATTTTGCATAATAGAAAAGTCAAACCGTAGGCTTATGAGAAAACAAGTCCAGTAACAAAATAATATTTTGTTAACATTTTTAAAAATGTTTTATGTTTTTTTTTAGATATATTTGGAAGCATTTTTGCATTTATAGTATCTACGGCATGTAGTAATATTTCATATTATTTGCACAAGCTCAGCTGACGTCTAGCTGATGTTTATAAAATCATGATAGAACATGATAGAAGTGATAGAAGTATGATAAGAACGTGTTAAACACCAAAACAAAAAAATATAACGAGTGCTTGAATCTGGCGTATACCGCCTTACACATCGTAACTGTTTTACAACTCTACCAATACAAACGTGCAGCAGCCTGAAACAGGCATGTTATTATCTAGTTATCTCATTTGACTCCTCATTCTCGTGTTAAACATGTAATTTCAAAAAAATTCAATTACACCTTGCAAACAAAGCAAGTTTTTCTATACGTTATTAGAGTTAATGAATTAGAGCATAGGGGCATTTATAAACCATTCTCTTAATTACATCATATGGCTGAATTCATTGTAATTAATAAACAGATTTAACTGTTCAGCACCAGTTACATACATTTTACAAATGTACTGAAAAATCAACAAGTCATCGTAACAATAATTAATCGAGGGTAAGTAATGTAACAATATCTGCAGACTAATAACCTACATGAAAACAAAGGTTTGGGGTAGGTAACTAATTCTATTTTTGTAATTTTATAATAAAGGGCCCATACACTAATAATTCTATTTTAGTGTACACACAAAAGTTTGGGGTTTTTTTAACTTCTTTTGAAGAAAATTAGGGATTTGAAAACCATAGCCATAAACTATTCCTTAGTATGAAACAAATATAGGAAAAGAAGGATGGTGAAAATTGAGAGAGAACCCATTTCAATGCAGAACAAATTAAAATAGATTCATTACATTGTTTTTTAACTAAAGGGCAAATATGTAAAGGTGTTCAAACAGTAGGTTTATGCCGGTTTTGTTATTGGAGTCTTTGTTAGCAGTCATGGAATATTAAAAAAAAAAAAAAAAAAAACAACAAATCTCAATAGTTCATGGACGTTAACAACCCAAAGTATTTCAATAGGGACATATAAGAACAAAATATTACTATAATATAAAGAATTTTTTTAAAAAAAAATTCAGTAGATTTTTTTTCCTCCAGCATATGCAAGCACAGAAAACCTTTTTATATTCAGAAACAATCACTGAGTCGAATAATGTCCCGCATACCATGTATATATATCATGTTTATTAGACGTTACAGGGGAAACTTTAGAACATCAACATATTTAGGTTTCATACTTTTTCTTTGCATCTCATCCGTGGCAACGTATTATCCCATGTTTCCACTCATAAATCTGCTAGAACACATATTTATATCTAGTCCTGCTTCAGAATCACCCAATGGTGCAGAGCACTTTTCTGAAGGAATCGTATCTCTCAATATCTCATATATGTGGAGGGCCGTGTGTAACGCTGTTTAACACTAATACATATTAACACAAAATCACCCAAAGTCTGCCACGTCTTGAGAGCAATTTGTCTTGATTGGGTAGGAAATTTGCGTTTTCATTAAGGTATGCCAAGTAAATATGTAGTAATACACATTATTATAAAGATATATGATACATTGTTTAGATTTTGAGTATTCTATGCACTCTCACAGAGTTTGAATATTCTATTCAGGGTATGATGGCATGTAGCTGCTCCGGCCCACAGACTACCTCAAACTGTCCTTCATCTTAGTTAAAAGTGGATATTTTTGTTAGCGTGATTCTAATACTTTAAAGTTTCAATTTGAAATGCATTTTTTAAAAACTTTGAATGCATGAAATCAGTATCCCTGTGTGACTCTGATTACATTAAAATGCAATATTTATAATTCCACTTATCCATTTTTTTTAGAATTAACAATCTTTTTGTCATGCTGAGAATTTTAAGAGAAACTTCAAGGGGTGTAAAGAGAAATGATTTATCATTTTAGAGGACGTGGGGCATGTTTTACTGTAACGAGCATCATTCTTTTCCTCCTTAAAAAAAAATGATCTTCCAGAAATGTATTGTTAATAAACACATAGATTGAGCTTTGAATGATTTGCCACTGGAAAGGTTAAAACATACATTAAATATTGAGTTATGGCTTTACTTATGTACTTGAAGATTAATACTTTGTAAGATCTATCTGTACTTGGATTCCATGCATTCGTTTTAGGTGGTGTTAACAATCCGCTTATTACAAATATGTTGTTTTGTTTACTTTTTTCTGAACGACTTAATTTTGTATAGATTATATTACGCAACCTAAAAGGTATCCCTTCTTTCTATTTCAGTCTGTGGGAGAATTAGTTTTAGACTAATGTTTTCCCACCTCTGTTAATAGAATCTACCCTTACCCTCAGACAACTCATCTTAGATGTGTTCTTAAAAGTACCTTGTATGCAAAAATTTAATACAAAAATGATATATTTACTGACAATTTCATGTCACAGTTTACTACACAAGCCTTTATTGGATGATTTCTAATAAACTTCCTTCTTCTCTTTCGTCTTTCAGCAAGGGAACACTAACTTATGAAAAACAGGGAAGAAAACAAATCCGCCAAGTGCCTTATCTCAGATCATCCAAGATGGCGAATAGTGCCATATCTGCTTTTTTGTAGGAGAAATTTGTAGTCAGATTTTGCACTATTTTATGTTTTTTATTTTATGTGTATCGCATTGCTTTTTTTTTCATTGGATGTCTGTAAAATTGCTGCAATGTTATAATCTCTTGGGGGGGGAATGCATTTTCTATTTTTATTTAGCTCTAGTTAATTATTATAGATACAACGATGATCATTTTTGCCTTAAAAGTGCTTTGTGATGCAAATTACTAGGTATAATTAGGAGAAATTCTACCTCCAAAACAAAAAGCTGTGTAGTGGGTATGAGGGTTTTTTCTTTATGTTGATCCCATAAAATCTGATATTTCACAAAGAGCTTTGTTTGTTTCTTTTTTTCCTTCCCTTTCACATTTGTAAAAGATAAAGTACCAATAATACCATGTGAAGCGGTTTGTGCAATGAATGAATATAATGGCGCTATAACAATAAATTAAGATAATTTTAGCTTACTAGGAACTCTCTGGGTGTGACTCAGGGTCTCCGGATGAAGCTCTGCGTGTCTCTTTTCCTATTTTCTCTGGGCAGGGGAGTAGTGTTTGGCAGTGTTCACTCCCAGCTGCTTACTGGTCCTATTCTCAGCCCATTTAAAGCTTTCTGGGGATAGTTGAATGGGTTCCACTGGTATACAGCAATCTTTAAATCATACCACAGATTCAATTGGATCGAGGTCTGGCTTGGACTAGGCTGTTCCAAGACATTTAAATGTTTCCCCTTAAATGACTTGAGTGTTGCTTTAGCGGTATGCTTAGGGTCATTGTCCTGCTAGAAGGTGTAACAAAGCTGAATGGCCGCTTGCAGAAGTCACATATGTGTAAAGCAACAGATGAAATTTTTTTGCAGTGGGGATCTTGTGACAGTAGCGGGGTTGTTTCTTTGACATCCACCATGTAAAATTGTGATCCAACCTATCCTGCTTTGGGTGCTAGGAGGTCGGACGGTGGAAATCATCATCATCCGCTCTTGACACTTCCACTAATTTGAAGGGTTTTTTTGTATTGCATCTTTCCTTACATAAATCAATATACAAGGGTGTGGGGGGCAATACACAAGTTGGGGGGGGGGACACATTAATCAATACTAAAGGGGGCCGGGGCATCAATACAAAGAGGCAAAAAATATAAAAGGGGCAGTTAATGACAAAGCAGGGTAGAAAATAAATTTTTTATGCTTCAGTGCTGCAGAGTCTGTCCTGGTGTGTGTGCGTGAGTGTTTGGGTGTCAGTGTGGCAGAGCCTGTCATGGTGTGTGTGTTTGGTGTGGCAGAGCCTGTCCTGGTGCATATGTATCGGTGTGGCAGAGCCTGTCCTGGTGTGTGTGTGTTTGGGTGTCGGCATGGCAGAGCCTGTCCTGATGTGTGTGTGTGTGTGTGTTTGGGTGTCGGTGTGGCAACGCCTGTCCTGGTGTGTGTACATGTTTGGGTGTCAGTGTGGCAGAGCCTGTCCTCGTGTGTATTTGGTTGTCTGTTTCCTGGCACTTTACTTACTGCAGGAATACATAGAACTATTTAATTTTTAAAAACACCCTCCTGAATTTGTAGTCACTTCAGAGGACAAAACTTCCTTGTCCCAGAAATCAGAGAGAGGAAAAGTAAAGGTTTTGTGTTATCTACTCTGTTTCAATCTGCATATTTTATTAAAAAGGATTAGTGGCACTAAATTGTGGCTTCAGGCATCCAGTGTATGACTTTTTTTAGTGTACCGATTACTCCCAACCCCATCACATAAGATTCTATCCTATATTATCTGCCGAGCACTGATGTCATCTTTATCTAGTACACATGGATGCAGAGGAGTTAAGATTCTGTCTATTTTATTTATTTCCGTAAAATGGACACCAAAATCCTCAGCGCCAGGCCCATGATGCTCTTAATCTGGCCCTGCCTCAGTGTGCGTCAGCCATCTTAAATCCATCTTGTAACCACAGTGTGCTCCAGCCTTGTGCAGTTTTATTTGGCTAAACTTGTTTTAAATGGTTTGTGGGCTGATTTTGTTTTACTATTTAAGTAATTTAGTATTAATATATAAAAGTTGATAAAAAAAAACAGTTCCACTGTATTAATATGCATTATACAGCTAAAAGGCCATAT
>VKOC01000001.1:5866753-5970301 GCA_009364415.1 Spea multiplicata
ATATATATATATATACATACACACACTGTTTACTTGATTTGTTAATATTATAGTTTTCTCAATAAAATGTAACAGTATCATCCCTTCCATACCTATAATTTATTTTGCTATTTGTGCAGCTTAACTCATGGATAATCTCACAAAGCAATTTTTAGATGTGATTTCCTTAATCTGCTATCATTTTACAGTTTCTACTTTATATATCCTGGTGGATGAAGAATGCAGGAAGCAACGTTGCTTTGTGATGTTTATGAACTTCATCTTCCTGTTTTTTTTGCTTCAGATACTTAACTATAATCCTATTGAATGTAAACAGGATCTCGCATACTGGGATGTGTAATATGGCCGGCGACTTTCTGTCCTGTCACCCAGATAAGTGATAATATCTCATATTTAAGAGTCTAGCGGGGGGTCCATGTGTGCCAGACATCTAGGCAAGGAAGAAGCAGCTCTTATTGTATGAGTGTTGAAATCCAGGCTTAAAGCTGACTACTCTTTACATTTAAAATACAACTCTGTAAATGGATGGCATACTACTGACGGGGCCAAGGAACCGGATCAGCAGATTGAGAAATGCCCTGAGCCGTGTATAACTCAAAAATAACCATACAGGAGCTTCAGGTGCCTTTAGCAATATGTAAATCTATTCCTACAAACTTATTAATGTGCTGAAAACCCTTTATATTTCCCAAATGATGTGTGTTTTGGTAAATTCTGTGTCAAGCCTCCTTGTGCCCTGAGGAGTAGTTTTACTGTTTTGAAACTCCCCGCAGAGCTGCTAGGGAGCCGGTACCCAGCTGGCTAATGGCAAAAAGCAAGCCATGCTTTACCACGTCAAACATGACTTATTTGCTTCACAGACACTTTTTAAAGGCACAATACAGTTAGACTCTAAACTTCCCTTTTGATTTGGAAGAGGATGGAATCTTGGCACGTATGAATAATAGAGGCATTGTTAGACTGTGTGAGAGTGTACACAGTAACCGCTAGAGCCGCCACAAACAAAGAACATTTAACAATGCGGCTGTGATGTCAAATATATAAATATATTATCAGAGTGGGTCAACTTGGAAAGCTAAAGATGCGAGAAAAAAATCCGACATTTAACAGGCCAGAAAAGTGGGATATTTGGGGGTACGGTGGTTGACAGGGCCGTCTTTAATACACGGCATAATACACGGCAAAAGCTAACCCAAAGCAGCACTTGTGTGTTTGTTTTTTGTGCGGAGATGGAGGGTGTGATTGCACACATGGGGACCCCAAGCAAATGCTTGTTCAGGGTCCAGTCAACATTAAAGACGGCCCGGTATGTAGGGCATTAATAAGGGGAGATGTAAAATAGAAGAGAATGGGAATCAAGCAACAAAAACATTGTATTTTTTCCATATTCATAATGATGTATTGGGTTATTTTCTTCCTGATTGATTGACTTTAGGCAGAAGCAGAGGATAATCCTCCAATCTAGAGTGGAAGGTTTTTATTCAGTGTATTGTAATGCAATTGTAGAAGTGTCGATCAGGGGGTTGCAGTGGATGTAATCTACTTGGATTTTGCCAAGGCGTTTGACACGGTTTCACACAATAGATTAGAATTCAAACTGAAGGAAATTGGTCTAGATGCAAATTCCTGTTCTTGGGTAGAACATTGGCTTACAGATACAGAACAGAGAGTTGTTATAAATGGTAAATTTTCAAGCTGGTCAAAAGTGGTAAGGGGTGTCCCTCAGGGTTCTGTTCTGGGACCAATTTTATTCAACATATTTATAAATGACCTGGCAATAGGCGTTGAAAGTCATGTTGCTGTGTTTGCGGATGACTCTAAACTAGGTAATGGGGGACTGGGCACACAAATGGCAGATGAAATTCAATGTAGATAAATGTAAAGTTATGCACTTCGGGTACGGAACGCACAAGCAACCTACACCCTAAATGGTAGTGAATTAGGGGTAACGACAAATGAGAAGGTTTTGGGAATTGTTAGACAACAAACTAGGCAACAATGTGCAATGTCAGTCTGCGGTTGCTAAGGCTAGTAAGGTATTGTCGTGTATAAAAAGGGGCATCAAGTCGCGGGATAAAGATATAATTTTGCCTCTGTATAAATCAATGGTAAGGCCGCACCTTGAATATGCTGTGCAATTTTGGGCACCTATTCTAAAGAAGGATATCATAGCACTAGAAAGGGTGCAGAGGCGGGCTACAAAATTAATAAAAGGAATGGAGCACTATAGTTATGAAGAAAGGTTAACTAATTTAAATCTGTTTAGTTTAGAAAAACGTCGCCTCAGAGGGGATATGATAACGTTATATAAATATATTCGGGGCCAATACAAACCATTGTGTGGAAATCTGTTCATAAACAGGACTATGCATAGGACACGTGGTCATGCGTTTAGACTGGAAGAAAGGAGATTTAGACTAAAGCAGAGGAAAGGGTTTTTACAGTAAGGGCAGTAAGGATGTGGAATTCTCTGCCTGCAGAGGTAGTTTTATCGGAGTCTGTACAGACGTTTAAACTGCAACTGGATGGATACCTGGAAAAACATAATATTCGGGGATATAATCTTTAATTATGGGAAACGGCTTATTGATCCAAGGAGAAATCTGACATTTTGGGGTCAAGAAGGAATTTTTTCCCTGGTTAGCGCAACATTGGAAAGAGCCAGACTGGGTTTTTTTGCCTTTTTGATCAACAGCAACAAATTAACAGATATAGGAAAGGCTGAACTTGATGGATGCATGTCTTTTTCAGCCTATGTAACTATGCAACTATGTAAGACTTTGTTCTTCATCCTCATACAGATTCCCCTGCAATTCCCACATCCGCTGCAATCTTACAGTAACACTTCTATAGTTTATCACATGTATTAAGCTAATTCTGAGATGGTGGCTCTTAGTAACACTCTTTCCAATTGCATTATACTTTTTTCCTATGTCAGAGATCAGTAATTGCCCGGTCGTCATGCCTTGCCTGCTGTTCCTTTTACTGAGTCACACTCACGCTCATTTTACAGATGACCAAGTGCTTAATGATGTGGGCACGAAAGCAGGTGATTCAGGAAACGCTACTGATGGCACCGGACATCCCGAATATGTTGCATTTGTTCTTGTGCCAGTTTTCTTCGTCATGGGTCTATTGGGAGTCCTCATTTGTCATATCCTTAAGAAAAAGGGCTATCGCTGTACAACAGAGGCAGAACCTGACGTGGAAGAAAAGGTAGCGGGAGAGAAGATTGGTAAGTGTGTTTTCATGTCTAGAGTAATTTTATGAGACTCATTTTATATAAACTAGGTTTTAGGGAGCCCCTCTTGGTGCAGAAGTGGAAACCTTTGAAATTTGCCATAATCCGCAGTTAAGATGCTTATAATATCTTATTTTATGTTAAGTACTTTCTGTACCTTCAGTAATAACATGTTCCAAGACATAGCCGTTTAGGATGTATAAACTGTTCCTTCTTACGTACTGCAATGATTTGTGTCTCCCTACTGGATATATTTTTAAGTAAGAAGTACCTATATGTATTAGATTTGCGTGGCAATATATATATATTTTTTATTTTGGATCAGAGATGCATGAAAGCGTAGGAGACACGAATAACGACACCGTTGGGCAAATTGTCAGCTACATTATGAAGAATGAAGGTATGTAACATTTCATACATTTACCAGGATTCAAGTTAAAGGAGTTTTTCCTGTATTGAGACCTTATTGGGTTATACACTTTGGCCAATGTTGGTGATGTACTAGAGTGTGTGTTTGTTTTATACCTGTTTACATCAATAATTTTATGATGTTCACCCGAACCAAAAACTCCTGGTATAGAAGGAGAAGAGGGCCCTGCTCATGAGAGCTTACAATCTTTTTAGAAGCTAGAAGGGCAACCAGGCAGAGGGAGAGTGCCTTTTGTTTTGTTTTTTTGGGGGGGGTGATATCATTGTAGCAACACGTGGAGATCTCAAAGGTGAGAAGAACACATGGTTTCTTTAAGGACGTAGTTGCAGGTATTAGGAAGATAGATTCTGTGCATCTCTGAATTGGTGGGTTTTTTTTAGTGCGTGTAGGAAGAGGTGTTGATGGTAGATGAGAAACGCAAATTGTGAGAAGAGCTAGACGTCTGGTTAGGAGAGAGCACAGGTATAAGGGGGAGAGGTGGTGTTGGGGAGTATTTCAGCGGTGAATAGCAGAAAATTGGCAGTCCAATTAGTAATGAGTTTCAGTAATCCAGATGGAATATCACAAGTGTTTGAGAGATATTTCTCAGATGTCAGCAGGATTTGGTGAGTGAGTGGATTCAAGTGTAACATCAACTTGGTCTGTTAGGTAGGTTGTGGAACTCTCAACAATGAGATAACAGGAATTCTGAGGAGAGGAGAAAAACCTGACGCTCTATCTGAGAAATTGAGATTCTGGTAGTGGGTTGCCATCCAGGATGCAATTTCAGAAGTGAAGTAGAAAAGAAGGCAGAGATCAGGATAGGAAATGTAAATAAACGGGGTACCGGAATCCTAAAGATTTGTTTTATTTTTTGTGTTGAAGAAGGAGATGTAAAAGTATGGTTAGTTTCTACTAGGAGGGAACTGACACACATATGCATGTAGTGTATTTAGTGATGCCTTATATTGGGTGAAGTACCGGTTTTATGTGTTTCCTGCCAGACGTGACAACCTGTCTTATTCAGGCAGAACACAAAAGATCCACCCCGATCTGAAGGCTGTGAATTTACTCATGTAAGGTCAAAGGTTTCCGGCGTGGTGATACCATGATCATGGACACCCTTCTGACCCTAGTCCGGAGGAACGTTCTCAGGATAAGACATGCTAGGAGTCTGATAAGTTACACATCTGACTGCAGTGTGCTTTGATAGTACATCCAGGTGCAGTAACGCGAGTCACAGCTCAGGAATGAAGTTACACGCTCGGTTTTTGCAAGCGTGTGGTAGTCTCCCTCTGGGCACGAGTGCCAAACTTACTCTCTGAAATCCTATATATATATATGATTTTTTTTATTATTATTATGTTGATAATTATGTAGTAGTTTGGTTTGCATTGAATAACAAAAACCCACTAACCCCAGCTGTCTTATTTTATTACTAAATACATTTATTTTTCCGTGGAAAACACAAATAAATTAAAACCACTAAATTGTCTCTACAGCGAACGCTGATGTTTTAAAAGCCATGGTGGCCGATAACTCTATGGTTGGGGATAACAGTGTGTTTGACCCAGAGAGGTAAGACCCCTTTCAACTCTGCAGCTGTTGTCATTTAGTCTTGTTAAGTTAATGCTCTTAAGGATTCATTTATTAATGTCATATACACAATGAAAGATCCTGTCCTTTATTTTAGACAGGCTTACCCTTCCAGGTTAAGCTTTCTTAAAACTCCACGATACAAGTTAATTTAATATATTCTCACTTTTTCCTTTGCTATTCGTTTGCTGTCATTGGAAAGTGCTGGTGAGTTGGAGATCACATATAAAAAAAAGTCACAATAATTAGAAATTAAATATTTTGATGATGATGCAGGCTGGATTGAGTGGTCAAATCCCCATTTATTCACCCTCTGGATATATATGCTTGTTTTTTCCATGTTTGTCTTGGAAAATGCGTTTTAAAATATTGTCAAGTAAATAAACATAGACTGATGATTTTGCACAAAATATAAGCAAGTAATATGACAACAATCATCTTTTAAATGTTGGTTATAATTTAGGAAATCATTAATGCCAGCTAAAAATTCTAGGTCCCGTGACACCTCTGAGCTCCTGCATGCTTCCACAAACAGACATTATGTATGCCTTTAGTAAGATATATATTTTTCCATAACTAAAAGCAATGGAATCCCTAAAATCAGCCCAATAATAATTTTATAATATGATAGTAATATTTTAGGGTATATAGCATGTGTATATTGTTTGTTATACTAGTCATATAACTATGGGTTGCGGTGTACAATGTTGCATTGCTCCCTATCACGATCTGCGTCTTGGAACGATTAGAGAAGTATTACACATTTTATTTATAGTGATACAGCTGATAATCGTATTTTCTGTATAAGTTCTTGAAATGACAGGTCTTTCTTAAGATGGCACTGAATACGTGACCCTGCAATCTTTTTCTGTGTTTGCCCTATAAATGGTATTGCCTTTGACTAAAGACATTCTTTCTTGGACAGTATCTTATATATGACAGGACCTTATTTAATCGGTACCTATCTGAAGTGTTGAATATTAACCATGTGCTTTTGCTTGAATTGTAGCCCTACTACACCAAATACTCCAGTAAGCCCTTCCACTCCCGTTAGTCCTGCCACACCATCCAAGCACTCTTGTCGAGGACACCATCTTCACACGATCGGGGGAGTAGCTGACAAGAATGCATGTACCCGATGCGGCAACAAGCGGTGGCTTTTAATGAAGTCGCCTCCGAAAAATAAAGAGCCGAAGAAGTCTCGTCAGTCGGTGACAGTGCTGTCGGTAGGGAGGTAAAAGCTTTGTCGTGGTTTCTTCCTCTATCCGCATAGTTGAAGCCCTTTTTTAAGTTTACTTTCCTTACGCTAGTTATGTTACAACTCCAGTGAAAGGCAGATAAGGTTGGTGATCCTAGTGGGACATTACAGATGTTACTGATTTTTTTTGTGTGTGTGTGAATTCTGTTTAGCTACAAAATAATGTGTGATTTATCTGCGTGTGTATAAGGGAAAGCCACTAAATTGCATATCAACGTTGAAAATCAATCTTTTGATATTCAATTCATATTGAAGTCCGTTTTTGCATTTTACTGCATGCAAACCAGCGCATGCGTTTTCTTGTTATTGGAGTTGGGAATGAGACTTCTAAATTATTATACCCTTAGCTCTATTGAAGCCAAGAAAGCATACCTGGGTACACCTGCACATGCATGAAATGCTCTTACTATTTGTCTACATCTAATAATAAAAGAATGCCTGCATTGACTTGCACCCAGTAAAATGCTCTTGAGGGTAATTACATTTTATTCCAATATTCAGTTTACGTTTATTCAGTTTATTTGGAGAGGGACTTGGAAGATTTAAGTACACAAAAGCCACCTCTTACACACGTGTGTATGCATGTTACGTACAGGTTCAGAGTCACAAAAGTGGAACCAAAGTCTAAAGAAAGAAAACGCTTAATGTCTGATGGGACAGAAGCTACAAATGGCGAGGTACCTAGTACACCAGTCGCTGTGGATACCAGGCAGAGAGATGGGACAGAAACAGAGGTGAGTTTTAATTTTTAGCAGGTAATGGACAAATTTAAGTCACTAACACCTTGATTACTTAAAACTATGTCAGAATGAAGAATATATATTAAGCACCGGACATGTGGGGTTTTTTTGTACGCATCTGTACATAAATGTTTTATGTATCATAATTATATATAACGATGTACTTATCCATATAATACTAATATAAAACCTGGGAAAGATGTTTTTTTAGTTGGGTACTGATTTGTACATAATAATGCTGCAAAGTTGCCACCCAACATCCTAGGTTGCGGTATGGAGCTTGAGATGTAATTTGCTTCAAATCTGCCATGTTTCATTGTATCGACTCTGTAGGATACAGGGATTGCAGTGAAACTGGGTCCCTGTAGCCTGTGAACCCTAGAACCAGTATTATTCACACTGAAACACACCATGGAAGTGGGATTATTCTAACTGCTTGTAGATTTCTCCGGTAGAAGGGTAAGATGTCTCTGTATAAATATAGACCTAAATGCTTTTATGTTTTTGTTTTATTTCAGAATCAAAGCTCCATAGATACCTGATTTATGAGGTATGTGCTGTTTCGCCATTGCTTATCTTTATTTCAGACTTCACACCTGCTGTCAAACTAACAAGGCCTGCAGAAACGTTCAACAGACACAGAACAAGTTTTCTAGCATCGTACTGTAAAAGCTTTATAACGCCCCCTGGTGGCTACTTTGCTCAACACATTCTGCTTTACTTTGTGTCCGCGCAGCAGCTTCAACTGGGGAATATTTTCTCTTTCCTGAAGCCCGCAAATAGCTATATCTTAGATGTAAATATAAAGATTATTATTATTATTATTATTACAACTTGAGTCGTTTGATATATATGAGTTTGTGGAAGAGGTTCTACTTCAGCTGTCTAAGGGAAATAAGTCGATGGGGCCTGATGGGATACCCCATGTTATTAAAATAGCTTGGTAGTATACTAGCAAAACCGTTGCCTTATTTATTTAACCAATTATTAATGGGGATAGTGCCAAAAGATTGAACTACAGGCCAGTAAGTCTCACATCTGTAGTGGGGTAATTAATGGAAACTATGTTAAAGGAAATGTTAAAGGACAGGATTGTTGAGCATCAAATGTCACATGGGTTTAGCTCAGGAGGATCATGCCAAACTAACCCTTTTAAATTTTTTTGATCGGGTGACTGAAATAATTGATGGAGGTGGTGCAGTAGACATTTGCCTCGAATGTCATACTAGTTTCTCAGGCATTTTGCATGACACTGAACAGTAAAGGCCTGTGGATCTGATGAATAAGGCTCTGTCTGTTTTATTTGCAGACATTCCCGAGAAGGAACACCCAATTAATAAGTCCAGAGAAGATCTTGAAGCCACGTTTTAGTGATGGATATATGTGGGTAGCCCTGCCATGTCACGCAGTTTAAAAATGGGGTGTGGGGATCTTGATTTTTTTAGCAATGGCAAAAAACAAACGCAAAACAATATTAATATCATAAGCTGTTTGTACATTTTAGTAGTGTCTTTTCTAAGTAGAAAGTTGTACCTTTTTAAACATTTTATGTTATAAGGAGATTAATAGATGTGAATGTACATTTCATGGACTGTTTAGTGTTGTACTAATGCTGATAAGTATTTGTTTTCTAGATGTTTTTGGGTATGCATACTAATGAAGAAACCGTATGAAAGGCCATTATGAAATGGTTTGGAATCTCTCCTTAGTTTGTATATTTCTTATGCAATTACTTTATAAATAAAGCAGTTTATAAGAATGTTTTGAGGTGAAGCAAGTTCTGATGTCAAAGCCCCTGTAATTAGCACACTTTTATGCATAGAACTGCAACACGGTTGGCTTCTAACCTATAGCCAAAGCCTTGGATTAGTAAAATCACTTCTAAACATTTCTGCACACTTGATTTTACTTCTTTAATTTTTGTTGGGGGTTTCATAGAAATTTTGCACATATTTCATGACGTTGGTGGCTCCCTTTTAATTGTTTGATTATTTTATGGTGCCCACTCACATTTCTGAGAATACGAGTCTGTGGCTATGATGTTGCAAGGGTTGCTTACGCTAATAGTTTTAGGATTTCAAATATATTCATTTAACTATGGGATTGAGGACAGGTTGAGTATTATGTAGGGCCAGATTCGGTGAGCTTCCCCTGTGTGAAGTGCCAAGATGGCGATGGGGAGATTTCTTGGAAGTGGTATGAGTTGCTTTATAAGGGACCAAGTAAACCATTCTTCCAGAAGTCCACCAGGACTGGCCCTCATAATGAAATTTTCAGCTCACATGCAATCTCCTAGTTTAGTGACTGCACCTCTCCAAGCCTTATTCTGCCACCTTTTCTCAATCACCTACCAAACATTCTTCATGTTGTTTTATCCTAATCATTCTTCATTCCCTCCAATCTAATTGCATCCTACAAGCTACTACTATTGTTTCCCTTCTGTGTCATTTCATTGTCTTACAAGCAGTTTCACCAAAACAAATCTGCTCCTCTTTCCTTACCACCAGCCATCAGTCTTCTAAAATGTGTGCATCTGTCGCTCCAATGCCTCACCAAACCCTCCTCATCTCTGTGTTACTCTGTATACTATGTAACACTTTGTGTATATATAATAAAAGAGCTAGCAATGTATTCCTGTGCTTTGTAACGCACACATGGGGCTATTGTGATACCCTAACTGTTCTGTTGCTGCTAGATTAAGTAAGAGTATCATCATTTGTTTTGAGACTGTTAATACATTGAATGGACAATTTGTTTTTGTTTTTTTTGTGTTCTACTCATATTAATGATGAGGTTTGACCTCTCTATACGGTTGCACCGGACTTCAGTTTTTTATTTTTCTGTAACATCATCTGCTGTTTTTGTCTTTCATATTTTCATTATAAAATGTTTTTCTCCAATTTCTGAATTGTGCATTATCCAGAATATATAATTTCCATGATGCAGACCGACTCCTGTACCATTTGTCCATATTGAATATCTAGCTGTTTTTCAATGGACTAGTGAGGTGTTGCTGAAGACCTGATGAACTATGTATATGTTACACACCTTAAAGCAGTTTACCAAAACATTTGTATATGAATTTTAGTTTTAGCATATCTTGAAATAGTTTTCTATCATTATACTTACCGATATATGGAATTTCTCCCTCAAATAAATCTTTAAGCCAATGTCTTTGTACAGTAAAACACTGTGTGGCCCTGGCATTATAGTATAGCATTGATTAGAGGATCTCTGGTTTTGTAAATTACCTGTTTTGAGGGGGAAAAAAGACACAAAATGCATCTCTACTAGTTAAGATTCCACATCAGAAAAAGGCATACAATTAGATGCCTTTAGCAAAATTGGTTCATGTTTCCAATTTACCCCAGTCGCTCTCTTGAACATGTTAAACCTGACTCTGTTATGAAGATTTTTTTTTTTTTGTATGGGTCAGTTTAAGGTAATAGTAATTTTAGGTAACAGTACATAAAATGGCGTTTGCTTTTAAAAAATAAATTTTTTTTAAAAAAATCGATCCTTTATTATCTCATCTTTCTCTGTATCTTTCCTCTTTTAACTCCTTTCACTTTACCTCTAGCCTTTTTCCACATCTCTCCTCATTCTTATCTCTCTGTTTTTTCTGCAATTTTTATCCATAGCTAATTTCCATTCTTCCTATCTTTTTTTTATCTCTCCCTTCTCTCTATTTCTCCCCTATATCTTTCTCTTAATTGCTTATTTTCTTACTATCTCTCCCCTGTCTCATCACATATCTGCCCCCTTTCTGTCCATCACTTACCTTGCTGAGGTCCTGTGGTGGAGGAGAAAGGCTTCCATCGTGGTGTGAGCGGCTTCAATACTGAGCCTGGTGCAGATCCAGAGCCTCACCTCGGGATGGGTGCTCACATCCCTGACAGATACGCAGCTCACTTACCCCAGGAAGCCTCAGAATGTCTTTTGATGCACCCTCCTATCAACTTAGTTATATCTGGGAGTGGGAAGCAATTTTCCTGTTGCACCCCCACCCACTGGATCCGCCAATGTGCTGAGTGCTGGCATATGACATCATATGTTGTGTCGGCAGAATCGCAAAGGAGCAGTGAGGGACGATTGGAGGGAGGTCCATGCAAAAGGGCCCTAGCGAATCTCATGGGGGGGGCTCCTCTAATGCAGCGGCCAGGACTGCCTGTCCACTCCGCTGCAGAGAAGGCACCCCATGTAGATCTATGCCCAAGGCTGGCGCCTACCTTGCGTATTAGCGCCAGCCCTGTCATCTGCAAGCCTACAGCTTTTTTTTTTTTTATTAAAAATTAAATAGTACATCTCCGGCCATTCATATCGGGTGCCATCTGAAAATGCTGTATGCCCAGCCCAACGGGCTTTTAGTGCATAACTGAGAATTTAGGACGCACATCATACACTGCACATCATACACTGCAACCCTTTGTACAAAACATATTGGAAGGTTTGATTGCATCGTTTAAAAAAATAAATAAATAAAACATGTATGTACCGGTATATGTGTAAATTGTAACTTCTTGAACTACCACCCCTGCCCCATTTCCCTGTTAGTTTTATTGCAAACGTGTGTGAAGCTTTCTAAAACCAACAATAGATGTAAATGTGATTACTTGTATTTCAGTCTGGGAATGGGCTATGGTAAATGTTTTATTAGTTTATAAATAGTTTTACGGTGTTGTTCCAGGATGTGATTCAAAGAATACACGTGTGCGTCACCCATTCATCTCTCTGCAATAAGTGTTGCAATGTGATTTTAAGCAGCTATGTGTGTTTTGTTAGAATTTTCTACACTCACTGGAAGATAAGTAAATCGTTTGGATATGTTACACAATCATACATGTATTCTGAAAGCTTAATTTAACAACCGTTGGCACACAAACCTAAAAGTATGTATTTGTGTAGGTGTTTTACTTACTTTTTATGTATTGTTTTTACTTTATGTTATGGGACTCCACGATTTGTTGGGCAAGCTCTGATCTTATTAAAATTGCTACCCGAATGCAGGGATTTTTTTAAAATTATTTTCTTTATTTTTTTTTTGTGCCTTTTTACTATGGAGCAGTTCCATGCACTAATCCCAGTTTACAGGTAGGGAGCAGGTTTATTATTTTAGTTCAAAGACATGCTGCTGTCTAACTACTGTGACTAGGTCAGATGCTCACGTGTAACAATAGTAAATAGTAACTATAGCATTTAATTGAGGAAAGCCGTTTTATGGGCATTACTGCGGAGGTGTCCGGTTCCTGTTGCAGGATCGCAGAGAACAATTGCTAGGATATACAGTATACAAAGTGCAAAATGTAGAACAGAGGAGGTAATGTAAAATAAATACCACCACCTCCGAAAACTTTATTTTTATTGAAAGTGAAATAAAAATAAAATGGCAAACTATGTTTTAACAATAATTGTCCTCTAGAGGGCATCCTTTCATCTTATTATTTTGGATTTAGCAAATGTGGCATTGGTGCTCAGATATCACCAAGAAATATACTAACATGACATAAAGAAAACATTTGACAATATACAGTATAGTAGATGCAGGATCCCTTGTAATCCATTGCAATACCCGGATACCATCCAATTAACAAGGTCAACTGAATGCTAGACTATTTTCCATTGAGAAGGAAAATGGAGTTTGTGAATATTATTATTATAAACACCAAAACCTAATGTAAGGGGAGCACATAAGGAGAAAATGGTATATACAAAGTAAATCTTTATTAGACAATACGATTTAAATACATATAAAATAATATATATAATAAAAACGCATCTCGGCACCAAGACACATATAGGAAGGTACCTATGAACAAGGGCTACAGGAACTAGGTATGTATATAAAGGCACAAATAAGAAACACAAAGATGACCACAGCAATAAAGTAAGAAGAAGCAAATGAAATAACATACAGCAATGGTACATCAGTGCTCAAAAGTAAATAATAATAATAAATTCAAGCTTACAATCTTGAGGGAATGGGGTGACAAACATAAGGCACAGAGAAAGGGTGAGAGGTAGTGTGGTGGTTGTATCAATGACAAGGAAGTTCTAGTAGCTAAGGTGGTGCAGCTTCTCTGAAGAAGTGGGTTTTGAGATGTTTCTTGAATGTTGGGAGAGAGGGTGAAAGCTGAAGGTTCGTTAGGAGTAAAAAATATATCTCTGTCCTATTTCCCCTTCGACATAAAATATCAGTGACCAACACCATTGAATCCAATCTCCAGTAAAATTACACTTCGTTATATAAAGATAGAAAGAGCGAAGACCTCTTCGATCTCTTCTGAGGCATCTGAGGTGGGTGCCCCCTTCGTCTTGGCACCTAGGGCTTGTCCTGGAGACAGCATATGTTAACTATAATACACATGCCTTAAGAGGTAATATTTTCATATCAGAGTCGCCTGAGATGTAATGTAAGATCAGGTAAAAAATGAACATGTTAAGAGTTAACTCAACTCTTGTTGTATGCCTTTGCACACTAAAACAACACAACTTGCAGATTCAGTAATCTGCAAGTTGTCTTTAAGAGCATTTCATTTTAAATTTTGCAAATGAGGGCATGCAAGTCCACTGTGAGCTGATATGTTTTTTGCAAAATATTCATCCACGGCTACATTTAATAACATATAATATTAAACCAAGAGTCACTTAACCAAGAGTGACGACAATGACCTCTCCTCTTCCCACACCTTATTTAAAGAAACCTGGGGGGCTACTGCCCTATGAAATGTTCAGATATTTTGTATTCCAAAAAAATCATTATGGAAGGCATAGATCTCAAGCTGTGCCTCCCTCTCGCCCAATATACTGTTTCCTATGGCATGATGTTAAAATAAATGACCCATTGCATGGGCATCTTTGCCCTCCTGCCTATTGGATAAAGGGTTAAAGATAAAAAGTTCATCAAATCTACTTTGGCACAGACCCCATCCCATGCGTCTTCTCCATCTCTGTCCTTCTGGTACAAGAGGTCCACCTGTGTGCCCTTTTGGTGGCATGAGGTTGGAACCCAAGGGGTGCAATGTACACAGATGGTCCATGAAGCCCTCGGGCCTCATTTTCTTTATAGAAAAGGTGCCTTTTTGCCATTCAATAAATTAAGAGTGTGTGCAGATGTAATGCATCCCTGTATTAAGCAACTAGCAAGCACTCGCAGTTTAGTGAATAAACTTGACTGTAACTGTAGTTGTCAAATATGACAAGTAGATATGGTATGTTAAATGCATGTTTTTTTTTATTTTGCTTTATTTTCAGGTTAGAGGAGGTCTTTAAATGTCTCACTCTATTTACTGTAAGGTGTGGGTCAGTAACACCCCATAATAAACATTTTTATACATTTTTCAGAATAATGGGACTGCTCAGGTTCCCGCATTAATAGTATGATTTAACCTGGACCCTGTGAGGCATTTCAGCTTGTATCATGTCTCAGTTAATTCCACTTTACATAAGTTCCTTTTTTGTTGTTAAAGTAATTGTCACGTGATGTTATTATTTGCATTGAATGCTAAATGCTTGTATTGTGTTGGTGAGTGCCGTATTTCTCATTCCTGGGTAAAGGAAAGGGCAGACATCTACTAACATACGGTGCGAGACACAGTATAATGTATAAGCTTTGCTTTATCATGTTTGTTTTGAATCCCATGGATCTATTAAGAAAATAACATTTAATTTAATAAACAGCATAAAACAATTTCCTCACTTTTTTTCAAAAGATCCACAACATCATGAGGTATCCTCTAAAGCAATTTCTGAGTTATCCCTCCATAATTTAACCATTTGAAAGCCTGAGGTCTTGGCACATTTTCCCGTTGGGAGACTGGGGTGATTTTTGTATTTTTGCTCTATTTAATTTTTTGGTAACAACTACACAAACCATCTAAAGAAAAAAGAACATAAACAATATAGTTTTCTTCATTCATTTCCCATGCATTCCAAGCCAAATAGTAAAATTTGTTTAAATGAAAAAAGCCCCCACCGAGCTTAGTACATTTATCACTATAGGTGATGTCGGGAGGGGTCTGAAATTGCCCATGTCTGGTAAGGGAGAGCGTTTATTGTCTGAGACTGCTCATGTCTGGTAACGAAGGGAATTATTTGTCTGAGATTGCTCATGCCTGGTAATGGAAGGGGGTTAATTGAATTGTCGGAGACATTTCCAAACAAATAAAAGTCCATCATTCTACAGTGAGAAAGATTTTTCTAAACTGGAAGACAGTAGCCAATCTTTCCAGGCGCAGACGTCCCAGCAAATTCACCTGAAGGTCAGACAGTGTGATGCTCTCAGACTCTACAGGCATCAATTGGCAAGTTAGATGTTATATGACAGTACAATAATAATTAATGTAATCTGAAATATACGTTATGTGTATGTGACGGTGTGTGCACCGTATCATGATCGCTCCATCTTTGCACTCAAACAGCTTGTCTGCACCATCTTTGGTGCAATCTTTCCACCCAAATGGTTTGTCAGTGCCCTCAAATGGTTGGTCTATGCCATCTTTGCTACCAAAATAGATAAGTAGTGAAGGGGAAATCCTGGTGGGCTACAACCCTTTCTACCTATATTATCACAGAGGTAAACTGGCAGCAGCGTTATAAATGCTTTCATAAACTGCTGGAGTAATAAAAAGCTGAAGATTCATAATCTTACATCGTTATATGACAAATGGCTGTGTTTGGTAAGCTGTCAGGATCTGATGCAGAAACCTGAAAATCCTGAGTGGAAAGACTTAATTGCAAACAATGAAACAGATGGAAAGTATGTGTCTGCCTTCCTAACTGCTATGGGTCAAAAGATGTACAATGTGTTGCATGATTTAGTATACACAGAAAAACCGGCATCTACATCTTTGAAGAGATAAATGCAATTTTAAGTCATTACTTTCACCCAAAGCCGCTAGAAATTGGAAAGCGATACACATTTTGTAGGCAGCAGGCACCATGTGAAGATGTAAACCCATTTACAGAGGCTTTATGTAAATTAGCTAGCGCTTCTGTAATTTTGGGAACTATTTATCAATAGCCATCAAAGACCAATTTGTCATGGGCCTTAGGGCAGAAACGATTCAAAAGAAATTATTTGAGATCTGACTTTAAAAAAAGCGCAGGAAATGGAGCAATTATGGAGCAATTGAGGCAGAAACATTGCAGTCGTCTGTTGCAAATTTATTACTGAAGGGAAATATATACGACAAATATTGTGAGGCAAAAACGCACAACTCCAAACACAAAGTAAAGTTTTACATCTTCAAATTCAGTTTCCAATGCTTGTTACGGATGTGGAGCAGCAGGCCATGATACAAGATTTAGCAGATTCCAAATGTAAATTCTCATAATTATGGTAAACAGGGTGGTCTGAAACATGTTTGAAGGATAAGCGAATTGTAACAAAATCAGCTGCTAGGAAGAAAATGTACAAAATGGATTGACAACATGATTCATCAAATTCATATGAGGACGATAAACGGAGACATCTTTCTTTCTGCAGCAGTACCAGTTATTAATAAAGATCAATGGCTTGGTCTGAAGTTGAACCGTAAATTGACACCCATAAAAAAAAATTTCAAACATATTCATTAGAGACTCTAAAACCACTGGGATGCTACTAAAATGTTACCACTATATGTGTTACACTATATGTGTTACAGAAGGCCGGTTTGTCACAATTGGTTCGATGCATTTGACTTAGTGTTCCCCTAAAAACAAAAGAATCCCAAATACAATATTACATTTTGGTGCCCAATTTGCTGTAAAATGTTTACAAAACACCCAGCCCCCCCCCAACATTTTGTTTATTTTATTTAACAGGGAATTTGGAATTAAGCTTTTCCCTAACAACAGCTTATTTACCTGTATACTATGCTTCTCTCCTACTAAATGTTCTGCTTAAATATCTGTTAAGAATTGCAATAAGTCAATTTGTCTGTGGTATATTTTCTACTAAGTTGTGAGAAGGCAAAGAATAACTGGGGGTATTACTTCAAGATAGGACTGAAAGAGCCCCATCTCTATGTTCAATGTAATGGAAGCCGATAAGCTGACCAAAACAATTTGCGTTTCTAGACTTCTGATTCTATGCAAGCCTCTATCCATTCAATCTTTTAGTTTGGTTATTGAAGAAGTTGGTCTCTTGCCAGTAATTGTCTTATCAATTAAAAACTCAAAACAAAAGGATCAATGGCATTAGAAAAAATTGAGGCCCTCTAAGCTCATCCTACACATGCACAGTAAAACACACACACATACTGACATAGAAACATAGAAACATAGAAAGTGACAGCAGATAAGAACCAGTAGGCCCATCCTTTCCTTTAGTACTTGCCCTTATCCTATATCTAGCTTGGCATTATGCCTATCCCTGCTTGCTTAAATGACTTTACTGTATTAACATCTACCACTTCTGCTGGGAGGCTATCCATTCCCGTCCACTACCCTTTCCGTAAAGTAATATTTTCTGATGTTACCATTAAACCTTTACCCTTCTAGTTTATGCTTGTGCCCTCTTGTTGCAGTTTTATTTCTCCTTTTAAATAAACTCTCTTCCTTTACCTTTTTGATTCCCTTTAAGTATTTAAATGTTTCTATCATATTCCCCCTGCCCCGTCTTTTTTCCAGGCTATATAGGTTAAGATCCTTTAACCTGTCCTGGTAAGACACGCACACATGCTAGTGTACCTACACACTATAACATATGGAAACTAACATATGTGCTTACGCACGCTGTAACATACAATAACACAGTAACACACAGTAACATGCTAACATTCACACAAACACATAATATAGTAACATAAATACACTCACATACTTATACACACTAACATACACACAAATGCTAACATACACACATACACCTACCTTGTTGGCCCAGAAGGGGGTTAGCTGGTGCCAGCTCTTCTTCTCCCCTGTGGTCCTCACACTCTGCCTATGTCCAAGCACCTGGAAATGATGCCATGCCTGGGTGTTTAGGGGCACCCACATTGCAGGGCCCCATCCTGAGATGTAGGGGCCCCCATTACACCAGGGAATTCATAGTTTACTGATTGAGGGAAGATATCTTATTTCATTATTAAAATAAAGTGCAATGAGGAGACAACCCGAATATAAAAGCCTTATTTTAAGCATTACTCACCGTAGCTATTGTTGCACATACAGAAAACACATATTAGATTTCACAAATGATTGTAATTAATGAAGCTGAAGTCTGAACGTAGAAAGTATTGACAATATGTAAGGTAAAATACATTATAAAGAGGCTAGGTAAAATTTGCCAGAACTTGTTCCCAACAAGGCTTTTGTAATTTAGAAGCACCTCTGGGTCAACAAAGAGTTATTGATGTTTTTTTTTATATTTTTAACTTAACTGGACTGGGCTCCAGTTGAGATGATGAGTTGAGTGTAGTCTGAGTCGGTATAAATGAGAAAAGGTATTTCTAAATGTGAATTTGACATTTTATTTGATCCTGCAAGCATGCCTCGGCTGTCAAGTTACATTTAACTCTAAAGGTTCTAAACCCTGCAGGCAGCAATCGTATTTACGTTTTACATTTATCTTACAGCTAGAGAAGCAACACACTAAATATTACTACACATGGTGTATATAGTTAGCATCCTGAGCCCAGGTTCTTGTACATAGCTGCCACTCAGAGTTGAAACATATTTTTATTTTTAATATGTATTATTTATTCCTTTTAGTGTACAGAAACAACAAATTGTAGCGTCCACACTTAAGGGTTAAAACATAAACATACATGTTTAATATTAACTAGTTTTTTTGCTACTGAAACAACATCATTTTGAAAACATAAATTTAGAATACTGTTGGCACCTCCTAATTCAAAGATAATTTGAAGAATTGATAACATACTTTGGAACTTTCCAGGCTGGTTCGCCTAGAGCCCTTCTCTTCCTGATACATGTAGAAGCTGGGTTAGAGAAGATATATTTTACTAGTGACATAACATAGAATGAGGGGTCACTCACGCAGTGACGTATCCTCACCTATGGGGGAACGCAGTCCACCTGCTACAAAACTGGAGGCCGCTCGGAGTCCCACCGCACAATGGCCAAGTAAGTTCTAAGGGTTATTGATCTCCACAACCGACCTATCTACACCATGGAGGCTTTGCATGGGTCAGCATAGCGGCTGTAGACTGCATTAAAAGGCGCTTCTTACTCTAACCTGTATGCCAACTGCGGAGGTCGAGCTTGGGGCAGCACCAAAGTGAAATACACCACAGCACTCGTGTAAGTATGCATGTATCCTGTGCTGGTTGTAAATGGTGTAGCTTGGAACATGTCATTGCACATGTTTGCAATCACTATTCACTTGTTAAGAAACAAATAATCCAATGAACATGTTTTGCCAACTCGTGCACCAAATAGTCTTTTCTTTCCCCCTCATGCACAGCAGAGGTTACCGTGGCCTCCACTCCTGTATACTACATCACTAATGGGGTAGAGAGTACATAGAGCACAGTGGGAACGGATGGCGTAGGGTTGGAATACGTGGGAACCTCCAGGGTAGGCTACCTTACTCTTCCTCTTTGGGATGAGAGGCTTTTGGAGGGAGTAATACTAGCTGCGTGGAAGGCAAGATAGACGAATGCAGAGGCAACGCTACCTCCTGAGAGCCCTAAATTAGCTGGGAGTAGTGAGGGAATCGGGTAGGGAATGGGAATGGCTGCTCCCAAGCCCAGAGAAGGTGGAGAGTGACCCGGAGACCTAGGGAAAAGGAGCTCCTTTTCTCAGACCCGAGCATAAAGAGCTGTCCACAGAGTCCCAGTAATGGTATTTGAGGGACAGAGAGCTTCAAGGATAAAACCGGAAAGGTGCCAGGTATGGATACTGCCCCGACACGCAAATTAAGTTTTCAAACCAGTGAACATAACATATAACAAGTAAGTGAACAGTACACGGAAACTCATATGACACCTGTGTAATTTCCATATACAAACATGGCATGCATTCCCTTAATAGTTTAGCTATCCTAGGTAAATAAAGGAACTGTAACAAAGTAAAACACTTATTTTATCAACACAGATGACGCAACTTGTTCAATGAGGAAATGGCATTGCTGAATCATCCATCGGGACAGCAAGTGCTGCCACCTGTTATATTGATATCTATCTATCTATCTATCTATCTATCTATCTATCTATCTATCTATCTATTAATCTACTTTCCTGCTAATCTACCCATCCATCATCTATATCAGCCATCTTATTTAGCTATCCAGGGCCTGACTTGGACCATCAGACCTCTTGTCCAAAGTCAGAAGAAAGTTTTTGCCCCCTTAGAGTAAGTGGCTAAATATGCTTTTGGTTAACAGACCAATTTCCAAAGAATTTGGATCTAAATCATGTATGCACATTATACACAGGTACATATTACACATGGTATTTTATAGTTTTGTATAAAGACACGTGGAACAAGAAAGCAAGTGTTTTATTGAAGGAAGATAAATGACAGAAATATCACTATGAATGTGGGGTTATTACAAAACAAATCACGAGAGTACTTTTTGTTCCCTTGTGCTATCATGGCTGATTAAAAGACATTTAAATTATATATATTATATATCAGATTCTGATTCCCTGAGCATTGTACTTGTAGACAAAAAATATTTAAAAAAAAATTCAACCCCATATGATCATTTTCAGCTGCAATACTATATAACCCTGAGTCAATATCTTGCATGAAATATGGGACCAAATATTATATATGGAAGAAAAATCTAGAAATCTAGGAAGTTTCAGAGTTCTATAGTGGGGTTCAATAATTATTGTGTTTTTCAGCCCCATGAATCAACATGCCCAAGCTACCAAAGCAATATTTTCACGACAACCAATAGTAATAGTTTTGGCTACTATACTGGGAAACCACAAAATTACTGGCTTCTAAGCCCAAAACGAAAAATAGCCAATCAGTGTTACTCTCAGTGCAGGTTCTGCAACGCCGTGGGATCCACTCCACAATTCACTACGAACAGCAAATGAAAGAAATGTGCCCACCAAACTTTATACCCAAAGTCAACAGAAAAAGCATACTACGCCAATTAAAAACATGGTCAACAAATTGGTTAATCAAAGTACAGTTGTGCAGGGGTGGGGAAATACAACAGAATGGCTATATAACTTAAAAGTAGAAAGCAAGAAAATATGCTATAATATATAAATTTATAACAAACAAACAAAGTTGTTTTCTCATATATATATATATATATATACTTAGCATGTTTTCTGTTTGTTTACAATATTGCTATGTTTAGCAAGTATACAGGGTTTGGGGTGAAATACTTAGATTTTCTACTTTTTGGTTAAATAGTCATTCTGTGACCCCCTGCACAGCTGTACTTTGATTAACCAATTTGTTGATCGTGTGTGATAAGCATTTATAAATACTTCGATTGTAAAGCTTGGTGAGCTAGCTAGCATTTAACCTTCATTCCTGCATCTTGGGTCGCTTTATGCACTTGCATTTTACTAGTCCAAGGACTACAATAAAACTCTTCTTATTTTATGGACAAGTATCCTCTTGTTTTCTAGTCTCGCCTGACGTATTTCTTTTGTTTACCATACTGGGAAACTAGAATTTGAGGACCCTTTGGCCAAAATGTGGATACACTTAGGTATGGTTGTGACACATTAGTTATTATTCATCTTGGCAGCTTCTGGTTTCATTTGGAGAGGACCGCCATGTGACCTCTTGAATAATAAGTTAATATTATGTTTAGCAGCTCATCTAAGGTTAGCAAGGCCCTGGGTACAGATGGGAAAAGTCTTGCTCAACCATGTGTCAATATTCAAATTGTATCCATCTGGGACGAGATTCAGAACTCCTCAGGATTTAGGTTGTAGATCATATACATACTTGCGATGGGAATTTACAAACAATCTAGCATAGAAACATTTCAGCATGTTAACCTTGTAAAGATCTCTTTGAATGTTCTATTTAGAAGCAAGTCATTAGGAATGATAGTGTGACAACATTTATTGTTGACTCACCTTATTGCACCTGTGACATAGAAATATGGAATTTGACGGCAGATAACAACTTCAGCCCATCTACTTTGCCCTCTTTTCCTGATGTAAAGACTTTCAGTCATTGATTTAGGATTGCTTTATGCCTGCCCCATGCATGTTTAAATTCCCTTACTCCTGTACCTGTACCACTCCCTGTTCCACTTATCTACCACCCTCTCAGTAATCCTTATGTTTAAGCCTCTCACATTTTAGTTTTAGGTTTTGACCTCTAACATTTCTCTTCCTCTGAATTAAACTCCTCTCCTGTACTTTGTTAAATGCTTTGGATTTTCAATGTTTCTATGACATCTCTTCTTTCCTCCAAGCTATGCATATTGAGTTAGTCTTTCCAGATTTCCAGACTTTTTATCCCACAAACCATTTACAATTTTAGTAGCCTTCCTCTGAACTCACTCCAAAATCAATATTCTTCTGGCGATGAGGTCTCCAGTACTGTACGCAATGCTCTAAGTGATGTCTTACCAGAGCTTTGTAAAGTGGATACTTTCCTGCTACTAATGCCTCTATACTATCAAACAATCTGCTCGCACGCTTTATTGGAGTGCCTGATTAACTTTAAATCATCAGAAACATTCCCAAGTCCCTCTCTTCTGACAAAACAGTCAGGGCTTAGAGTGTAGTTGAACCAAGAGCCACTTGGTAGTAATATGACTCGTAGTAATATCATGGGTGGTCACCATCAGAGTCATAAGGGTCATATTGATAGTCCATCCCACATGTGTTTACTCGGTTTCAGATCTACATAATGTGCCATGGAGCATGCGGGGACTAAAAAAGGAGAAGGTCTGTGAGTGACAGTTAAGACTGTGTGATGAGTTCTACTATATGTGGATACAATTTATGAGGTTCTAAGTGCCCTTGTATTGTCTTACCTTGCTTTGGTCCACAATTTATAATCCATATAAGCCTTTCTGCATCATTTCATTCATAGTACTAAATCTAGTTTTACCTGCCTACCCAACACGATTGCACTTGCATTTGTTAATGCAAAATATCCTTTAGCCTTTTGGCTAATGTTAATTTCTTTGGCGACGATCAATGTGAAAAGCCAGTACAAGACCAGTGTTTCAAGACCATTAAAATTGTGAATCGCTTATATAAATACAAATACCAGTAAATTAAATAAAGCAAAAATAGCATGTGTCTACCAGCCAGTGGTATACCATATTTTATATTAAATTATATGTTTTAGTCTGCAATGTATTTTATATTAAAATAATTAGCAGTGCAACACAATTCTTCTTTCATTCACTTTGTTCTAAAATGTTCAAAGTTTTCTAGCAGAATATTCCTGGTTGCGTCTCTGGAGAAATCTTGCAATAAGTTCAACTCATCATAAGCTGAAATTTGATTTAAATTTCCAGTTTTTCATTTTGGAACTGCTCAATAACAGAATCAAGAACTGCTAAAGCCTCGGCCACATCTGGATGGAGGCCCTTGTATTGGGATGTCTCCTCATTATGTTTCTCATTTTCTAAGCCTATTTTTGAAACTCTCGATGAAATTCTCTGGATTAGGTGAGCTACTAAAGAAGGCTCATTTGGTGTTTCCAGGATGTGGTCTTGACCATCATCAGTGTGTGTTTTCGGAGTGTCAGAATCAGCAGTGACATCATAGGGGTTTAACAGTAAGTCAGAATTTACATTGCTTATGACGTTTTCACGAAAGGAATTATTTTCACATGGAGATGCATGTTCAGTGGATTCTAGCTCTTCGGAGTTTCCTTTTGAGGAATCAGTCTCTGTGGAGTAATTTTCATACTCTTTGGTTTCTCCTATTGTATTGTTATTTAAAATAGGGTATCGAGAAGCTATCGTTGGCGGTCCATTTGTAACAGGCTTATCGTGTTTATGATTAGTCTTTTCAGTTCTGTTGAAGAGATCATGTGAATCAATGAATCTGTTGGGCTCTTCATACACAAGATCACTAATCTTCACTGTTGGTAGCTTTGAAGGGTCATACTCATCGAAACTGTGTGCTTCATTGACATATCCTTTTAGCTGTCGTTCGCCTGGTTCAGGTCTGGGTAAAAAAAAAAAATAGAATTGTAAATGAAAAGACTTATTATGTCTCAGTTTAGCAGTAGTCACATCACAGCACCAGGAAACTAACATGGCGCACAATAAAAAATAATAATGATAAATATGGCAATTAGGTATATATATAGATATATATATATATATCTCCATTAATCTGGTCTCTTGGGGTACTTCTGCAAAAGGGCAGAGCCACGGTGCACATGCACTTCTTCCAATTGGAGAGAGGTCTTCCCCCGAGATGTGTGCCAAGACTCGACCTTGTTGCAGAAGTGGTCCAGGAGGACAGGTTAACGGAGCGAATAGTGGGGAGAAGTGGACCAACAAAGAAGACAGACGACAGAATACGGAGATGGTGACACAAAAGCAGCTAGCAGGGAAAGTAGGGAGACATTGAGAAAGAGCGTGAGAGAGCTTGAGAGAGTATAATAGAGTGTGAGAAAGAGTGAGTGAGTGAGTGAGCTCTCTGCTTTGTTTTTGTTTATTCCATTGGGGTCCCTCCTTTTTCAGACATTTCTATCAATTATCGAAATTGGCAAATTTAGTTAAAATTTGTATGAATCCTAATACACAAGTCTAATGTACACAAAATGTCACAGGCACAGCTCAAGTTGAAGAGTTTATTTTCTTCAAAACAGCAGCTGTCAAAACAAAATAAGCTAAATAAAATCCCATTACAAAATTTACAATGAATGTTTGATTTGACTTGCCTAGAACATATCTTTCTCTGAGACCTAAACTTTGCTGGTAAGGCTAAGTAGCAATAGCCAAAGCAAATGATCTATCTATTATATGTTTTGTCACACGCACATGCTAATGGTTCACATGTACAGAGAAAATATTACTCTAGTCATACCTCTCCAGCATTTTGCAGCACGTGCACCCCATCTGGATTCTGTCATTTAATACCTAAATTGAAAAAAGGCAATTTTTGTTTCGTTGAAAACCAGTTATGTATTGAAATCATTTTCAAAGGCTCTATACAAATGATACAAAAATTAGGCAATTTCTTTATACACTAGTATTCAGCTTAAGGAACTGAGTGGGTGAGTGGTGTACAGAATGAGTAGTTCTGACCCTATGTATCAGACACGTGACGGGTTTAAGGGAGAAGTCCCAAATAAAAAATATTTTCTTTAAGCATAAAACACAGTGCTGTATTCAGAATTATAGATTTGCTTTCGAAGAAAACTTCCTTTATCTGCAGATCTGAAGGCTTCCATTGAATTGTTAATTGATACTAGAAATGAAAACCTTTGAAATAAAAGTGATTAATCTAATTTCTGCTTGCTTCTCATCAAAACAAAAACACCTATTACTTAACAATTGATAATTTCTCTATATTGACCCGTGTCTGCTTTTCTTTTGTTTAGTTTTTTTACTGTTATATGCTCTTTTATTAAATAAAAAACATTAAAGCAAACAAACAAATACAAAATCCTGTGATAAGGTTAAACAATACTATAACAAAAAGAAAATGCACTATACCATAAAGGTATTCCATTAGACAATAAGAGAAAAAGATGGACATCGTACAGCACTGCCCCTAAAAAAGAAGAAAAACAGAAGATGTCGAAAATCAGTTGATTCTTTCCTCTGACATTTTATTCCTAAAGAAGTACAGAAACGCTTACGAAAGTCACTTTATTTGACAGCAACCTATCGGTTTCAGTATTTGTGTCACATAAGTGTTCCTGTTGTAAATGACATTTGACTATATTCAACAATTAGGATTTGTGCATTTCACGGGATCAGGACTGATGCTTCTAATGCTGCATTTTAGTTAATAAAAGTGGTAAATTAAGCAGAGTAGGTGGAACTGCACCTTTACTGGGGTAGTTCCATTAATTTAAACCGGAATGATGCATTGATGTTAAAATGAATTATAGTTGCAAACCACTTATGTACACAATTATCTTACATAGTTTGAGCATGTTTTCTCGTTTCGATTTGCATAATAGAATACCTATAATACCTATAACTAAACAACCAAACACTTTGTATCCGATCCAAATGCACTTGTGAACATTTAGAAAGGAATCGCTGCTAATAACCCATAGCAAAATTAGCACAGTATGTTTTTAAAGGCAACTCGAGTATTACAGCAGAGTAACAAACAGACTTAACCATTCCATATTACTCCATAAAACTCTCCTCCCTCTATGCTGTCAAACTCTGGGCATCGGGCACAAGCCTACTAAGTCATCTCAACGTTTGGCTAATGAGGGTTATTATCTTAACGAAAGACCTCTGAGGAGCATATGGACTTTTGATTATATTACATTTATTTCTATAGCACCAGCAGAATCAGTAGCTCTGTTACAATCAGTTGGGTAATTTCAAGTCACACACAATAACAAAACTGGTACAAAGGAGAAGAGGTCCCTGCTCCTGCGAGCTTTCAATCTAGTGACGATGCTCAAGTGAGGCAAGTTAAAGCCAGTACGTGGCCAGTGCTTGCTGTCTTGGGATAATATGTGGAAAGGCCACAATAAGGACTTTTAGCATATAAAATGATGGTGCGTAAGTGATGCGTTGACCTGTATGGGACTAGGAAAGGTGCTTCCCTGAAGTTTATTTTACTCACACAGCTTCTTTGTCATTAACTTCTTTAGAGACGTCAGAGGTGATATTAGTAACGCAGAAACATAGTCAGCAGGTAAGAACCATTTGTCCCATCTATTCTGCCCATTTGTTTGCTATACAAATCTTAAACCTTGTTTGGTCCTTGGTCTTGTCTTATTTCAGAGATAGGCTTATCTCGTGCAATTCTCTCACAGTATTAACCTCTACCACGTTCGCTGGAAGGCTGTTCCAATTATCTACCATCTTTGTGAACATCTAAGCCTCTGCAAGCACCTAGAGACATGTGTAGGTATCTCAGTCACTGGCATGCGTGTCACGTACTGCATGTGCGGAAAAAGCACTGCCTACGAAGCATCCTTTCCACCGCAGCGACACGGTAAACAGTCCACCCTGAGTACACATTACAGCAGAAAGGTAAACAGAACCATTTGAACATTACGCCGAGAGGAGTGTCCGCAGTGAAACCACAATGACAAGCACGGTAGCTTTTATTAGAAGTTATTTACATGTTGGTTGGCCGAGACGCACGGACTATTGATGTTTCTACACACACCCTTCTTTGTTTTCCTTTGGTTGGAAAAGCTATTGGTAGATTTCTGAAAAGTACTATGTGCTATAAAGAATATATTTTAGTTGTATGGGAAGAGTTGTTTATCATTTAATGTCGCCAACAAGGGCAACAATTCTATTCCCATATACGACAAAGGCTTAAAACCTATTCCTATATGGAAGCCGCCGCACTCCAAGCTGTACTCATTTTCTAGCATAAGTGCTCAATTAAATAAACCCGCAGATATAAAATGGTTGTTATGGTTTATTGATTGGTTTATTATTATTTTTGATTTCTGATAATATGGCTGCTGTAACACTTTTTTCACTTTAATCAGTGAAAAACGCCAATAGCATGGTTTTGTCTGTTATTAATTTATTGATATATCGCCATCACATTCTGTGGTGCTGTACAAGGGGTAAACATAACATAACAAGCATTGAGTCACATAACAATCCTGATAGAAAAGGTATTAAGGGCCCAGCTCAAACGAGCTTACAATCTATCAATCAACCCAGATCTGCCAGAAAATAAAAAAATGATAACTTTAAAAATTAGCCTAAAATCATCTAAACAAGTAGCGTGAGGACAGTGTGCCACAGAACGCACAATCACAAAGACCCTTGTATAAGAACTATTCATGCATACAGAACGCATGTGTACAAAATCAATATTTTTAGTTCAGTTCATTCAATCATTTTGGTTCTTTTAGTTTTTTTGCCGTACATGACAATTAAGCTGCTCTATGGTATGCTTCATATTGTGTGAAGCTAATGTTTGGCCAGCTGCTGTGTTATTTTTTCGTAGTTGCATAGTTCCTTTTTAACGTAACACACAACCTGCCAGGGTTACTGAAAGGTGAAGCTATGTGCATTGTTTTGTTACAATAGGACATTTGAAAGCAATATACTTTCAGGTATTTTTTTAATAACAACTATTATTTTAGGAGCTAGGGCTGCATATATTAATTATGATGAGATCTGTGAATCAGAGGTCTCCTGTGACCTTAAAAAACACACCTAAAGTGTCCTGTGACGTTATAAATGTTACAGCATGTAAATGCTGGTTACTGGGTGCATGCCGGCGCATCTTTTATGTCATGCAAATATCTCATCCCCATGTAGCTGATCTACGCCAAAGATGCCTGTAATATCACGGTGGGCATCTGATCGGTACTGATCAACTGTGTGGGCACTTCTACTGCAACCATATGTAAAACCCTTCTGCCCCAGGATGTTCACTGCCCCTCCACTACCGCCATCAGCCAAAGGTTACCAGGCAGTAAATGCTGTCCAGGCATGGCTCTTCTTGTATTGCTCATTTAAATGTTCTGGCACTGAAGGGATTAACATTAACTAGGCCTTATCATCATGGAATTGTTGTAGACACGTATTCAAATATTTAGGTTTCAGAGTGCTTGCTCTGGGGAATATGAGGAAGACTAATGAGAAAGGGCACAGAGGCAGGTGTTACTATTTTGAGTAGCATAAGCACATCCAATGAGGGTTAGGGGGTTTAGGCATTCTCTCCTTACCCAACCTTTGCGCCATGTTTGCCAATTTTATGCATCATTCTTATAACGTTGTTGTATACTTTTCCCTGGTGGTAAGAAACCATAGTTATGTTCAGCAACTATTTCCCCAAAAATCGTAGTTTTACTTGAACCCTGATCTCTAACAGCTTCTAGCTCTAAATGCATTGCAAACTTAAAACAGTGATCTGCTGCAATTTAGTTATTTACAATATTATTTCTGAAACAATGGACACAGATTACATTGCTCATGATATTCAGTATATATATTACAAAGTTGTCCAAGGGGCTGCCTGTGACATTGGAGTGCCCTCTTTAAAGAAGAAAGGCAAATTTTAAGTTCCTACATGGGTTTAAAAAATATAAACTTGGCTAATGAATCATGGGAAATGGAAGTAAAATGTATCTGGAATAAACCAGCTTTGCCATTGGTGATGGAAATATAAATCTAACTACTGTCAAAGCTGAACATTAACCCCTTAATGACAAAGCACGTACATGTACGGGCTCAAAATGCATTGTTTTCAATGGGTTTAGGGACCGCCCATTGTCCTTAAGGGGTTAAAGAACATAAAACACATGATAGAAAGTTTTTGGTTTTGGATATTTTTTTTTTACGGATTTGAAAGTTAATGATATTTGAGTAAGTCAGCCCAAAAGACACGTAAAATAAGTAAAATAGGTTTGATGCAGTGGGAACCTCATAAATTCTCAAATAATTTACATATCGCCTGATGAACCTAAACTAACATAAAGGTGGTTTTAATTAAGTTTCCCATTTACACTTATTAATGAATATAACCTGATTGTATGACTTCACTCCATAAAGACTGTTAGAAGTCCTTTCTACGGAGTCATTACTGTGGCACACGGTAATTTAGTTCCACACAGTGCTCGCGTAAAGCTGATTCAATGTACCTTTCATCAAATATTTCCACAACAGAAAATCGGTAATATTATATCTGTGATGTTACTTCAAAACACCATTCAGGGATATTTGGTTTCCATCTCACTGAGCACATCAAATAAGAAAGCACAGCTGCAGATTACCTTGTCTTTAGGGTCCATAAACATTTCTATTTCATTTATCTTTGGACCATGAAATTACCCTGTAATGTTTATTTATTTATTTTACACATTTTAGCGGAACAATCTAACATAAAAAAATTAAAGGAATGCTAATAGAGAGGTGTCAAATAGGGAAAGGTCTTCTCCTTGCTCTATGGTCAACCATGCAGGACCATATCTGTTATCTATAAGACTATATATATATATATCTTTATATGACTTTTACAAATGTATTGTCATAGAGATTAGTTAAACTTCTTTATAGTCACAAGCTGTCTTGATTTGAGAAGAACAGAGCTAAAACTAAATATATGGCTGGATTTCTGTCGACTTGGTAAATGTATTCAGAATTGTGTATTCACATTCATTTGCAGATCGGTGTTTTAAGCAGTCATGAATTTGCAAACACAACTCATACTACTAGTAAATGTAGAAATCTGATGATCTTAAAACTCAACCTATTTGTAATCAGACTGTTCTGTTCATCAAACTTGTCGGTCAATTAAGGCCACTGAGTTGGAAACTGCCAAGTTTTGGTGCCAACTGGCAAGTTGACTCTTGTTAACTTACTTTCAATCACCCGTTACAAATTTGCTGTCAAGTGGTTAGGTTGGAAGTGAAGTTCACTTTAGTGAATAGACTACTTATGCCTGGATCCTATACAGATCCTCTATAGAATAGTGATACATGTCTATGAGATTACACTTTTACACAAGGGGTTTATCATATTACAATAGAACACATGGATAATAAATATATATAAGATCTGTGTATAAGAGAAGCTTTAAAAAGTTTAACCTGTAACCAATGGGGAGTTAAGAGCACACATAAAATAAGCAGGTTATTCATAGGAGAGATGTCAATGAGTTTATTTTAATAATTTGACATAATCTGGACTATTTTAATAGGGTGTGGAAAAAAATGAACTACTGTTTCTTCGGTCTTACTTCACTACCTAAAAGCAATGTGAAGGAAGCATCTCTGCTGCTGTTTCTCATGGATTGTGTTACTTCTCAGCTGGATTTTTAGTGGAGCATTTATTATTTTAGAGAAGACAGCTTTCCTCCCACTCTGTGACCTTGCATGCCTTTGTACATTGGCAGCGAACAAAACTCCATTAAATTGGTTTAGAAGAAACAAGCAAAATGATTCTGATCCAGCTGACAATGAAAGTCAATGACACATTCCATTTGTAGGACGGCACTTTTGGCCGGACGTGTAACTTGTGTTACTTTGTTTATCTCTACGTCAAAGCCAGAGAATTCTAATGTGCTCTAACAGTGGTAATTTACTTTCCATAAACACATTCACACATTACATTCAGTACATCCATAGTATGCTTGTCATCTGTTAACTTTGTAAGTGAGTCCCATGAACATGTTAACTTTTGACAATCCATCACACTTTTTAAATGTTGCCATAGTATAGTATAGTATAGAATAGTATGTTCTTCTACTCTAGATGTCAGGATTGTCCCCAATTGAGTCACCTTTGGTCATATCTGGTGATATATTTCTATTAAATAAATAAATAGTGTATCATCAAGTCAGAGTAAAGAAGGGCTATGTCTGCTGATGCAAAAAATACAATTACTTATACTTTTGTATACTTACAAAACCCCTTGGATTTAATTTGTAAATTCATCTAGAAATGAAAAAGGTCAAAGCTCTTAAAGGATTAGGTACAAAATACTGAGTGTAGCCATGAAGCATGATGCGCTATGAAGTAAACAGTAAATGCATGTCAACTAAAAGGTTAAAAATAGGAAAGTAAAATACGTTCTGTTCCCGGGTATCCGTTTTAAGTAACAATACTTGTTAATGCAAGTTCAAGTGGTTTGAAATAAATGCAGTGTCTGGATGGGCATCGAGGTGCCGATCCACATACTCTTCTTAATTACAACTTTTATTTCAAATATTTTATCAAAAACACCATTCTATAATTGCTGAATCACCAGATCCATCCCAGAAATAATACTTTAATCATGTACAATGTTGCCTTTTTTATAATTTTGCTGGGAACACTTGTCAGAAACGCAGTTTCTGTGTTCAGAGCAAATAGGGTTAGTTACTTAACATACTTAGACAGGGCAGCTAATGTGTTTTTATACATTACTTGTAATATGGAGCAGCACACATTTATCATGTGCTCTGGGTGAGCCACGGCCATAATCGACTACGAGCATGTTTTGAGTACAAGAAATGCAAATACCGGTAGTAGGGTTTTGAAGATTTTTCTTTCAATACCAGTTAAATGGAAAAAAAAGTCACCTGTATAAGGGGTCAGAGATGTAGAAATAAGGAAATAATGTAAAATGAAAATGCCTTTCTCTCTTTTCCTGCTTTTTTTTAAATTTAGACCTTCTGTTCATTTATTTATAGTTTTCTCAAATGAGGCCTGACTTGCTGAACTACTACAACACTCGGCATCCATACTTCTACTCATTATTAAAACTTAAAAGACAAAATGAAAGTAAATAAAAAATTAGAAGAACATAACACAGCAACAAACCTTTGCACTGCTGAGCTGTAAGAACAGATGTCCACATTTTATGGAAACATGAATAATGAATGTACATTGTATCAGCAGTGTGTCTCAGAAAACATGCTCATCCAGGTCAGCTGAGTAAGAACCACCAGGGACCACCAGGGACCAACATGTCCTTGTTTTCCGAACCTCTGTAGCACATTGTTGAGAGAGCTAATCTGACTTTTTAGATTGGTTTACACCAAATGTTTCATTCTTAAAGGTTGGCGTTTATAGACTTATTGGTAACAATGAATTTATGTGGTGTGAGAATACCTCACTATTTTAGCAACCAGACCCAAACACTGAAATTCATTTATCAGGCTTCTATGAGGGACAGGTCACTTGACCAGATTTTTTAGGCTGTACACATTGATCCCGTGACTCTGATTCTGACATAATTTAAAGCTTAAAGAGGGCTTACACGTTAACCCGAAAGTAATAGGTGTACGAGACAGGAGTGACCTGGCCACCAGTATGTTTGGATGGGAGCCATGGCATTTTTACTATCCCGAAACCTATCATATTTCTTTTCCTGTTACAAGTACTTTAACTGTTCTCATTCACAATAGCACAACACAATCTTTGTACTTGGCTTGCTTTATATTTAAAACAATATGCTTGTATTTATTTTTGTTCCTCCTATAAATTCACATATTATTCATTCTGGGACTTTGCCAAGGTCTCTCCACCCTCCGGTGTGGTAATATGTTTCCTTTGTTCTTAGGTACAAAGCAGATTTTTGGTGGCATGCAATGGTTGATAAAATACCATGAGCATTATGGGCATTATGAATGCTAAAAGAATAAAAATGTGCTTATTTGTTTGGCTGATTAATTGAACAACATGTTAGAAAATGTGTTTTTATTCATAAGAGATAACTTAATTAAAGTCCAATGCAATATTTATAATTGAAACACTACAAGACAAGAGATTGCTAACTACTTAACGCTCCTTCAGAATAAGAACTATATTTTAGGGCAGCTGCCAGGAATAAAAAGACACATGGAGTAGGTATGGGAATAGGTTCTGACGGCCTTTAACTTACAGTTCCTACCAGTACTGTTCCTTGTGGTCATCATCTATGACTACTGAAAACACATGTATGCTTTGACAAGTGTTTGAAGGCTTTGAAATTATGTTTTTTTTTTTAATACTTTATGCTTTGCTTGGGTTCATTTTGTGAAAATCCGAGCAGGAGGTCATTGTCTTGTGAGCAATTTAATATAAATAAAAAGTGAAGGATGGTGGAAAGTGGTGGGAAGAAAAAAGATAATAATGTCCCAATTAGTGCTCAGTTACAGCATATGCAAGCTCTATAGGTCTAGAAACGAAACAGAATCTACAATTCACTGCAGTATACAAACATCAGTGTACAAAGCGGGGTTCAAACGAACCTCTCTTTTACCAGTGACCAGGATAGAAGATGATGAAGAAAAAAACCCCATAATGAATGCCGATAAGGATGTAGTTTGAGGAGACATGAAAATGGAGCACAACTCATGCTTTCCTATGTAAACTGTACTATAATATACAGCCCCTCAGCATGGGTCTGCTCAGGGATGCAAGAATGTTTAACCCCTTAGTGACAAAGCCCGCACGGGCTCAAAATTCATTGTTTTCAATGGGTTTTGGGGCCGTCCATTTTCCTTAAGGGGTTGATACGACCCTGTTCCTCCCTCCCTAATGCCATCTGCTGAATCCTGAGAACATGCACAAAAACTTGTTTCGAACCTAAACTTAATATCAAGCCTTCTAAACCCATGCTGGATATAAACAAAGCAAAGCGATTTACACAGTGTGGAGAGCCACTAAAATAATAGTAATAATAATAATAATAATAATAATAAACACTTCTTCTAGGACTGGATATGTTTGCGTAGAAGTTAGGAACCGTACATGTAAACCAAAATAAAATGGCACAAAAGTTATGAGTTAGATCTAAAAACCTAGGAGCTATACATTATAAGGACACAAGGCACGTCATGGTAACCCATCCTGGAGAAATTGAAAATTATCCTGCAAAACAAATCAGTATAATAACCTAGATAAACAGATTGACAGATCGGATGGTTAAACAGGTTCTTATCTGCCCTCATAATCTACATTTATACCTTCTGTGTATATCTACGGTTTACAGGGTATCGTTTTCCATTGTAGCTTTTCAATAAATAAATAACATACTTTTTTTCTATGCGAAAAAGGCTTGCATGAATTATGCCTTATACTTTTTGAGATTACAGTGTAGAAGAAAGAAAGAAAACAGTGTGGGGAATAAAACACTTCTAATGAAAAATTATTTCCTCTCTGTGTTTCTATTATGGAGATATAATTTTTATATTTTACATTGTTGTATTACTTTACTGAGTGGGTAACATAATACATGTGCTTTATTGAGAGGTTGGGAGATAAGTTTTAGGAGCAAGGCCAGATTGATGGTGGAGCGCATTGACCTATTGCTCCAGGACCCTGGCTTTTTGATGGGTGCTGCTTTTTGATGGGTGCTGCACCAATTGCTCTAAAGCCATCGCACTTGTCACATGAAGCAAACCAGTCGGGTCCCGCGACATGCAGCAATCAACCTCCATCACCGACACTGCTCACCTGGAAATCGATTCTTGCCACACAGTGTCAGTGACGGAGGAGGATTGCTGCTCAGTGAAGGAACGACAGGCTACAAGAAGGACACAGGAGGGATGCGGTAAGCACTGTGTGTATGTGTCTGTCTATACATGTATGTGTATACATATATGTATACATATTTGTGTATTTGTTTATGTATATATGTGTATGTATGCTGTAACATTAACATTACCTTTCATTGGAACTAAGGGGCCCAAACCCTGAAAACCATTACCCCTCCTCCTCTAAACTTTACAGCGGGCACTATGCGTTCCGGTAGGTAGAGTTCTCCTGGCGTCCACCAAACCCTGATCTGTCCATCAGACTTCCAGAGAGTGAAACGTTATTCATCACTCCAGAGAACACGTTTCCACTGGCTGAGCTGTTGTTACCCTTAGATGCTTCTACGTTACATCAATGGCACTTACAGTGGGCCGGTGCAGATCTAGCAGGGCAAAAATTACACTGATTTGTGGCAAATGTGGCATCCTAGGACAGTGCCATGTTTAAAGTCACTGAGCTCTTCAGTACACATTCTACTGCCAATGTTTGTATATGGAGATGGCTGTCTATGTACTTGGTTTTATACACCTGTTTGCAAAAGGGGTGGATAAAACACCTAAACTCAATAATTAGGAGGGGTGTCCACATACTTTTGGTTGTATAGTGTATGTATAGGTGGATTGGATAATAGAAAGAGCATTCAAAACATGTAGCAAAAATAGTATCTTTTGTTAGATTAAATATGTCAACCCCCAGAGAGATACAAAGGAGTTACATGAAACAGCTATAGGTAACAAAAAGATTTAGGTCACTTTTGTCATTAAAATGACATCTCTTTCCCTCACAATTTGTGGTATTAGAAGAATGTACTTTGTTACAAATACCACAGGGTATACATTAACAACATATAATTATGTATACAATTATCTAAATATGGTATTTGCAATGTGATAATAACAAACGTGTGCTTGTATATACACTTTTCCTAAATATGCAAAGAATGTTTGTGTGTAAAGCAATCACAAAACTGGTCAAGTGAGCTTACTGTTATTCGACAAGTTCTATCACACCTGTGTACGGCATACACAATCACAATCATGTGTTATTTACCATACTCAGTTCATTGGACGGTTCTGAGGGGAAGTGGTAGACTCGCAATGCCCAAATTGCCCAACAGGGATTATGATGTGTTGTGTTTAGGTGGCCACAGTCCATGTGCTGCATTACAAGGTCCAGATGCCCCCATCGCACAGTAAGGTTGCTAGTGTGAGGCTGCTCATTAGGCCATTTGGGAGAATGCAGATCCCCCTTGTCACCATCTAAACTCTAGCCAGTTTGAGGCAGAACTCTGAGATATGGTGTTGTGTCTTGGCATAAGGAAGAGACCTTCCCCGGGATGGTCGTGGTGGGAAAGTCAATGCCCTCAGTTAGGACTAAAGCAGTCCCATATAAATGCAATGACATGCAATAGAGGGTGAGGTCTGCGCAGCCACTGACACCCACCTGTACAATTGTACAGCAGCATCAGGTAGTACATAGGAGAATGAACAGGCAACACCTTTAGATCCTTTAGTGTTAGATCATAACCTCTTGTGCTAACATTTCTTTGTCCTTTGTTAAATCTTTTGATGAATTTAAATGTTTCTATCATATCTCATCTCTTCCAAACTATACACATTGAGATCCCTTTGTCTTTCCTCATAATGTCTATCCTGCAAAACATTTGTATCACATTGCCCTAAAAGTCACAATAAATGTGTTCAGGAATGAAATTGTTTAATTCCCTCAAATGCCTTATTCAGTTACATTAGTAGCTAGACATGCTTTCCCCGATCTGAGAGTTTTTACTTTAAATTTTGTTTGTCACTTATGTATATTATATTTTCATGGGGGGAAAAAAGAAATAAACTCAAGATATCCTCCCCTGCTACTACTTTCCTTCAAATGTTTCCAGTTGTATTAGCTCCTTAGCAGTCATATCCATTATATATAAAATGTACCAATGCCTATGGCGATGCAAAGATTTCCCGACCTTGACGTTACAGTTAGGGCGAAGCACAACAAAAAAAAAAAAAACAAGAGTACTATTAAATATTAACTGCAAGCCTTGCCCTGGTAGTCTGTCAAGTACAATATTTCTGTTATTCTCCTTGAGGCCTCCAAAGAACAAAGACATTAATATTACACCCAAACTGTGTCCAACTCTTTCTGAATGTCACTCAAACCTCACCTAAGCCTCAAACCCTAAATGTTTGACATTTGACATACATCACTGGTATAGATTTTCACTGTTGTTGACATCACTGCCAACACAATCAAGTTTTTCTACGTTCTCCAAGTTAATAATGCTCTTGTAGTAGCTTACTAGGTTACGACTGCCTTAGTAAAAGAAAAAATGTTCCTCTAGTACTGTTAATGATTGATAATTAGACAGATTTTCTTGGGACATACGTATAAGAACAGCATACTAACAAATAACTTTATAGGGACATAACAACCACAAGTCATTCAACGACTTTGAATGAAGGCAGCATCAATGATGCGTCTAGTTACAAAAGGTGGTAAATGGTGAAGAGAAGTCCCTGAAAGGGAAACAGCCACTGTCTATAGAAGGTTTCAGGACAGAAAGCACGCTAATTCTGAGTGTAGAAGACATAGTCAACAATACCAAAAAATAAATCTCTTTCCTAGAAAAGCCAGGCCAAGAAGGGAGACCATAGACAACAAATAATCATTAAATAATGCATTCTTAAAGATGAGACAGTGAACAAATGTGTGATAAGGCACAAAAATGGAAATTCCTACTATACTTGATATAAAAGGCAAAGGCTCATGAGAATCCAGTAAAAGCTGCTCCTGACTCGGAGAAACAGGATACCTAATAATAATAAACACTTAAAAGTCTTCTAAATATACTACATTACATCATGTCCTCACAGGTTTTACTTGTTTCACGCCACGTCTCACTGCTTCTCCTATACACTCAAGTGTTCTTCTTTTACTTTATTGGATTATGATGATGATGAACTCTTAAGGGGTGTGTTGACATACACAAGGCTAGTCCTACGGTCCAAGGCAAACTAGGTGCACTATGTTTGTAGCCCAAGTATAACCCAAGAAATCATTAAAGCGCATCTATCCAGATACACATGCATCCTCCTACCACATGCATCCTAATGAAATCCCCCGTCCTCCTGAGCCTCCAGATCTACATCCCACTGACCTCTCCACATCACAGTTGCTACAACAAAATCATTCTCACCCAAGCAGTCCCTCTGTTTACATCCCATTCCTCCTGAACCTACTAATCATCTGTAGCTTGCAAGACCAGGACCCTGTTCTCCATCTGTAGCAGTATATCTTAACATCTCCATCTTATTGTCAAATTAGGTATTTCTCAGTCTTAATGCTGTTGTTAACTCACTGTCCATAATTGTTATCTACTGGCATTCAATAATTAAATGTACCGTAATAGAGATTTTATCTCAAATATTTTAGAGCTTCTTGAGGCAGATCCATAATTACCCGATCAATTTACTGCCCTCCAATAACTGCTTAACTTAAAGAAAACATTAACTGAACTCACTGGTATGTTGAGGCAAATAAACCTTAGCTGACCTGTCATTTTACGCTCTCTTCTTAAGGTTTAATAACATAAGCACAAAATATTTAAGATCCTCAAGAAACAAAGTTTCTGTGCAACAACCTATCAGTACCTACTTTTATGTCACTTGACAATAACGCGTTCCCAGCAAATATTCCATTCTCGTCACCCCACACTTACAAAGGCTACCTGAACCAATCAGCAAATATACTATGTAGATACATTTTCAAATAAAATGAATGTTCAAATTTGGGAATCACATCTGCCGGACTGACAATGGCACGGTGACCCTGGCACTTTAAGGCCAGTCATGTTGCTGAGCGGCAGATCGGATGTGTGGTGCTGTTGGCCCGCAGCCCACTAGTCATTTGCCCTTCAGAGGTCCCATATGCAAGAGGAAGCCCCCCATCCCAGGCATTGGAAAGACACATAATTTCTACATTAAGTAGCAGATAATGAGACCCAAGTCGTAGTAAAAAAGTTAAAATTACAGATTTGTAATACTGTGATTAATACTTTTTACAAGTGGATTTCAATATTTTACTGGATTCCGAATGACCGATTCATCCTGTGTAAAACATCACATTTCATAAACTGCTACCTTCTCATGTTATACGAAAAATAAAGCAGTTTTTGATCCATTTCCCAAAATCAAAGCGTTATAGAGCACTTGGACCTTCCTTCTCCCCGCTCTCTGTAAAAAATGACCGGCTACTGAGTTGGAGAATGCTGAAATAAAGTACATAAATAGTGCACTTAACAGGTAAAAAGGGCTATTAATCCTGAAACAGCTCAAACCAGCTAAGATTGACTAACTGCACTGCAATACACATGAAGTCATAAGGCAAGGGAGCATTTAAACCCAACTAGAACGCTCTGCAGGTAGGGCTGGATTTTCCTCTTCTGCAATGTTGGGAGATTTGCTGCTTCTTTTATTCTGGGGAAGGATGTATCCCGGATAAACAATACAATTTGCAGAGAAAAGATGGGCGGCGTGGGTCCCTCAAGAAGAATGGCCGTTGTCACATAGTATACATTGCGTAGATGCCACGTTTTACAGGCTTATTCTCACATGTAAGCCATGGCTTTGATATTAGGTACACTATTGCTGTGATAACTAAGTGTCCCTTTAAAATCCTACCCCCCCTGCAAATCCAGCACAACCCCCCATGCTTTTAACCTCTTACCTTCTGCCCCAGGCTCCCCAGCCCAATAGTATGTGTTTAAACGTGTAACCATCATGTTTACATGGTGTGCTAATGCATTGTCAGAGTTCCAGATTAAACATAATTTGTGTCAACAGCACCATGACTGGTAGCGTTTACTTATCCACGCCTCAAACCGAGATAACACGGGCTACTTGTACCATTTTTAACCATCCCAGTACCAGACAAGTATGGCTGGAGAACACGGAAATGATTCTCAAAAATGATAAAATGTTGATTTTGTGTTACACCGATATCCTGATACAACACGCAACAGCCGCATAACAGTACAGTACAAAATATTGTATACCAATAATTGTACGCATAAACCGCATTTTGGGACACTCAAGCTTTAGTAACACATTTTTGAAATAGCGAGACTGTAATCTCCATGCTAATGAGCCTCCTTTCCTAATGTATACCTACTGTACCCCAATCAAAAAGTCTGTTACTTATTATATGACAGCACTTATTGTATATACCCTTTCTTATACTGTAAACCTAAAAGCTCTAAATAAATCTATTAGCACCCAATATATATATATATATATATATTATATTATACAGACACGCACACTGTACATCTATCTATCTATCTATCTATATATAGCATTGCGGCGCTGTATCTTTATTGGTACAGTTCCACCTGTAACAGGTGTGCCAGGTAACATGGTAGCGAGCACAGCAGCAGCCTGAACTACTATTAAAGGGCTCTCTCTGGTGATCATTAAGGAAACTTACTTGAAATAAGTTTTTTTTAGATGCCATGAAAAACTCTTACTTGTTTCCTCCGTGTTCTCCAGCCGGAAAAGTCTTTTTCTTTGGATTTCCCATAGTGTCAGGTAGTCCTGTGGATTTCTATGTAAGGTGAGTGACGGCGGCTGCAGCAGCCTGCTGCAGCCTGCATGACCTCTTAATGAGACACTGTAGGTGGTGTCGCAAGGAATTAGGTGATCACGTGACACCGCAGGGAAATTCAGGGCTTTCAAAGTTTGGATTTCATACTTCCTAGACATACAGCAATTAACCCTTTACCTGCAGCCTGGTGCAAACCAGACTGAACTAGGAATTGTTTTTCTCCCGGGGCTGTATAGTAAAAAAAAAACAATTCTGGCTTCATATTACTTCATTTATACAGGTTTAACAGGACAGGGAAGAAGATTGACATTTCTGCTGTAGCTCTCAGAGAAAGTGTATTATATATGTATGTATGTATATACTATATACTATATATATATATATTATTATTATTTTTAATGTTTGTTATAAAACATCTAGAATGTACATTCTAGATTTCTGGTATTTAAACTAATTTAAATAAAAAGGTATTCTATATTATAGTGCTTATCTTTTTCCCAATATATATGTATACAGGTATAGTCTTTTGTTACTGTAATTAACAGCTCAAGAGATTGTAGACAAAAATAGCCCATGCACATTCTATACATTTTGAAAAAAATCTATGTATATATTATATTCACACGAATAACCAGGGCAATATATACATTCCAGGCACCCTTAGAACCGTGTGACCTGCATTATAAAGTTGTGGACAGGTGTATTATACTTAAGAGATTTAAAAATGATGTATTGCAGTACTTACTGTGAAAAGCTGATGCTCTAACCTGTTTCTGTATGAACTCCCATGAAAACAATGACAAGCACAAAAAAGTTCAAACAAACTGTCAAGCCGTTTATTTTCCCTGAAATGTTGCGTACGTAGTGACATTTTCTGAGATTGACACATTTTTTCGCCCCAACTTTACTCTTTAAAATACAAGGATTCCATAAAATACTAAGATTAGAGTATCGATAAGGTTAAGGATGTAGGACTGTAGTATCTGTTCTGTCAGGAGAATTGGTTTTTGGGCTATTTTGTCTACAATCCCTTGAGCTGTTAATTACAGTAACAAAAGACTAATTACGCTGCTGTTTCTGAGGAGGATCTAGTGCTACTCGCTGCCCTCAGCACTAGTTCAGAAAATGCAAATAAACATATTTAAATGTCCATGTCTTAACAAGAGATATACAGACAAAGTCATCCACCGCTAACTACGGTATATAGGATGATCTGTGTTGTTGCCATGACATTTCCTGACACTGTTTTCACTGTCATCATTACATTACAACATTCTGCACCTCTATTAGATCACTAGAAGTTCCTGAGAAGACCTTCTACATAAGCACATGGGGGGGACCTTTGCTTTTTGGGGAGGGTTGAACATATAAGCATCCCAATTAGATGTTTGAACACTGCCTCATTTTTGAGGTTACCCTCCATGTCTACCAGCTAGAGGTGGTCTGATCACTCCAGATGATCGTGCAGGTACTCCATTCTTGTACCTCCATGCATGTACACTGTTGGCTCTCAAATATTACATGACATATTAGAAGAGCTGGTCTCCATTGTTTAAAGTAACAATTAAAAACAAAATACTAAAATCTATGCTTTACACTGGAGTTGCGAGCTGTTCCTCAGTTACCGTACATGTTTTCCTCATAAGTACAGGTGGATCAACAAGTGTCTTATAGACCTGTGCTTAAAGGAATAGTCCTGTCAAATATGGTCCTCCTTTTTTTCTTTTTATTGCCCATTAGCCTTTTTTGGAAGGTTAGTGTATGTATAGTAAAAACTTGCCCCTAGTGGCGAAGCATAGGGTACACATGAGCACCAGGTGGTGGTAAATGAGTGTTTAGTGTAGTATTTCTAGTTTTCTTTTTTACTAATAAGAAGTGGATCTGTGAATTAGGAGAAATCATAGACATTATTATCTGTATGCTCTAGCAGCGAGAAACATAGGAACTTCCCACTATTAAATACCACATTCTATTTTAATTTATAAGATTGTATTTTTGTTGGAGGGACTTCTCCTATACTTCATCCGTCTGTACAAATGAATACACTCAATCCTAAAAGATTTATGTAGGTCCTTTGAATTGTTAGGGGTATTATGACAGAATGAGAACATTGTCTGTGTTACTTCAGGATTAATATTAGGTGGGTCAGTAGTCTCGCTGTCGCAGAATGTGTGTATTCATTTCTATAGTTCTGTATTTAGGAGCTTACAGAAATCGTTAACCATTTTATTACCAATGAGCTAAGCTATGCATCACAAAATATTCATTTGCTTATTTACTTAACACACAAAAGGTTTATGTTAATTAATGTTCTTGTGGAATCCAACATAAAAGGAGCTTTATATGCCCATTATTCCCTCTTTTGTTTAACCTGGTGTTGGACCCATTCATCAGCTGTATACTGTATATAATATAGATACATAACTCACCTATACGCAGCCAACTTTAAAATCTGATTGCTAAAATCACTAACAATTATTTCAGTCTCTTTCATTGAATTTTATCAGGGAAATACACATTCTAAAAATGGTGACATTCCCCAGATTTTATCTCACGTAAATATTCTTAACTTTATCTAGTTCCAGGAAATATTTTCATTTTAAAAGGTGAAAGCAAAGATGAACGATACATGCAAATAAGACCCACGTTTCAGGAAGTGTATTAATAAGGACAATGGGCGGTCCCAAAACCCATGGAAAACAATTTATTTTGACCCCGTACAGGTACGGGCTTTGTCATTAAGGGGTTAAGAAAGGAAAATAACACGGTTTTTAGCAAGACTGATTTCCTGGTCACTGGCTCCCCTGATTTTTGAGTATACTATGTACCACTGGATTACTTAATTGCTCGCTGATAATTGATGTGTGTCATGATTAACTCATGATGTAGTGGATGCATGGAAGGATAATCCAGCAGAGATGGTTCGTTTCTTTGTGTACGCATTGAATGGGTTAATCTGATGTTGATTTAATCAGTTTCTTTGTGCATGGCCTCTGTATCTGTTCCGGCAAGACATGTCATCTTCCCAGAGGACCCCTGTGGTGATTCATGGCCCAACTGATAAGGATCCTGAGTTACCAGAATTCCATTCCTAGCTTAAGTGGAGGGGTTTTTCATCACCTTTACCCCACCATAACTTATTGGCACATCAAAGATGGGAACCAATTCTTGGAAAAGGTGTCATATAATTGGTCATGTGGCCAGAGGGGTGTTTTCTTTGCAAAAGAGTCTGATTTAGGGGCAATACAGGGACCTCAAAGGAGAACTCCACGATTTACTCTGATTGGAACAACATGTTAAGAAACCATCTGGACTTATGGAGTTCCCATAGGTCTACTTTGTTTTTCTTTTGTATGTCTTGTTTTTTTGTAATTCTGGCACTGTGTAGCATTTGTCTTTTTCTTATTAAAATATTAATAATCCAAATCTGTCTTTGGGCTCTACTACTGATATCCACAAACCCTAAGAAAGGATAACACCTTACCAAATTGTTATTTTCATGTAATGAGACCAAGATAAACTTATTTGGTTCAGATGGTGTCAAGTGTGTGTGGCGGCAACCAGGTGAGGAGTACAAAGACAAGTGTGTGTTGCCTACAGTCACGCATGGTGGTGGTGATAGTGTCATGGTCTGGGCCTGCATTTTGTGCTGCCGGCACTGGGGAGCTACAGTTCATTGAGGGAACCATGAATGCCAACATGTACTGTGACATATTGAAGCAGAGCATGACCCCCTCGGAGACTGGGCTGCAGGGCAGTATTCCAACATAATGACCCTAAACACACCCACAAGACGACCACTTGCTAAAGAAGCTGAGGGTAAAGGTGATGGACTGGTCAAGCATGTCTCCAGACCTAAACCCTATTGAGCATCTGTGGTGCATCCTCAAACGGAAGGTGGGGGAGCGCAAGGTCGCTAACATCCACCAGCTCCGTGATGTCGTCATGGAGGAGTGGAAGAGGACTCCAGTGGCAACCTGTGAAGCTCTGGTGAACTCCATGCCCAAGGTGGTTAAGGCAGTGCTGGAAAATAATGGTGGCCACACAAAATATTGACACTTTAGGCCCAATTTGGACATTTTCACTCACTTTTATTGCCAAGGTGTTAGACATTAATGGCTGTGTGTTGAGTTATATTTGAGCGGACAGTAAATTTACACTGTTACACACGCTGTACACTCACTACTTTACATTGTAGCCGTCATTTCTTCAGTGTTGTCACATAAAAAGATATAATAAAATATTTACAATATAAGGGGTGTACTCACTTTTGTGAGATACTGTATATGTTGTTTCCCCGGGGTGGGTTGATATATATATATATATATTTTAATTTGGATATCTCACAAATCCGGTATCAAAATCGTGAGTGGTGGCAGACTACCCTGGGGGATACAGGCAGGATTTGGGGGTTAATTTGGTATAACATATGCCTTGTTAAGTGGTGAAGTTAGTAAATCTAGAGGTCTGGTGCTATTAAGTCATGGCTTGGCAAGTAGTCCTGAGCGTGACAATGTGCACTAAGGTCTGATCAATGCTGATGAGCACCCAGGAATCTCTAGGTGAACTGCAGGATAAAGATACAGATGTCTTTTAATTGCATTATTTGTCAAGGTTGTCCCCAAAATATTGTCCTGATGTGACCGTGTTGAAAAACAGTCCTTGTTGTGGAAAATGAATTATTCCCCTTCTCATCCCCCCAATTATTGCCTATCTTACAGTTGTCAGTTTACAACATCACTCAGTTGAATTATTGCAGTACAATTAGTGAAAAGTTATTTACCTGCTTTTTTTTGCACATTCTCATTTAGTTTTAATAATAAAACTAAAATAAGCATTTTATAAAGAAAGGCTACAGATTTTTCAATATAACTTCATTGCTTTATTTGTACAAACAATGCATTCACAAGACATATATCGTATGAAGACCGCCATAGAGTTCTCATTTAATTACTCTGTAACAAAAGGTAACTAAGTTAAACATTTATGAAAATATAAATCTCTGTGGGTAAATTTCCCCAACAATACAAAGTTTACATAAAAACATTCAATATTATCTATTGATTGCAAACAAGATAGGAAACACTATATTGGTTTGTACACGAAACACAGACATATCCCTTAAAACCTCCACCTTTCACAGCCTGCAATTCTGGTGAATGTGGCTGAAATGTGACTTCTATCAATCCTGTTTTATTTTTTAGTCCTTTTGTATACCAGGAAAGGACACATTTGCAAAATATACAATTACCAATTTTTCCCCATGTTAGAATGATTACGTGTTTTTCTCACATAATGTCTGAATTCCAACACCGTGTACAAAAGTTCTTCGCTTAATGGTGAAGAATTCATCTAGCACATCAAAGAGAAGTAAGAAATACCCTATAAATTCAAAATAGTATAGAACCTTTGGATATATATTCAATGTTAAAGATTTTTTTTTTTGGACAAATTGCAGGCATTATGTTAATCCCAGAGTTCTCTGTTGGTCTTGTGACACGGAAAATAACAGATATTGTAAGGCAGATGTCACACAAAATGAAACCACAGAAGGTCGACATATTGAAAAACTTGGGCTTCTATTGACATTCTGTTTCATAAATAAACTATAAGCAGACTAGGGGCTGATGCCTAGCAAAATAGAAGCGTTAAGTTATTATTAATACCGTAGTTATTTATCACCATATATGACTTTAAAATGGTAATTGGTTAATAAATGTATAATAATTAACATACAAAAAATAAAATTATAATGTTAGAAGATTCATCTTGTTCAGAGGCGAAATTAATATAAGAACTGATGGTTTATCAGTTCTATAGATTGCTACTGTCTTTAAATGTACGCACATTCATCGGCGGTGTGCACATCTACTTATTTCGCACATTATATATGAATCTTCTTTTAATTAATTGGGATACATTCATTGATCATACAAAGGTTGGCTTAGAAAGTATTTCCATGCTGGATACTAGCTGGGTTGCACAACACTGAATGTGCACATTGCCACACAATTAATTTGTCACTCTTAATGCTTACATCAACTTTACTAAAACATTTTGCATGTCACAGCTACCAAAATATATTGCTAGTCATTTGAAACCATAGCCCTATGTAGTGCATTCTTGGACAGAGACAGCATCCTTGAGTACATAACATATACGTTTTTCTAAATATTTTAAAACAGTGTTGCTGATGATGTTATGGATACTAAATTATACCAACCAATAAACGTCAATTTACTCGTCTACAGGGCAATGACGTGTAAACATTTATAAAATCCATCACCTCTAGATCTCAGCTGTCATTGGCAAAACTCTGCCCCCTACAGTCAATGGCAGAGCACATTTTCTCATAGCAAAAATTGTGTTTTTTGGTCGGTGTTGTCTCAGTGCCTTCGCCGGAGTCTGAAACTGTGATGGGGCTATCTCTGGCGAATACTTCTGTGGACTCTCTCCATAAGCAGTCGGGTAAAATCTTAAAATTGCAATGATTGCACTTGGGTCTGAATATATGTGGCTTTGTACTGAAAATCTGACGGCTATTTGATGTTGCAATTTTAATCTTCAGTGTGGCGTCAACGCGGTCCACTACGGTGTAAGTGCCAAGGCTTCCATCTTCGAATCCTACAACAATGTTAAGGTGTCTTTGTGAAACAGCAAGAAACGTTGGAGTTTTATATAATGAGCAAGCACCAATGTTCTTCCCATCTGCTAGTCTCATTACTATTAAACTTGAGATGGAATTGTCCTCATCATCTTCTCCACTACAAAAACAAATGTAGACAAGGTAGCGCCCATCACAGGACAAGCTATGTTTCCAAATGATGCCTGGTGCTTGCACAATGCGTAATTTGCCACTGTGTAGATCAAGAATATTGATTTTTTCATCACCATGCGTTATGATCCCAAGTTTGCCATTTGGAGAGATTTGAAAATCATCAAGATTTTTTAAAAAGTTGCATGGCAGTTGAACTCGTCTACAAACTGTTTCTTCAGCAAGGCTCCAAATGTTCACAGTTTCAGTCGACGTCATAAAAACCACAAATTCTGGGCAATCTGGGATCAATTTGAAATTAACAATAGTTGCACCATCATCACAGCAATACTTTTTTGTTATGCTTCCTGTCCATAAGCTAACAGCTAACAGTTTGTTCTTGGTCATGCCAACCACAAAAGTATTTGCAGTTGTTATAAGTGCATTCTTTAAGGCAGCTAAAATGTTACAAACTTTATGTCCCGTAGCTAGTCTCCATACTCTGGATGCATTTTGTTCGCAAAGTGAAACAATAAATTGATCGTTATGAGTAATTAAGAGCTGAGATATCCTTTGCCCACTAATGCGGAGGATATTTTCTCCACTGCCAGTTTGCCAAACATACTGGTTACACTTGTCGTCGGAGGTTACCATTAGTTCTCCGGTGGCTGTAAGTACACAATGTTCAACGATGCCCTCATGTCTAAAGGCAGACTCTATAAAACCTGTGTTAAAATTCCACTTTTGAATGGAATCTGATCCATCGAGTGAATAGATGTAATCCCCTCGACTGGTGACTAAAACCGCTTGGACGGCTTTTCCAGTTTTGTCAATGTTGGACATTGCTGTCAAGATGTCAATGTCCCAGATCGAAAGGACACCACTGATGGTCAGAGACAGAAGTAAGTTGTGATGGCTTGATTTTACTAGCTTCACTATGTTTCCTGAGATTTCTTGTAAACTTGCCATGCATTGTCCTGTGTCTCTTCTCCAAACAAAAATAGATGAGGTATTTTCCATGGAAGCAATAATACAGTCACAATTTTTGGAAAGTACAGCGAATATGAATTTCTCATTATGCTTGGCTCTAAACTTTTCTGATACTTTCCACATACGCGTATCAAGGAGCTCAATGCTTGACGCTTTACATATAAGAATTGCACTTTGGTCTTCGGAAAGCTCAATGCTGACCACATCTGTGTCTTCCTTGGTACAATCAAACTCTTCAGTCAGTTGAGGGTTTGTTATTTCCTCTATGTTCCAAACAGAAAGGCTCCCTTCATTGTCAATCATGACCACTTCTTGGGTGTTATCAAGCACAAGAATGGATTTTACAAACCCCCCTGAAAATTCAGAAGTTACGGTTGACAGCTTTTCACCACTACTCAAATTAAAAATGGTGGTTGTATTGAGGTACTGTCCACAAAATGCATATTGTCCATCTGGAGAACATTGTATGCATGTTACTTCATACCAACAATGGAAGTTATATAAAGGCCATCCATAAAGTAGATCAATAACGTTAACATCTTTACTCGCCTCCAGCCATGCAAGTGCATGTGTGTTTGACAGTGTGAAACCATTAATTACATTTGATCCTGCTCCAATTCCGCTGTGCTTAGACCCTTTTACTTCTACTTCAGACAAAAGGCAAGAATTAAGGTTGTCATATATCAACAGGGTGTTTTTTGTCGTGGATACAACAAGATATTTTTCATCTGTTGTTAGCTTCATGCCAATTATTACAAACTGTGTTGTTGTGATTCGTCTAAGGAGTTGTCTAGATTCTACATCCCAGGTACTGATAGAGCCATTTTCCAGGGCAGCAATTATAATATTTGGGCTATAAGTAGGAAGGACCTCAATGACATGCAATGAGCTAGATGACAAGGAAAGTCTTTCAGGGATATAATTTACATCCATAGAAGAATGTAGTGGAACAATAGAACAATATTTAGGTCCATCTTTGTTACATTCCATAAGAAGGTTCCGGAACTTAGGCAATGAACTTACAACTGGTAAAAGTATTTGTTGCAGCTCTGCAGAGAGTGATCCTGGATATTTAAGAATTTTATTTTTTATGCTTTGAATGGTGCTCGCAAGGAATTTCAGCTCTTTTTGTTGTGAGTAATTGTATGCTACTTCAATATCACCCAGTGCCCTGTCAAACTGTCCTATTTTGATCATGGTGTAAAGCCAGCTAAAGTTCATTGCAAGCCCAGACATCAGTTCATCCATCATTCCACTTCTAGTCAAGTGATGTAACAGTTCTGTCATTTTCCTGTGATTAACGAAAAAGATATCCGGCTCAAGAGGGTTACATTGAAATGCCCATGGCTGTTCAGGAGCTTGCCTGTCAAATGCAGATTCATTGTTAAAGTGGTTCTCCGGATCGTGAATCCCTCTGTTTTCATTTGAAATGCAATTTTCAAAATAATGATGCTCATCGTAGAGAGTTTTTTTTCTTCCTCCTGACCAAAAACCTAAAAAGTATTCCGCCATATTTGTATGCATTTCTTGCAATTCCTCATCATTGCTTAGATATCTTTTCTGGGCAATTAGGTGCAATTGTCTGTTAGACCAAACCAGGAGGGTAACATTTCTTACGTGTCTTTCTATCAGGTAACCAGTCAGGTGCTCTTTAAGGTGTGCAATAACTGTGTAGGGTATCCTTAATGGATTGGATGGTTTCATGCCAGCCAGCAACTCTCTCATCACACTATTATCAAGAGCTAGGATGTCTTCCAGTTCCACTTCACTGAGTCCTGTCTTGGCCAATGTGATATAGCCAAGTGCTCTGGACACAATATTTGCACCGCATTTATTTTCAAGTGACCAAAATAAATGCTCTATGTTCTCATGAACAGTGATACTAAGAGTTGAATCATTAACATCTTTATGAGATCTCCAGGTCCTAACCTCTCTAAATGTTAAGTTCACAAACATAGGGAGAGTACACCTTGAGAATGCTTCATTGACGTAGATTTGTTGACCTGATGTTACTTTTCGCTTTACGCCAAGTAACTGATGCTTAAGTATTTGGCTGCACATTTTTCTGTCCCTAGTTATAAGTTCAATATAATTGTCCTCATTATGTATAAGGCACCTTAGTTTTTGCAGGATTCCATGCTTGTTTGGCAGTGTTGATATGATTATCCGAACTGTTCGTGGAAGATGAATAGGCAACCACCAGAGCTTTCTGGCATCATCGGTATCTGAGAGTTGTTCAAGGCTATCCAATATAATAATAAGTGGTCTGTGAAAAGAGGACTCGTTCAACAAATTTAAAAAGAGTTCATGGAGATCCCGAACCTTTTTGGGAAGGTTCTGTAGTAAACATTGGTAGTTTTCGGCCAATTGTTCACATAGACTTTGCAGCAGATTGCTTAAATCAGAGCTCATTTCTGTAGATCCTACAAATCTTACAATGACTACGGGGTCGGAATCTGATCCCATTTCTTTATGAAGCCACGACCAGGCCTGCAAAAAAAAGCAAGATTTGGTTTATAAATGTTTTGTTTTGGTACAGCACTGCAAGAACTCATGCGTGCCACAGGAATGATAGACGATTTTAATTAAACAAGAAATCGTAAAGCCTAATCACATTTTAACTTACTTTTTGTCCCCCTGTTATTGAATCTGATGAGTCGAAAGAAAGAAAGGAAAGAAAAATCAAAGTGCCCATAATGTTATTCATAGCACTCACTTATAAACCATTCAGCACACGTATGTGTGTTATAAGACACATAATGTACAGTATATTTCTTCTGATACATTTGGGTAAGATATCAATAGGGAGCAGCAGCAAACCTAGATTGTAGTGTATTTAACTTAACGTGGAAAAAGGGCTCATATTTACAACAGAGTGCTCTTCAATATACTTAATGTAAGATTTTAGGGATGATATATGCTAAGGATGCACTGAATATCTTATCGAAGTATAAGAGTAGCCAGAATTGCATTGTAACCTTGTGAATATACAGAGTTCCGACCAGAAACAGTTTTAAAGTAATGCTATTTTATTATAGATGTGTGCCTTTAAAAACATTTTACCAGAAGTCCACTCAATTCCCCCATTTGTTTTTGCAGTTTTTAATTTTCAATAGTCTGCTATGCAAGCTAGCGCGCAGTCACAGCATGCAAACCCCTCTATATCTGAATGCGTGCAGAGATGTAAGCAAGACTGACAGTGCTACCTTCCACACCATGGGCTTTCCTGACTGTGTCATGTGACTAGGGGGCCACTGATCTGTTTTCTGCTGCTCGGTGTTGCGCTTACACTAAGGAAATAGGTTGTGATATTAAAATTGTTTCAAAATCATCATGGAAAGAGAAGTTTTGGCCTATAGAAGCAAAGGTTTCAAATATTGATTTTGAGAGCTAAAGACAGTATTACCACAATATAGTCTCATATACTATAAATATGTAGACAATATAGTGGGATAGTGGGACGCAATAAAAACCAAGATGCATGCATGGAGCGGGGGCCGGCATTGTTATATTACCTATACCAAATAGCAGAAACAAGTGCCAGCAGCAACGAAGTCTAACTTTAATTGAGAACCCACACTCTTACGAGCTTTGAGACTCCTTTCCAATGTCTCCTTTCCAACCCCTACGTGAATTTACCTATAGATGGGGTGGCAGTGGCTGGTGTTGGTGGGTTATGACATCTTATCTCTGACTTCCAGAGATCGCCAACTGAGGTATATATATATCAACCAACTAGACTACATGCACCCCAGTGAGTCTCCTCGATTCACCCCAAGAGACCCCTGTCTCTACACAACTATATACAGGGATTAAAATAAGTGCTTATTGCATACAATATAAAAACACATATTACCTTTTTTGCAGCTTCTGCTAATAAAAGGGTTTTTCCAGTGCAGGCCCCTCCATAAACAACAAGAGGGTTAATGTGTCCTGATTTGCAAGGCTGTATATATTTGTGAATTAAATGCAGTGCTTCACATCTGTATTCATAGAATAAAGAGTATGTTCTGCAGAGAGACAAGTTTTGCAGGATTTCATCATAAAGGGAATCAGTCTCTATATCAAAATTCTGCTGCACAGTTGCCTGGATAATATCAATCATATCTTCATAAAACTGCTTTCCGAGTCCGTCCACGTAGTGATTTTCTACTTCTTGGGAATATCCCAGCTTCATATCACAGTGCGTCACTGATGTGTAAACTCGCAGATTGGATGACGCAACAATAGTTGGAATAAACTCATCTCTGAGCTTTACCAATTTTTCCAAGGCTTCAGGATCTCGAGTATTCTTATTCTCCACTTTAATGACATCTGTGTATTTTCCCATCTCTGGGATTTTTACATGCCTTTCAATGTTTGAAATTTTACGAATGTAGCACACACATTTCTTTAAAAATGCTGCAGTCTGCTTTCCTAGTGCAAAATCAAACTCGTCTTCCAAGGCTAAAACAAGACATATAGAAAGAAAATAAAAACATTAAATTATAGAAAAAATCCCCCCAAAAAATATTAGATTTTTGTAATCCTTTCTCTATATAGCACCAGATTTTATTTAGTGCTGCATATAGTACACACATTCAAAAAAACATTTTTTAGAACATCTTGGAATATTGATTTGGATCAGGTATACAAACTATTCTCTAGATTTTATTTATTATGTTGAATATAAATAAATAAGAGCCCTCTGAAGATTTTTGATTTGCTGTTTTGATTGAAGTCGAGTCTTCATTGAAAATATATATTTAATTTGCTTTTAAACAGCGAATTCAAAGCTTTAAAATCGGCTGGGAGCAAAGAAGCCATACATGCTGATTGACATGATAGACATTTCTGGTGGAATAAGCATAATAGTTAATGATTTAAGTAAATTAGAAAAATGTTGAAGAGAGCGGCAGTTCCAAAATATAGCACCTAGAGGTATTGTTCTGTCAGTGGTAAAATGGATTTTGGAAGAGATGGATTTGGGATTATTTCTGAGGACTTGAAGGTAAGCAGCAATGCAACAAAGCAGGATGTTGGGTTATAAAGCTAGGGGCATTAGGGCAGGAAGGAGGTGGTACTGTAACGTTAAACATATCCAGTAGTATTGTGTGCAGTCATGAAGACCTCATCCAGAAGGATATTGACATTCTGGAGAGAGTTCAAAGAAGGGCTACTACAAGGGTGAATGGCTTGCAGGATACAAATTGTCAGGAAAGACTTAGGGAACTTAATATACACTATATGAGCAAAAATGATATGGATATCTGACCATCACACCTGTATGAGCGTGTTGGACATTCAGCCAGAAGAGCATTTGTGTTAAATACTGAAATACTTAGATTAAATAAACAGAACAGGTACTAGATATGGGCGCCAGCGTTTATTTCAAAGGGGGGGTGTTCTTCCTATCCATCGGAATTCGACCAACATTTTTGTTTTCAGAAATCCCATTTGTCAGTCCAGTTGCCATGGAAATAAGAAATAAACATGTAAAACAAGTTGAATAGGAAAATGAGATCAATGGATGGAAGAAAGAGGTTTAAAATTAGCTTAGAGTTATAGGGTTAAGGATAGTAGTGGACTGGTTAAATGATCTTAATTAAATTAATAGTCTTAATTAAGTCAAAACATTAGACAGTCTTAGACACTGTGAGAAATGGCAGGCTGAGGCTCACCAAGTCTCTCTATGTAAAATGCGTAAGACTGTAAGATTGAAATGAACGGATCCTCTGCATGCTCTGCTCCTATATAGGCTCTCTTCTTTACTAGTCTGTTTTTGTTTCTTTAAAAGATGAAGAACAGCCATTGGACAAGCTCTCAGCATTATGTGACAGGAGTGAGCTGATTGGACAGATGAAGATCAGCTCACTCAATGTACCTTTTCTTAGGAAAGGCAAAATGGCCTTAGTGTAGTTAAAATGGCAGCTGCGGTGACAGAATGAATGAATGAACATTTTCGTATTGCGCACATTTGTTTTTTATTCCTTTCCTCCAGTGTTACATTTGTTGGCTCGTTATTCTGAAAAATACTAAACAGTACAATTGGGCACGAAACGGCATTTGTATGAAAATGAACATGCAAGTCTAATAGGTATCCACATACTTGGTCATATAGTGTATCTTGGAGAGAAAAAATAGAGGAGATTATTCGATGGAGAATATATGTGTCTAGATAGGGTGGTATTTAATTTGAGCGTTGTTGTTCAGTATATAGGTGGGTATATTAGTACTGCATTTGTGTAGTATTAGGAAACGTTGAGGGATAGGGTAGCATGATGAGTGTTATTTTTATATATGGGAATTTTGGGGGTCCTAGGATGAATGGTGTGGAGGCTGCTGGAGTTGATATATTGGCATTTTGATTTCACTTTTGTGGAACCATATATAAATCATACCTCCCATCATTTCCAGTGGCCAAGGAGAAACGTGTTTGTTCTAGCAGATGTGGTTAAAGGTTTGTCTAGGAGTTGGCTTAATCAAGATGTTTTTTGTGGCTTTGCGGCTTCTTCTGCAGCACATTTCTGCCTTTTTTTTTATACACCATAATGCAACTTTTTCGGTTATGGAACGCTGTCATACACAGTGAACAATGGGTATTGTAGACAGAGGGATTTGGATTGGAAATGAGATATGTGTAAAAAATTAGAAAAAGCAGTACAATTGCCATAGCAACCAATGATTATTCCTGCTAATTGTTCCACTTTACAAATTTGGTGAAGCAGAACAGACTAAAATGTAAACTTGAGATAAAAAAAACGCAGAAAAGGTTATTTTTTTCTTTTTGGAAATCACCTTGCTGTTGATTAGTAAGGGTGTCATCACATTGGTGCCGGGAGATACAATCAAGCTTCAGCAATCACACACAGATCTTTGTCTACGTAATCAGACTTGAACTTCAGCAATAGGCAAGTTTTTCAGATGCTGCTGTATGCATCTCATTTATCAGCTTCACACCTGCATAACTGGGACACAAAGCCCACTAGATTCTACAGAAGGACGGTTTCCAATGCTATGTTTGCTGGGGTAAATATGGGGATACTTAACTTTTGGGTGCCTTCTTTATGAAACATTCAAGGGTCCATGATGACATGTGTGGGTCTGCCCACCATATGTTGAAGATATTGCGAAATCACATGTTCTGCATCAAATCATCACAGGGCCCTCCAAATGCCCTATCTCTGCCACTTTGCCAGGGCCTGATTCAGCAGAGCCACAGGCAGCCATGGGAGTTGGCAGAAAACATATGGGGGAGGCTGCATTTAGAGCAGCCAAAACATTTCGAGCACCCCATAAATGCAGTATCCTACTAGCATATTTTACAGAAATGGAATGCATAGACAAATCATAAAAGGAGCATAGAGAGGATCCAGTTACCATCACGTAAATGCCACTTAAAAGCCTTGTTACCCTAGACACTAGGTGGCTATATGTGGGAAGTAAAGGACAAGCTCAAGTAGTGAACCAAAATCTTTAAAGCAGAGCATATCAGAGGCCGATTGCCCCACATGGCCTGGCGTGGTTACAGAATGCTAGGTACATATCATTACCCGTGATAATATATTTCCCCCATTTCAGCTCTGTTATCCTTACAGATACAGTAACACAGATCAAAACTTCCAACTCAACCCGCCTTCCCGCTTTATATCACTACAATGTTTCACAGCTATCTCTTTATTAAACTACATTAGCGCTTCTCCCTCAGGCACACAAGGCCTTCCGACATACACATACTTTTATCACTTGGGCAGTTAAAACAAATGTCCAAACCTATTTTCATTTTTAAACCACAGAGTCACTGTTTTTCTGTAAAAACAATGTTACAACTGTTTCCTTGTGCTAGATAAAAAAAAGCATTGAAAAGTAATGATCCACAGTAGTCTTATTATTTCACGGGTGTTATTTTTTTTTCTCCCTGTACGCCAGAGAAATACAAATTTCTCTGGCTTTTTCCCCTGAGATAAGACATACAACATTTGCGTTTTGAGAGAGGCTTCTGCTCAGGTAATTGTGTTTGATTGTTACGTCACCACAAAAATAATTATTACCAGACGATAAATATCTCTTTGCTTGGCTGGTTTTCAACTTTCCTTTCTCGTGAAGTAATTTAACAGCAGTATTAAAAATATGCTTTATCTCTTCAGCTACCGCTTGCCATTTCTTCACATTTGCTGAACTTGTGGAAGAGTCCGTCTGTAAAAAAAAACAACAAAAAAAACATAGAAAGACCTGTAAAATTCTTCTAACCTATAAAAGACGGCTATAATTTCTTTTTCAACCATTTATTAAAATCTGTAATAAACACCCACTTGTTAATCCCATGTGTAGGAGAACTAGGACAATTAAGCCACAGAGTGACAGCAGGTTGGACACAAGGAAAGATGTGAACTTATATCAAAATGTATTCATCCAACATTTTTATTCCATGTGTACATTTGTGTACGGGAACTTCTCAGCATCAAACAAGTCAACCAATACCTTGGAGAACTCATTATCTTTCAAGTTATTCATTAACCACGGAAATATCCTCATGAACGTGCTATTGCCAGCCAGCGAGACATGAAAACAATGCTGCATTTTGAAAAAGTAATTAAAATAAACATAAACCGTGATCTATTATGTTAAACCCTAAAGGGTTTAATACATTATTTGACTTGTGTGAATGCATACTTTTTTTATTATACACAATAATAATTGCTATTCGTTAAGGAGTACACATATTTTGTTACAATACGTGCTTGTTCCAATATAATCAGTGGAAACACTGAATGGTATGACATTAAAATGGAAAGTTTTGATAATGTTCCGTAATGCGACATTTGTGTTTGCTCCTTAGCTAAGCCATTCAGAAAGAAATCTCTAAGTGATTTTATAATATTGTAAATAAAAGGGTGTTTTACTTCTTTGGTTATCAGTAGGATCATCTCTAATTATAGACACTTTCCCAGCCCTTGGATAATAGAAACTATTTACTTTGGCTCCCTTTAATCACAACTGAAAAAGAGAGCTGTGTTGTCCATCTACGTTTGTGTAATGTGAAACAAACGCCACAAACTCTCAGATTTATAATTATTTATCTCAACTATTTATAATTATTTCTGAGCTATATATATATAACTACACTCATCAGAAAAAAAACTATGTTCCAGGAACTGTGTATAATTTTAACAATAGCATCTTGACTAAATCAACCCACTTGACATAAAACGTTGGATTCTGGCACTTTGGACTTGCATCTAAATGTCTGCATCCTGTAAATGAAATTTTAAAAGAATAAAAACTGAGAAACCTTTTTAATAAGCAAATGTCTGTGCTTGGTGAAATATGTTTTATTAGAAAATGTTGATGTCTTAAAAGCGAAATCATTTTTCAAATGTGTTAAACAAGCTGTTCCACAGAACATAAACCATTTGGCAAAGAAAATGAAGCAGATCTGTCATTTGATGTGGTTATAAACAGTGGTGTGCTCGGGGATGCCACTCATTAGAGGGGTGCCACACTCACACAGATCCCCAGCAGGGGTATAACACTTGATGGAGACCACTTAATACCTACAGCTAGCAGGACGGAGAGCAGGAGCAGGCTGGTCGTTCCAAACCCCCCCCCCAAAAAGGGTCAGCCCTACTTGAACCGGGCAGGCACCTAGCATGTCCTCCAAGTGCACTGCTAGCTAGCTGGACTCTGCAGAGCGTCATTGTGTGTCCCCTCGTGAAAACATCCCACTAGATCACCAGTGAGCAAGTAAGCAAGTCCTGCACAAAGGAGGAGAAAGCAAGGAAATCTATGCTTGCAAACATTATATTTTTTTGTGGACGTCTGTATTTTAAAGTAGGGGGCTGCCAAATCCGCCCAAGGTATGCTCCTGGTTAAAAATAAAGGCACATTAGAAAAAGGGCAGCTATTCTGAAAGTATATTATCTAGGCACGTTGCCTTTTATCCTATTGATGCTCTCTTATATAGTCACAAGCCTACAAACTAGAACTGATTATGATAAAAATATAATTGTGGGAAAAAAGCAACATTAATTAAATATTTGTATATATATATATATATATATTATATATATATATAAATACAATTAAAATAACACGGGGGTCTTACAGGATTATGATGATTGCTCAGCATTTCTTCCTTTGGTCTGAGGTAATACGCCGGTGGCACGGAATTTTCATCTCTGCAATACCATTCCTCCAAGGTCCTTGTTTCCAGTTTGGCTTCAATAGCAGCATCCAGGATCATTTCAAACTCAGATGACTCAACCTCCCCAGGGATTCGAATGGTTCCATATTTCTCTCCAAGAAGGCCCTGTGAATTGTAATAATAAGCGTTTAGATCCGACATATTGTGATTCCTATTAAAGTTCATTAATAATGGTTAGCTGTATAAAATGGAGTTTGATATGGGTGCCACTCTACATGTATTTATGGTTGAAATAGTTTATCTCCAACGCTTCAGTATTTCACAATCATGCTGATGTAGTTATGGGATACCATCAAGCTTTAAATATTTACAGCTAGCTACTGCATTGATAAGATTCGTCGTAATGGTCTAGATTGCTCACATTCTTGATATGTAAGGCATGAAGTACCTTCACCAACTTCACATGCCTTAAACAACTGAGATATAATAATGATGTACTTTTTTGTTATTTAACTTGATTTAAGTATTATTGTGTTTAAAAGACCTGCCCAAGGCCTGCTCCAATTTTTAGATGTTGGGCCACTATCAGAAGAATGAATAGGAGTCTTCTAGGTAACCTATTTTGGAGGGTGTACATTGAAAAGGGCTGGATAGTGAACATGTTGTCCAATTCCATGTTGCTGGGATTTCTCCTTAGGCTGAAAATTTAGGTGTGTGTTTGTGTAAATAATTAACCTCTTCAATCCCAGAATGCATATATACCATTTATAAATGAATCATTCGCAGTATCTATGGAACTACATGTAATAAGTGAAGGACAACACAGCAGCTGTTGCATAATTTATACACACACACACACATATATATATATATATATTATATATATATTATATTCAATGTATATAGAATAGATTGCAAGCTCATGTTGGCTGGATATATTTATAAATGTCTACATGTCTAGACAGTAAAGGGTAAGAGTACTCACTGTTAGAGTAATAAGCCCATTGAATGGAAGTGCTTAGAAGATTGGTTTTGTTAAGGGGGTGCAATCATGGGTGCAGGACCCACAGAATTGTGCTACACGGAAATGGCACAAAGACATTTTGAATTGGTCTTAAAATTGAGTCTGAAAGAGCCTTTGTGTGGGGTACGATGTGAGAAAAAAGTATTTAAAAAACATAAAACTGCTTTTTTGAGCTACAGAACAGGAAGTAGAAACAGTTAGCCGCGTCTATGTGAAACTCGAAGGCCACATAAAGTACGGCCTTTGTGTGTTTCGTTGGAAACCAGGTTTGACCCAGAGTCTCCAGGTGAAGAGCTGCTTTCCGGGTCTCTGGATCATTTTCCTCCACTCATGCCCACTCCGGCCCACTTCCCCCTTATTCAAAGCTCTATTCAACAGGTCAATAGGGCTCTCAAGGAAATGTTTGTTCCAAGTTGCATTTTGAAACACGCAATTGTAAAATCACTATTTAATATACCCACATTTATGCTTGCATTTTAATTAGATTATTATCACTTTTTCATGAAAAGAAATAGCATTTAAGCATAGTTGCTTTTAATAATGATAATTTACTTTCGCTTCAAGTGTTTTCTTTTTCATTTCAGCTATTTAAAACCAAGGCATTGGATTTTAGTCGTAAAAAATAATCATAATTTGTGTATATACGAAATCTCAAGTAGTAATAATAATGCCAAGTACACAGTTTAACTGAAAACCCTGCTGTGCTTAGAGATTTTGGATTAAATAAAGATGCAAAGGGGGGTGTTTACAAGAGCAGCCATCATTTTGTGTGGAAAACATAGTCTCCTTTTTTTTAAAAAAAAAACCCAAACAACAGGGAATGCTCTAAAGTGTAATATTTTATATTTACTTTTTAGTTTATATTGTAGTGTAGTGGGGGTTAGAGGGTAATTAGACAGGTTTAGTAAGGTACGGGTTAAAAATAAAAAGCTAAAAATAATGTCTTACATATATGAATATTATTTTTAAAAAAAAGCCCTACTTTCCTGGGAAAAAAATAATTATTTGTGTGATGATAAAGCCCACTATACTAACAAAACCATCTTAGCTTGTGTTGTTCAGATCTATGTGATTACACCTTATTTGTAAATAATTAATTTTAAATGCAAAATTACATGAATTATTAGGTAAAAATCAAATAAAACTGTGAAGTGTCAATGCTTCCCTTAGGATATTTTTGATATTAGTTTATTAATATTATTGGTATTATTAATAATAAGGGATGGAGGAGAAGCGATACTTTGGACTATGTACCTTCAGGGGCGTTCCTAGAGTGTTTGGCACCTGGGGCGAATCCTGTATCTGGCACCCCCACACTTTAAAATGTAAAAACACCCTCAAGAATATTTACTTCATAAATCTGTAAACTGTATGCCAACTGGAAAAAATGAGAAATATGAAAAAATAAATAAAATTATAAATAAATTAAATTGAAATAAATAACATTTACTGAGCAGATATGGTACAGCATAACTCCTATCACTATATACTGCGCCAGACACTGATGGCGGTGCAGCCTAACTCCCATCACTATACCTGTGCTACCTCTGCTCCTGAAACAGCTTGCTTGTGCCAACTCTACCCATGAAGCAGATTGTCTGTGGCACTTTTGTCCCTGAAGCAGTCTGCCTGTGCCACCTCAGCCCCTGAAAAGGTCTGTCTGTGCCTCTTCTAGAGTGCGAGCTCCACAATAGTATGCTGCGGATCCGCATTAGGCCAGATAGGCATCAGCTCAGCCGGGTGGATACCACCCTTAGGTATCCGACTGTCTACCCTTCATAGGTACTTTAAGTATTGTCACTATATATATATATATATATATATATATATATTTAATTTTCTTTAAAAAAAAGCAATTGTGTACTCTCTTCTGACTGCAGCATTTCATACTAAAGATTAGGCTTAATCTGCAGGGGTTTATTAATTAAACCTAGAGTTTACGGCTGAGTTTAAGATTAACAAACGCACAGTAGCGGCTGCAGAGCTGGTTATACTGGTATGTGAATACCCTCCCACAACTGGTGATTATCTTTTATTACATCGCTGACACAGTAAAGAATTACAAACCATTACAGGTTAAATGCTTTGCAACTGACAGCCTGTGACTTGACTCTCCTAGAACTTTAATTATTAGACAATATAATTTGGTGCCAACAATAAGATACACATTTGTATTAGCTATTTGTAGACGGTCCACCCTAGATTTTGCAACAAATAATTGCTGTGTGTTTAGGAATAATGTAACAATTATTATACTACAGACACATATTAATTTAAATGTGAAACATCTGTATATTTAGTAAATTGTCATTCACAGTACAGTAATAGCTGTGTACATGTGACTCTTTTAAGACTTTATGGGAGAGGTATACAGTACTAGCGGTAGTAAAATGTCATATATAATTCTTATTCGGGGTCATACCAAGGAATACTAAAGCATCATTGGGGTTGTAAATGATTTATTTAAGTGACACAAAACTATTAATATATTACAATGATCTATATTTCAATGCAGTCATGGGATACTAATAACATTATGCAATTTGATTTGGCATAGGGGAGGGTCAAGGTATTTTTAATGACTCCATATGGGGACCTTGTATAGAAGCCATGCAGTCCGCACAATTTAATTGTGTTGCCCAAGTAGGTGGCTATAGAATGGGAACAAAGAATCTCTAATATATTTCCATTGTTGCGGTCTATGTAAAAGAGTAAGGTTAATAGGAAGTGTATTGTAACCTGCTTGGTGTAAACAACCAAACAAAAAAATGCTTTTTTTGCTGAATGAGTGTTACAGATTTTTCTGGGGGGAAATCAGGCTATTAATCAGTGGCGTATTCTCCCTATGCCTAGAATGACAGAAGGGTGGCAGCCAAGGACAGATCATGACTTCTCCTTGAACCTGTTGGGAAAATCAGAGATCTCCCTTGTGAATGGCACAGCTTTCCATAGTGACCTTACTTACTGATGTCATATCCCGACACTCAGCATGGTAGACAACTACCGCAGAGGTAAATGTTAAGGGATGGCTGGCAACCCAGTGACCATTCTGAATTACTAGAAAAGAGGGACTTCGGGGGAGGGGATACATACATGTACATGGTTTCTGACAATCACCTTTATTTTTAAACTAGTTCCTGAGTGGTTTAGAAACTGCAAATAATCTTTTCTTGCTCTTTTACTGACATAAACATGAGGATGCTGTTTCACAGCTGGCTACAGACACCCGTTTCAGAGTCAATTCAATTATCCATGAGCCAAACTGATTCTTCAGAAGTAATCCTGTACGTTCCATAACAAATACATCCCCTCTGTCAGGCTTACATTGCTATGACAAATGTCTACTGCCCACCTGAGGGAATTAAATTGTCATCCAATCACAATAAAATATAATCAGTGCCCTGGAAGATATTATGAGCTGGGGAGGTCACGTGGATTGATTTGAGAAAGCAATTTAATATGTTACACCTGGTCACAACTGTTTTTCTTCTTGTGTCACCATGTACCTTTTGAAGACCAAGAATAACAATCATTACTGTTGATCAACGACAAAATCATCCTATAGGATAGCATTCAAGGTGTGAGGCAGGATTGCATAGAAAGTTAACTGGGGATATTCATTAAAATGTAAAATTCAGAAACTAACTATTGTGCTTTTTATGTATTTTATTCACTAAGGTAAATTATCTGATTTAAAATGAATTAATTTCATATTTGCACATAATAATATATATAATATAATATAATAAATAATGATATTTAATCATGGTTTCTTATCAGGGATTTATGTGAACTGGTAAATACTGTCCACTAGGTGGCGATGTGGCAGTTTTTTAAAATAACATGTTTCTGCTTTAGTCATTAAAGGCGATATAACAGCAAAATTATTATCATGGTAATTATACAAGAATTCACACTTCCCACAAGCAAACACTTGATTCTATTCTTGAAGGTGGTATGTTCTCACTTAATTAAAACTCAAAAGAGAACTTATTCAAATTTAACAATGCTTAAGGTTTTATTTTCACTTCGTTTATTTTTTCTGTTGCTAGGACTAAGTTTGAACAAAACGGTCAATTAATGTTGGTTTATCATTTTGGATTATTTGTTTGTAAAGTGTTTACTAGTAAGTATACGTCACTGTTTAACCAAACCAAAATATATATATATATATATTACTTATATATTATATATATATATATATAAAACATAACAATAACAAAAAGGTATTATGCTCTGTGACACCCCCTTGAAATGCTTTTCAGTCTTAACTCTCCGCATGACATTACACAATTATTCCATTTACAATATTGATGGAGTTTAGTAGTTTGTGGGAGAGATGTGGCTCAATTCACTGTTCATTATGAAGGGACACTGGCAAGTTTCTCCAGCAAGAAGGACTGAGCTTCCCTGATGTCCCTCTTTTCTAGTAATTCAGAATGGTCACTGGGTAGCCAGCCATCCCTTAGCATTTACCTCTGCGGTCGTTGTCTACCATGCTGAGTGTTGGGATATTACATCAGTAAGTAAGGTCACTATGGAAAGCTGTGCCATTCACAAGGGAGATCTCTGATTTTCCCAACTGGTTCAAGGAGAAGTCATAATACAATGAGTAAGGAAATTATTATACAGGGCCAGTTATATAAAAATAGTGAATCTGACACTAAACCAATCCATCAAAAAATATACATCTGTATTCAAAAATAGACTGCCTGTTTACTTGGCTTCGTAGTCATTTGTGGAGCCGCTGACATATTAGAAACACTAAGAAGACTTTGACAGCTGACAATAACCATTCAGCCGTCATTTTTTCCTGATGTAAAGACCTTAATCAGTGCCTGGTCTCGTCTTAGATCCACAGCCTACACTGTAATTGTAATTTTACTCTTCACTGAGATTCTTTGATCATATTCGTGGGAAGTTGCCCCAATTTATTAAGCAATTATAATAATTATGCATTTCAATGATAATTTTTTATTTATTTGTGTTACACTTGCACACTGAAAAAAACTCAGTTTTGTCTGACAGCTTTTGATCATTATATTATGTGTGAAATTAAATATTTTAGCCTCAGAGCAAATCTGGAATATTTTCTTCTCCATTTTATTATTATTTCTCTTTATTTCTCTTTGATGTTCTTATTTATCCCTAATGTGCGCATGTATATTTTACATTTACATATAGTACAGTATTTGTCAGATGTAAGAAATATACTGTAAAGTCTCACATATAATCATATTTTTTCCTATTATAGGACATCTAGGTAAGTATAATACACATGTACACAATAACATGAGGCTTAATGTAAAGTTGTTTTCCATTAGTCTAAAATTTAGCCTGAGTGTTAAACGTTGCTGCATCTTATACTTATTGTGCATAAATAGATATCTACTTTGTTAATATAGCAGCATTGCTATACTGAACTATGCCATTAGATAAAGATGGGCTAACTAAATGGCTCCTATTTTGGTATTAGTACATTATTATAACGTTTTTATGGCTGAAAACAATGTCAATCACACTAACCCTGGAACACTTTTGATGCCGGGTAAGTTTAAATGTTGATTTTCCATTGCATTATAATTCTTCAATTTTTCACACTGTTGCATATAATAATTTCCATGCCAAAATTTTTTTCCCACAGTACAGTGATTTACTTGTCCTGATTTAGAAACCACCCCTTATGCATGTTTTCCATGCATTAGGACAAAACAGCACAGATATTACAAGGCACTCATCAAGCTGTAAATACTGCAGTTTTTGGGGATACAGTAGCCTCAAGAGCAGCCACTGAAACCAAAATTGCCCCAACATTCTAGGTAATCTAAGGGTCCAAAATGATACGACCATCAGAGGGTACAAATCAGCAGTGGCGATAAAAGGGTTAATTTTTAAAATGTGTATCTTTCATTCTACCTAGCTCTAATCCAATTCTTTGCATAACACCAGGGGCAGGCTGACCTGGGGGGGCAGCGAGACAATTATTAGTCCACAAGGGATGTCCAGACTGTAAGTGTATGTTACGTGAATGTGCTAGTGTGTTGGAAAGAGTGTGTATGTGTGAGTGTGTATGTGTTTGCTAGTGCGTATATTAGTTACCAGGAGGAGGCCAGAGTGCGCCAGTCCCCCCCTGCCTAACACCAACCAAATAAAGATGTATTTTATTATCAATCAAGGACTATGTCTGCATGGTGGCATGGAGTGCCTTTTTAGTGCAAACAGGTTACATCCTTCTAATCTAAAACACGCTACTTGGACGCACTAATTTAACTCCAGCCCTTGAGAGCTGCAGAAACAGCAGGTCTTCAGGATGATTTGTAATGCCCTATATGAACTGTCTCATTACATGTTAATTAAATAAACTCTGAAACTCTAGCGGAATTTGCCTCAAGGGCTAGGTTGCCCAATATTAATCATTACCCAGGCAAGTGGAATAAAAAGCTGGCTTCCTGAACCTGGAGACATTGGTAGCGGAATCCTAAACTACTGGAATCCTAAACTCAAGTTATGTATTATGTATAAGTATGTATAGTTCTGCTATCATGCAAACTTAAGTAGAGTTAATAATACTTACTTTCTCCATGAGAAATAAAACTCATGAACAGACTAATCTAAAAAGTATGGCTAGAAGTCATATCAACTGAACTTTAATAACTCCTATGCACATGCCCTATGCATACACAACATACTCACTTTAACCCCATCAATATTCACTATATGCACACACCATCTACACTCTACATACACACTATGCATCCCTTGGTTGAATGTCATTACCCTGTATTAACAGGATTACCCGTAGCCAACTCAACTTGCAGAATAAACATTGAGTTGGCCATGGCTGGTGCATAATGAAGATGACAAACATGATTAGGCAAAGGAATTCGGTGCTTAATGTTTTTTTGGTCACTGCAAATAAATTATTTAGGGGATCAGTAACCTTCTGATCACTAATTTAGAACGGTTTAGGTGCGTCAGTGAACCGTTTTTATTTTGTTTCTTAAAAAAGGCAAAGTTTATAATTCATCTTTTTTCATTTTTTTTAGCTGCTTCATAAAGCATTTTTTAATTGTGAAGTGGGACCTGAATTAGCAGGTATGCATTTGTTTAATAAATGTAAACTTTCAAGTTAAATGTGTTTTCTAATTAATGTGGACAAAATCATTTTACAAAGACAGCACATTCTGCTGTGTTTTGCGCATGCAGATGCTTAATTGGGAAACTAATTAATTAAGAAGAGCACAGTTGTTAAGAAATATATTTTGCAGTCATAGTCATTGCTTTTGCAGCACTCAGGATCACCAGCCAGCTTGTTCCTAGCCGCATAATGTCGCAGAGGGCCGGCGCACATATCCCGTCATTGCCCGCACTCATGTCATCATATAGTCACGAGGCCGGCCCTGACAGTCATCATCATCGGAGTTGTAGTTCATCCACAGCTGGAGAGTTCTCTTTTGCCTGCATGCATGTCTATGCCGTTTACAATAAAACGGGCTGTGTTGGGTGTTTTAGGATAATGCAAAACATACAGGGTGTTATCTCCTCTTACTAAGAAGGGATAATTGTAATCAAATATTGATCCATGGGATTATATTTCAGTGCCACGAGTGGCCATGATTTCTTTCCCCTTATCAGCCTTTCCCAGGAAATCTCCCCATCTGGCTAGCTTTTTTTGCCATTTTCTTCTAGAAACCTAACCCCCATTTTTAATATTCTGTAAGTACACTTAAGATATGTACCCCTGTGTATATATATATGTGTGTGTGTGTGTGTGTGTATGTGTGTATATATATATATATATATATATTACAAACAGCTATTTATTTCTAACAGCTATGTACAATGGGTAAACAGGATAGAGACGTTATAAAATGTATTGATTTTCATGGCTGTATTCAGTTAACCTCCACGTGTATCATCAGAAGGGTTGTCTTTGCCGTAGCTATTAGTATTTTGAAATCGTGACTCAAGTAATTACCGTATATAATATTAAGAACTATAATTTTCCCCTCTGCAACCCATGACAGCCTCTAGAACAATCTGCCCAAACTCAGTGAATGTCTTTTATAAAATGTAAATTACTCAAAAAAAGATTAGATGAAGAACTGTAAATATATTATTACTGTGCAAAACCTGTACCTGTAATACTAAAGGCACGCAGTGCCAAGAAAACCCATAGGGAGAAACATAAATGTTATATTTTCTTCGGCTTTCATGTTTTGTTTTACTAAGTAAAAAGCTCAGGCATTCGTGAAAAAATATACCCTACTTAAGGACAGCAATAATACTTAAATTCCTTATATTCTTATATTTTTCATTTGCCAGTCTTTCGATAATGTTTTATTTTTTTTCAGTTTCATATCGGTAGATCCTCCTCTGACTATGTTGAATCGACATTGCTAATAGGTTCTTTGGGATATGGCTTTGCAATCCAGAAGTCTTTAACTTAATAAGAACAAATTTGAATTGACTTTCCAACCAAGGAAACTGAATCCGCAATGCCTTCTCTTCATACTTCTCCATGCTACGGTACTAAAAAAACCTGTATAAAAGTGATTCCTCAGCTCTAGTACATTGTCTATCTGATAGATAATATTTTACCTATCACATTCTAGGAATCATATTTATTCTTTGAAACTCTTGTGATACTTACTTCATTTACAAAACCAAACATTCATCTGTACGGTAAGCAATTGATTGTGTGCACAACACAGATGTTAGGGTTGTTTCCACCAACGTGTTTTTCCTGTGGAGTTAATGATAATACTGTGGCTAAGCAGCCAAAATAAAGCTCCTGAAAGCTATTAGTACAGGTTAGACTACAGTATCACCTTTCGGAGGCTGCTTCTCTCGCCATCTAATGTAGGAGAAGGGTAATTTGGTTTATAAAAGAAAATATTTTAATTTTACAAGCTTACTGTCAAGGGCTGGATAAAGAATGTCAATGGCACAGGTATAGGGGCAAGGATAAATATTGATTGAGCCTTGTGGCTCATACGGTCATATTCATCCTTTTCCCAGGACCAGCCATGCTATGTAAGACTTCTGCTGCCTATAAGGCTTTCTTGAATGCCTTCCTCTTCTCCCACAACGACTGTAAACGACTTTGTTAATGCCTTCCCGTTTGCTGCCAATCCTAATTTCCATATCTTAACCACTGCCTGAAAATGCCTGTGACTGTTTCTACCAAAATAGGTCATGCTGATTACTTTTAAAGGAGAAAAACTTGAAAACATGATAGCAGTACATATAAATGTTGATATTCATTTATTATTATTATTATTATTATTATTATTATTATTATTATTCTTGTATTTATATAGCCCAAAAGTTACGCAGCGCTTAATACAATACATATATTCAAGGGGAATGACAAGACGAGAATTGACGGACTAAGACAAACCGATACATTAGGTGGAGAGAGCCCGGCTCGCAAGCTTACAATCTTCATTTGGATATATTGTAAGACTTCATAAGGAGCCATCAGAAATGCTTCCAATTTTTTATGGGTTTTTTTTTGAACATGAAATAAGTTTATTAAATTAGCACAATGCATTGTATTCAAACAAATTTCTTTTAATTCATTATGATAAAGTCATTTTGCCAGTATTTTGATTAAGGAGCATCCTAAATAATGTTACAATGGAAAAAGTCGGAGGATTAAACTGATTCAATGAAACATTAGACATAAGTATGCAATATTTCAGTGCAAAAAATGATCATTCACAAATATGCTTGTCATTTAACCATATGTAATATAAAAAGGTCTGTCAGGACTAATTCGCTGTATTTGTCATTGATTAATAAAGTGTTACAGAAGAAAACTCATATAAGCGAGACCTATTAACATTGATTGGGTAAATGCAGTGATATAATGCATGTCTACTGGGATGGCGACTCTTCACACTGGCTCCAGTTACACATATAGGGGTTTCAGCACTTCTTTGATTTAGATTCAAGAGGTGATTGTTAATATACATTGTGTCTATTCTGTGGATTGTTATGGATCCTTTATTCTTTAATTTTAAATTCTATGTTTTTTTTCTACCAGTGTTTGGATGATCATCTGATTAATAAACACTTTCTTTTAAGAACTGCAAATGTAATATTACTCACCACAAAACATGGTCCGGCAGATGTTTTCAGACAGTCTTCTAATAAACGCATTCGTGTTTTTTGCAGTTCTGGACAATCCCACTCCTCTGGAGATATGCCCCAGTACAGATCTATGGCCTATAAATTGAAACACAGTAGGTGCTAAAGTCAAGTAAGAATCACTGCCTAGGTAATCACAGAGTAATCCAGGACTGTTCTGAGCAACATCTACAAATATAGAAACACAGAAGCCTCTCGGCCCACCTACTCTACTGGTTTTTATCTGCTGTAAAATTTCAAACCTTACTCTTCCTTTGGTCTTCTTCAATAGGGCAGGGGGCCAGCCCCAGAAATAATTGAGTACCATATTTCACGGAACCATTATTGTGCATATAAACATATTAGTTTTGTTCGGAATACAGACAAACCATGCTTTCAGAAGTATATTCATAAATCATTAATAAGATATATATGATAACATCACTGTGGCCCATGAAATGTAATGGGTTGGAACCAATGGGGAGAACATGTATGAGTATGAAGTATGAAATTAACCATTCTTAAATTTCTTTTAAAATAAATTACTGAAAACAAAGTTCTTTAAAACACAGAAATCACTTTCATAAAAGATTATAAACAGGATAAGAAACGTGTAGGTCGAGCTAAAACTGAAAGAGGGAGGTTAAGGGAGGGGAAAATGTGTGAGCTGCTGTGAGTGAGTGTATGTATGTATGTATGTATGTATAAGTGTATGGTGTTAGTGTGGCTGTGTATATGTATGTATGCATGTATGTATAAGTGTATGATGCTAGAGTGGGTTCATGTGTATGTATGTAAAGTGTGGAGCTGCCACTGACCATCTTCATACACATACATTACAATTATCCCCCCAACTACCAAATTTATATCCCCCACATCATTCCTCCCCACTATCATTTCCATCCCCTACCATTATCACCCTGCATTGGCACACAGATTTACACATGCACTATCACACTTACACAAACACACACATACTACTCATGGTACACTAACACACTTATGGTAACGTATGTACGCATGTAACTCATGCTAACAAACATTTATGCTAACACACTTACACATATGCATTCATCCTCACACACACTTACGCACACATGCTAACTAACATGTACACAAATACATGCTAACACATAAACTTACGCTAACATACTTACGCATGTGCTTACAAACACACTCATGCTAATACACACTCCCTAAAACAAAAACGCACATGCTAACAGACACACATACACACTAACACTAACATACACGTACGCATACACATCCACTCTTACATACATAGATACTCATATACTCACCTCATCCCATACCTTCCCAGATGCTTCTTTCACCTGCAGCCACACTTTTAGGGAGTAAGCCCATCTCAGTTGTGCTGTCCCTTTTTAAAGATCAGTTTTCCCCATGCTCCCTGGGCTCGCACCCCCACCCTTGGATGGACAGCATCAAGACCAGCCACAGTGTGGCCAGCGTCAGTATCCCGGTAGGCCAGTCTGGCTCTGCATAGGTTGGGGCAACACAGACCATTTCTATTCAAAACAGCCAAAAGTTGAGTGTTATAGCTGTAACCCGCTGTAATGTCGCTGTAAAGTCCTCATTCTAATGTTAGTAAAAATGACTGTATGTCGTATAGACTTAAACCTTTGTTGTGTGCACCATCTGGAATCAGAGATAAGCAAATTATGATCAGCTACTGCACAATATCATGCAACTGGATCCATTCTTTCAATGGGAGTTAATCAGTAAAATATTGATCACATTTGTACACAATGTTTGTGTTTTTGTCTCTGGAGCTAACATTGTATTTACTAGGCTTTAGATAATTCCCTAATGTTGGGAACTGAATGCAGACAGTTTATACAGGATTAATGTTTCCCTCCCTTAGGCTCTGCTCTTAAGGGAGGTTTACACAGTATACGTAAATGAGCAATTACTATACTATCAGGCTTCATAAATACAGCTCGGCTCCTGCCCGACATCATTAACGGAAGTTGCATATGACTTTGGACTGATGTTTTACCATACCTGGGAACCTGCCAGGATAGCTCACTCAGTCCTGGGTCAAAAGGTGGGGCTAATAATACATGGAAGCAGGGCAAAGTTATATTACAAAACACATGACATGGGGACAATACAGAATCATTCGGGTAGTGGGCAGAGTGAAATTCCACTCCCCCAACCAAGTTTATAAAGAGGCCTGGAAATGAACTCCAGGAACCTCTTGGGCACGTTAGGACCTATAGTTATAACATACATGATATGATCAAAAGTATATGGACACCCCTAGACCATGCACATTAACAGGGTGGTGCTATAGTGTGTAACACATGAAAATCATCCGTCTTCTGTACAAGCGCTGTGTGTCAGGAGCTTCGTGAAATGAGTTTTCATGGCCGAGCAGCAGCACACAAGCTGAAGAACACTATTCACAATGCCAAGCGTCAACTTAAGTGTTATAAAGCACGCCGGAATGTATTCGCTTAAGTGATAACTCAAGCTACGCTATCTGGAAGTCTGATTGATGGGTTTTACAAATGCCAGGAGAATGATACTTACCAGAATACATAGTGGCGTCTGTAAACTTTGGTGGCGGAGGTGTAATGGTCTGAGGTTGTTTTCGAGGATTTGGGCTAGGCCCCTTAGCTCCAGTGACGGGTAATGTCAATGCTACAGCATACATTTTAGACAACTGTATGCCTCTCACCAGTTTGGGGAAGGCACTTTCCTGTTCAGCATGAATTTGCCCCAGTGCTCAAAGCAAGATCCAAAAAGATATGGTTCGATGAGTTTGGTCTGAAGGAACTCGAGCAGGCATGCGCAGAGCCTTGACCTTAAGCCCATTGAACACCTTTGAGATGAATTGGAATACCAATTGTGAGCCAGGCCTCACAAACACTGTTTTGGCTAAATAGGCAGGAGTTCCCACAGACACACTCCAGAATCTTTTGTGTCTGTGGCAATCTAGTCACACAGGGCGACCAACTCCATAATAATGCCTATTGTTTTAGAATGGAATGTCCAATAAGCTGGGGCACAACATAAAGATACCTGGGAATATTTCGGGATTCCACCGCTTCTCTGGTTCTCCGGAACGGCACCCAAATCCTCTGGGTCACGGGAGCGGGGTCTTGACACGCCACCCACGCCCATTTGCTCTTTAAATGGGGGTGTTTCCCGCTGACATCATGGGACCGCCCATGATGTCCATGGGACCACACAGTATCACATGAAAAAATATAATAAAATATTTACAAAAATGTGAGTGGTGCACTCACTTTTGTGAGCTACTGTATAGATATACTAAACAACACCATTAAGAGGTCTCTGTCACCTAAAAACAGTAGGCATTAATCTAGAAAACATAAAAAGCCTATGTGTTTTTCTTATATGTTTAGCAAACCACAGTTTTAATTTTTGTTTTCCAATGAAAATATGAGAAACATAGAGTATCAAGACACATAGACAGCAATGGCATAAGCCACACAACCACATTGTAACACAAAGGATTATTATATTTGGTTATACTAATGTATACTCAGTTTCACATTTTATTTTATTTTTTTTTACATTTCCACCACCAACACGGTCTAATGTTACTCCAACACTGAAGTCTTTTTGTGGGGTCCCACTTTCCAAGGATCTGCTCCAGATAAAAGCTGGTCACTATCGCAGGATTTGTATAGAACGGTACTTTTGATCTGTTGCCAATTAGTGTCATCCATATAGGGACCCCATAAGTTAAAACATATCAGTATGCATTGTGAGGTAGGTCTGGGATCGCCCCACGCTGAGGTCAAGGGACACGCGCTGTCTTCAATCAAACCAGGCAAACAGCAGTTCGTGCAAACTGACACAGGGTCAGGTTTATTTGAAAGGTTGCAAGGACAAAAGAAATATAACACAGTAACAAAAGAAACACCTTGCCTGTCCGGCACTTACTATACAACAGATGTCCCTCACTACCAGCTGGAGAGCTTCTCTCTGCCAACTTAACATAATACGTCCAGCAACCTTTACTCACACGTCTCTCCCACAGTCAGGCTTTCTGTGTCCTCAGCCAGAGAGAGCTACCTGCCCTCCTGGCTTCCCTTTTATATCCACCCTCTAATTCACTTAATTAATCACCCAGCAGGTGGAAGACTCAAGTGTTACTCCACATAGGAAAGGAATCTAGGAGAAACATACCTCCCTTCCACCACCAATCCTACATGACTGTCACAGCATGGAAACCCAGAATGGCAGACATAGATCACAGCACCCCCAAAAATGCAGATTGGACACATAGATCTTGCTATCTTTTTCCCCCCAAACAGCCTGCCTGTGTCATCTTTGCCCCAAACACCCTGTCTGTGCCATCTTTGCCCCCACATACACATCCACGTCCATGCTATCACAAACATAAATACATACTCATTATCATTATGTACTCATATCATGACATAATGTGACCTGCTGCGGTCCTCCTTCCTTGGGGTGGGAAGATAAAGATTGCTTGCACATTGTGTAAGCAACACAGAGGTAATCTGCAGGCCTGTGTAAATATGGTCACAGGGGTTGCCCAGGTCACCGTTGTCTTTGCAGGCTCAAGGGGCAACTGCAATCGGACCCCGGGAATAATTGAGCCAAGGGCAGCTGTTCCTTTTGCCCCATGTTAAAGACAGCCCTGACCTGTGGAATAGGAGGTGGGAAGAAGTGGGATAAAACATCATATGTGGTCTGGACACTAAATTATACAGTATATTATTATGTAAGGTTCCTATTGCTGTGGTTAACTGCAATATACATTTTTTATACACAACAATAAGCAAGAAGTGCCCAATCCTGGAAGTCTGCTTAATACAACATCGGTCATATTAACCAATAAAGCCTCCTTGAGGTCGAGTAGTCTGATCAATATAAATAAAATGCTTATAGTCTTTATATAGATAATATTGATGAATGTACAAAATATATACAATAAAATAAAATCCATTAATAAAACCCATTAAGAAGAAAAATGTGTGGTTCAAACACATCCAAAGCACTCACAATTACAGCAATGTTATTATGCATAGCAGTGGGTAATGAGGTAATAGCAATATCTCTATAGAGAAATGTGCCAGGTTGTATTAATAAATAATATTATAATGTAAAATGCTATTAGTCAAGAGTTAAAAAAAACACCAAAGTAAGTCTCTTTCAGAAATACAACATGCATTAGCACTTATTTAATTATCAGCAGTCCTAAGCATACATCCTGAAATTGCCTCAGCAGTTTTTTAATGGCTCTGTATGACTTTTAATTATGTTAATATGACAACTGATGCCTGATCTCCCATGTTTTTTTGCTTTTTAATCCATTTTATAATGTAATGGCTCTTCTAATAAAAATCGCCGCAATCGGAATCTCCTCTATTAGACCATTACTATGTAGGACATCCAGTGTTCTCAAAGACACGACATTTGACATTGTTCAATGAAAAGACACACATTGGATATTGAAGTTGTTTTAAGGTATTTTAATATGCATTCTTTAACCTCTTCCATGGTCCTGTGACAGCACTTTCTGTACATGCCCCCAAAGACCTCGTAACCACCTGGAACTAGGCTTGCGCATTAGTTTTTGGACAAATGCGTTTTCATGCTGAAGGTTATGGTTTTGTTCATTTGTCCGAATAATGAACGAATGCAACATTGGACAAAATAAATGGAAAACGAATGTGTGGAATAAAAAAATCTTGGTTAATTCATTCATTTGTTCGTCCCTGCAGCAACCTTTTAAACTACACTAAGCGGAGAAGAATCTCGCCATTTTGCCTGCACTAAGAGGGAGGGACATTGAGTGAGCTGATCTTCGTTTGTCCAATCAGCTCATTCCTGTCGCATTATGCTGAGGGCTTGTCCAATGGCTGTGCTGAGTTTTTCAAAGAAAAGCAGACTAGTAACGAAGACAGCCTATGTAAGAGCAGAGCAGGCAGAGGATCCATTCTTTTTACTGTGACTACTTTATGTGGCACTGCTGTTCTGCGTCTGAGCATTTAGATTCTTCTGTGTGAGACTTGGTGAACCTCAGCCTGCCATTTCTCACAGTCTCTAAGACTCTCTAAAATTTTCATTTAATTAAGATCATTTAACCAGTCCACTACTATCCTTAACCCTATAACTCTAAGCTAACTTTGATCCTCTTTCTTCTATCCATTGGTCACAAATTCCCTATTGGACTTCTTCAATGTGCTTATTTCTTGTTTCCATGGCAACCTGACGAACAAATGAAATTTCTGAAAACAAAAATGTTGGACGAATTTTGTTGAAAAACAAAGACGAAAAAGTACTTTCTGCCATGACCCAAGTTATCTGAGTAAAGGCACTAGGATATGAGATGGCTGAACACATCTCGTGCAAGCCAAGCAGCTGGGTTCAGGATCGGAATAACAGTGGTGCACATGGCGCAATTGTCTCCAGGCGCCTAACATGCTAACTGGTTTATGCTTCTCAACTGTCCCATGACGTGTCGATTTGATCAAGTCCGGAGACATGGGGCAAAGTGATATCGATAAATTAATTTGCAAAGAGGAAGGAAAGAATAGACCTGAAGGAAAAAAGATAGCAAGAGGCAGAAAGCAAAGAAAAATGTGGGAAAAGAGCAGGAAATCCAGAGAAGAAGAAGCCCTTCCTCTGTAAAGAGAAAGAACCTTTGAAGGCAAGAAGTGGGGAGCACTTTTTTAGCCCTTCAATCAATGTAGGCGTTAAGAAAAATTCTGGCACAAAAAAAACTTGACTAATTGTGATTTTACAATGCTATAACTCATTTTGTTTTTGAAATCCCATTAAGCATGATTTTAGTTCATTAATTTTTTTATACACTGTTATTCATTTATGTAAGCGAAGGGGCCCATAAATTAGAATATTTTCCATCACACAGAATTAGTAGGCCCTCTCTCTTTTTGACACACTCAGTATAATGGAATTCCAGATCTGTAATAATGGGTAATTTGTATAATCTGTATATGGAAAGTAATGATTAATTCACAATGATCAGTACACACATACATTAAAGCAAGGGTGTCCAACCTGCGGCCCTCCAGCTGCTGCAGGACTACATCTCCCACAATGCTCTTTCAGCTAAGGTGCTGGCGGAGGAGGATAGGACATGTAGTCCTGTAGCAGCGGGAGGGCCGCAGGTTGGACACCCTTGCATTAAAGGGACGTGATGAGAATTGATGGAGGGATACATTTAATCTAGGAATTAACATCTACTTTTAAAGATCACCAAATTATTCACCTAGGTTGTTCAGGAAACATTTACAATATATTTATCTGACCCAGTTTAAAGTTTGGCGGAAAGTCATACTCCTTTTTAGAAAAGAAAAACAAAGTCATTGTTTGTTTTTGAGGCTGTAGCGTGAGGCTTTATGCAAACTTGAACATAATATTTTATATATATATATATATATATGTATATGTTGATATAGATATATACTTGCCACTCTAATAGGTAGTGTTCAGAAAACCGTAAATTATTCAAAACTCAGATAACTCATATATACTGCTATCTCAAAAAACAATACGTTCTTGTTTTAGGGTAACCAACACATATTCTGTAGCCCTGTGCAATGAATAACACAATGTAGTTCTAGTAGAGAACTCTATATCAGTAGATTAAAAGCCTATCATGTCTGCCCATCTTTCGAATAATATGGTGGCAATTATTGCAATAGCACATTTTATCACATAAAATAATCCAATTGTATTGAATTTCAGTGTAATGATGGGGTACCTGGAATTCCATGCCATAATTTTCTCTGCAGAATTCTCTCAACTTGGGATATATTTGCTCTTTTAATGCATTTCTTTCTGCTACTGTATCTGTGAAGAACAAGAAATACAAAAAAAAGTTTCTATTATAATTAGTTTCTATGAATGCAGGCAAAGTAAACTTGTTAAGTGAATTACAAGAATGATACAAATGGATTGAAAATATTCAAAATGTGTGCCTTCATTATATTATAACGCTGCATTAGCTTCCAGCATAATTACATATACTATATAATTTCCTCTTGAAGTGTTCTATTTATATGATTCACACCTTGGCAAGTTACACGCTGTGTTCACTTTCGTAATGTGAGATGTTTCGGAAAGTTGCTTTATCTGCCTGTTCCTCGGGCATGGAAGTTGCATTATAAACTGGGGCACATTGTGCCTACAGTGATCTACTATATTAAGCACACTATTGCATCCAAGAAGGAAGAAGCTCCAAAATCTACTTGGTTTTCTCTAAAAAGTGCTTCCACTGATATTTATTATTCTTTATACCAGTCAAGCGTCCTTGGATCAGTAGGATGGTAATAGGTTTGGACAATGGACATTACGTTCCATATTTCTGGACAAGAGAAATAATGACCCTTTCTGACTGTTATTGCACTGCGTGTTTTACCGGACATTACCAGCCCATGAATGAAACACTAAACCATTAAACATCAAGCTTTGGTACAGTATTATTGCACACAAACTAAGTTGCCCCATCAATGCACCCCCCCCCATTAGAGTTAAGAAAGTGCAAACATAAATTGGCAGGACTTCACAGAGGGCCAATTGGACTTTAATTGGCTGACGTGGTCATCCTTGCCGTTCCAGACATATAAAACTGTAAAGGGAGGACTAAAATAAGAAATAACTATTTGTGCCAGAAAATGTAATGATTTAGTCTGCCATTTTAGCTGCCAATTATGTATAACGTGGGAATATTTTTATAATTAATTAGTATTATTTTGCAATTAACTAACTAACAAATTCTAGGCTTGATTAACTTACCCAAAATGCAAGAAAAGATTCTTTAAAGTGACTGTGCTACATAAACTGTACAAATATACACGAATGCCACAATCTGCATAATGAATTATAGCATTGGCGAAATGCATATACATTTGTACGTCGTGAAAAAAATTGGATGTCTTGTACAATTAAGTTCCCCTAAATTAGCAACATTTAGAGATGGTCTCAAAGGGAATATTTGCTTCTAGGCATAGTATGTGTTTATATCTGTGCCTAATTCACAGTATTTGCCATTGACAGCACAGAACCCCTGTAATTAGGGTGGAACGGAGTAATTAGGATCCATGATAGATCGTTAGGCTGATTAAATAAAATAGAACAGCAAATCTGCTATCTGAGATGTAGTTCATCTCAAATTAGAAAAACACTGCAATTTCTTAGCTCATTAAATAACCCAGCCTCTCATAAGTATTTTTATCTGAAATAAACCCTTTCCATGGTAAAAAAAAATATGATTAAAAAAACATTTGGTATAAAATAATCAAGATCATTGAGTTATTTTATCTGTATTAATTAGATAAAGCTTTCACTGTATTTTCCGGCACAACATGTGCATCCTTTATATACATATGAGCTACGGTTCATTATTTAGCTAGTGGCCCTCTATCCACAAAATCAATTTTGTGCAAAGTTAATCATTTTTGCCATGCTGTATTAACTGGTTTCCTTCTGGATCTGACCCAGACAAAGCAGATAAAACCGTGTAACAATTATGCAGAAACATATGCAGTTATCTGCAGCCAATATGGTGACAACTGCTCTTTTTATAGGCTGCTTCTCGTCACATACATGTAGGCAGGGTTAACTTGTAGAATAGGGGATTGTGAATTTTTCCATATAACTATCCTGCCCCAGCAGAGTATCCTCCGGATCCGCTGGCCATTGTCCTAATGGCATTTATCGGGAGGAATGTATTTCAATGGTTAGAGCCCCAGCTCAAAAAGAATTCATGCATTCGCATTTGTAGAAACTTTATACTATCGTACAAATCTATGATGACGAGGTGGGTCCCCCAACAAAACAAACAAACCAGTTTAAGTGCCATTGCAACATGTTTTGCCACTATTTCACGAGGTGCCTATCTTGTGTAGATGGAAGCATTGAGCGGTGTGACTTCTTCACCCCTGAGAAAGCCTTCAATAGGCGAAATGCATCAGGGGGGCATAAGGTGTGTTATTAAGCATCTTTTATAATATTTCATTGGTTTATAGCATTATATCTGTATGAATGTATTTAAAATGTGGTATTGATTTTATGAATATGGAACAATTTTTGTTTGAAGTGTTTTTAAATACACCCACTGGCCATTTTATTAGGTGCACATTGCTAGTACCAGGTTGGAACCCCGTTTTGCCTTCAGAACTGGGCTCATTCTTCATAGCATGCTTTCTACAAGGTGCTGGAAACATTCAATTGGTACTAAGAGGCCCAAAGTGTTCCAAGAAAATGTCCCCCACATTATTACAACACCACTTCATGTTGTTTACGCCAAAGTCTGACCCTGCCATCTGAATATCGCAGCTGGAATCGAGACTCCAGGCTTCCATTGTCCAACTTTGGTGAATTGTAGCCTCAGTTTCCTGTTCTTAGCTGACCGGAGTGGCACCCGGTGTGGTCTTCTGCTGCTGTAGTCCATCTGCTTCAAGGTTCGATGTGTTGTGCGTTCAGAGATGATATTCTGCATACCTTGGTTGTAACGAGTGGTTATTTGAGTTACTGTTGCCTTTCTGTCATCTGGAACCAGTCTGCCCATTCTCCTCTGACATCAACAAGGCATTTCCGTCACACAACTGCCGCTCACTGTATATTTTTCTCTTTTTCGAACCATTCTCTGTAAACTCTAGAGATGGTTGTGCGTGAAATTCCCAGTAGATCAGTGGTTTACAAAATACTCAGACCAGCCCGTCTGGCATAACCATGCCATGTTCAACATCAGTTAAATCCCCTTTCTTCCCCATTCTGATGCTCGGTTTGAACTTCAGCAGGTTGTCTTGACTACATCTACATGCCTAAATTAATTTAGTTGCTGCCACGTGATTGGCTGATTAGCTATTTGTCTTAACAAGCAATTGAACAGGGGTACCTAGTAAAGTGGCCAGTGAGTGTACATTTTGATATATATGTGGTACTGTCGTTTTCAAGCATCTCACGCTCATTGCTGAGTCACTTGGAAATTTGGGTTTTTTCGCCCAGTGTCTGATGGGCTATGGTCTCAGGTAATGTCACATTTCTGTGTTTTCATGAAATTTGACATTCCCAAATGTCCCAAATGTTGTGCTAGTGTCAGTCAACATAGACAACATAGACAAAAATCCAGCCCAAGGGTATTGAATGTCTAACTGAATTTACAAAGGAACTGCAAGCCCACTATTATCTTCTGCTTCTGGTATCATAAAGTTCGTTCACTGAAAATAGAGTTGTGGTATCAGCAATCTTACTTCACTATTTACTATAAAAGGCCAGCAGTCAACGGTGTCTACAGCAAAAAGGGCTGAGCTTGCCCTGCACAATGCATAATTTAATTGGCGAGGATATTGAGGAAACATAAGCTGAGTGGGGTTGGATCTTCAGAATGTATAGTAAAGTCAAGGAAAGCACAACACTTGCAATTCTCTGTAAGGATAAATATTTTCATCAAAAGGAAAAGCCCTTAGAAATTGTTGACTGCCGTTTAAATGATAAAGAACATATTCAGTGGCAGGATGAGCTATGGTTTTCTCTGAGTTTGCCTATAATGTATTCTGCCAGATAAATCCTTGTTTGGGCAGGGGGTGTCCCTCTGATAGAAACCACTAAACAAATTGAATCGTACTACACTTCAGCTTTGCTCCAGATCATTTTCTTTAAACAAATCTGAATGTGACATACAGAATCTTTATTTGGGTACTGAATTATTTTGCAGTCTTTAAAGATAATTTTGAAGAGAAGCGCCCTGAACTGGAAATATCCATGAGATCTCTGACCTACATATTCTAGAGACAGGCTTGTTTCTTAATAACGTGCATGGAAGGGTTTTGGATAGTTCTAAATTATGGGAAGATATTATCATAGAAACAATGCAGAGAGCTGTGCTTTGGTACTGTGCATTTATTATAAATCTAGACCTATTACAAAAATAATGTATTATTCACACATATTGCTAGTTCAGATATTATTTCTGATTCCCAAACACCCTTTAGATCTTTGGCAATGCCTGAAGTGTTATTGCCACCGTGATTTGCCACCATAGTTTTGTAAGCAGTAGTTGCCATTGTAGAATTTAAAGGGACAGTGCTATGACCCCTAAAGCCCCTCCAATTAAGAATGTACATTGAGTTACTCTGTAAGTAATGTGGTGAAGGAGGCCCCCTGTCAACAATTCCTCATATGAATGAACCATGGTAATATGAATGTCATTGGTGAGGTTGTGTGACTCAATAGACCTTCCCTTAAAAATGGATCAAAAGACGATTGTCAGTTTGTCCCCATAGAGCTTATAAGGATGTATCACTTTTGTGAAGCACGCAATGATAACAAAATGAATTTTTTCACATTTCTGCAGGAATGTACAGACAGTGTACCATTGACAATGGAAAAACATTGCACAACGTAAAACTGACCCTACTGGTAAAAATGTATAATCTAGATGTGTTCACAGACTAATGCTTGATGATAATGATTAAGAAAAGCACTCAAAGAAGTTTCGATCAAGTGGTGCATGTGATGAGATTCTTTAATCAAATACATCATAAAACTGATCTCATTAAAAGGGTAAAAGAGATGTGATTTACATTTTATTAGAAAAACCACAATGTTGTCATGTATTTGGATCAAGAAGAGGAAACAATTCCTGAGAAAGAACATACGTTTTCCTTTTCTTAAACCGTTGCCATTATTAAAATACACTATAAGCACAAAAGTATTGCAACACACCTCTTCGTGGATTGGGTTTCCATGGCCAAGCAGCTGCATGCAAGCCCCACATAACCAAGGACAATGCCAATGGTTGGATCGAGTGGTGTAAAGCACGCCGCCAGTGGACTCTGGAGCAGTGGAAATGTGTTTTGTTGAGTGATGGATCACGCTTCTATTTTCTGATGGGAGAGTTTGGGTTTGGTGGATGCCAGGAGAATATTATCTACCTGACTGCATTGTGTCAACTATAAAGCTTGGTGGAGGGGAGATAATGGTATTGGGCTGTTTTTGGCCCTCAAATTTCAATGCCTCATTGTACCCAGACACTATGGACAATGCTATGCTTCCAACTTTGTGGGAACAGTTTGGGGAAGGCCCTTTTCTATTCCAGCATGACTGTGCCCCAGTACACAAAGCAAGATCCATAAAAACAGTTTGGCATTGAAGAACTTGACCGGCCCGCACAGAGCCCTGACCTCAACCCCATCGAACAGCCAAGCCTTCTGTCCAACATCAGTGCCTGACTTCACAAATGCTCTACTGGATGAATGGGCAAAGAATCCCACAGAAACTCTCCAAAATCTTGTGGAAAGCCTTCCCAGAAGAGTGGAAACTGTTATAGCTGCAAAAGGGGGTCCAACTACATATTAATGTCTATGTATTGAGAATACGATGTCATAAAAGTCCCTGTTGGTTTAATGGTCAGGTGTCCCAATACTTTTGTCCAGATAGTGTATACAAGTAGTTAGTTAAAAATTCAAGGTATATTAAAATGAATAATAAAACAAAATATAACATTCTAAATACATCCTTATTTCCAAACAGAATTCTCCATTTACCATTCGCTGCTCCCGACATATATATACGTACCTGGGCCTTTTTATTATTTATTGATTGGCATAGCATCATTACATTCAGCAGAACAGTACAAGAGGTAAACCGTTCATAACAAGTAGGGCATCAGATAACAATCTGGACTTACAGAAACAATATCATTTCTATTTAAAAAAAATAGTCCACACAAAATGCCACTTCATTTATTCATTTATACAGGTAAAAACTCGTTTGCCCACAGACGCATACGCAATAAACAGCCATCAGGCAGGTAATGACATGCATACATCAAATAGCATTTGTGAAAATGCTCACGTCATGTTGAATTACTGGAAGTGTGTGCAGCTGAGCCGCTATATATGAGCACTGCACAGCTGCTCCTGTGTTCTAATGAATGACCTTGTATCCAGTCCTAGACAGCCTGCCAAATTGTAGTCACCTTCTTTTGATCCTTTGTGTTCTAATCATACTACATGGTGAATGCTCCGATGCTTTGGTGCACTGTAGCTGTACGAAATGTCTATGTTGCCAATAAAATCCAAATTACTAGGTTGTGTTGAGTGAACATCGATGGGTGCATCAGCCACACGGGCATTATGTAGCGTAGTTGCTCTACTTATATTTTGATATATCTATGGAGTTTGAGTATTAATGTTGCTGGTCTTTACAAAAGATAGTAGTTTTACCATTTCTGCTGGATATCTTCGCATGTGTATCCAAGAAACAATTTTCTGTTGTCTTGCTTTATAACAAAAACATTTCTCAAAGGTGTGATTATGTTAACTTCACATGTAAAAATCCAGGGCAGCCCTGGCACGTTAAGGCCAGTGGTTACCTGATGACATTAGTGTAGTCAACATAGAAACATAGAAAATGATGGCAGATAAGAACCAGTCAACCCTTGCATTCTGCCTAACCTCTGAACATTTTCCTTAGTCCCTGACCTTATCTTATACCTATCTTAGCCTTATGCCTATAGCATGAATGCTTAAACACCTTCTTCTTCTATTCAGTAAAGTAATATTTCCTGATGTTACTTTTAAACCTTTGCCCCTTAAGCTTAAGATTGTGTCATCTTGTTGTGGTAGTATTTCTCCTTTTAAGTAAACACTCTTCCTTTATCATGTTGACTCCCTTTAAGTATTTAAATGTTCCTATCATATTCCCCCCTGTCCTATTCCCCGTGTCTTTCTTCCAGGCTATATATGTAAAGATCCTTTAACATTTTCTGGTAAGTTTTATCCTGTAACCATTTTAGTAGCCCTTCTCTGAACTTTCTCCAACATATCTATATCCTTCTGGAGATCCGGTCTCCAGTGCTGTACACAATACTCCAAGTGAGGTCTCACCAGTGATCTGCACAACGGCATGAGCTCTTCCCTCTTTCTACTGCTAATACCCCTCGCTATACAACCAAGAATTCTGCTCGCATTACCTGCTGCTCTACTGCATTGTCTGCCTACCTTTAAATCCTCAGAAATAATTACCCCTAAATCCCTTTCCTCACACAAATATCCCATACTCTGCCCTTGGGTTTTTATGCCCCGGGTGCATTACTTTGCATTTATCCACATTAAATGCCAGTTGCTCTGACCATTTTTCCAGTTTACCGAAATCATTTACCATTTGGCTTCTCCTACCAGGAACATCAACCCTGTTGCGGCAAAAAGACATACCTTACCATCACGACCTTCTGCAATATCACTAATAAAAATACTAAAGAGAATGGGTCCAAGACCCCTGAGGTATGTGGATGTCATAGCATTTGAGACCCAAATTCATCAGTAAGGTCCCTTTGGTAACAAAATAATAAAATAATTGGTGGGGGTTTTTTTCTTCAAATTATTCTAAACACATCCTACGCCTTACTTTTTTTTCTCAGCATGTTATTTTATTCCATTTCCCCTTCCACTGAACTATTTAATAGTTCATGTGTTGGCTTTCAGGACTTGGGAAGCATGCCGTTATGTCTAAAAATACTCATGATCTACTAGCATTCTGTAGGAAGCTCTACTCTCCAAGGTGCTGAAAATAGTTTGATGTACACAATATGTACAATTTCAAATCATGGAACACATGCAGTCTTGGTTTGCAGTACTTTGTTCCAGATGTGCTAATTTAGTTCTGTTTTCTTTATAAAGCATAATTAGCAATAGAATTCTATGTATATATTTGCAATGAATTTAACATAGAGATTTCCACTGGTTGTATAATTGTAGAATTTAAATTTTTATATACGAATGGGGTTTACTCCCTTAATTGTAAGCATGGGGGGCGGGGGGGTTCCTTCACCTTTTCCCCCACAATAATTTATGTTGTATAAATTAATGCAAAAAAAGAGATTTGTCTTTGCAATGACATTACTTTGAATAATATTAAGAAACAAAAAGTGAGTTTGCAAACCAGTAGACAATCAACCACTCAATCAATCTTGTAGACTATCCTTCCAGGAGGAAAAAAATACAATTAAATTGATTAAACTTACAGGCAGTGCATGGAACGTGTGAATTATATTAGCCAGACTGCTTGTCTTTGTCTGCCACTAATCTATATGTTTACCGAAAAAATCTCTAATAAATGTTGCAGTTATGATCGATGATTGGACCACCTATGCTTACCATAATGTCACCATTCATGGAAGAAAGCTACAGATTGTTTGTTTGAAATTTGTTTTGACTTTGGTAAAAAAAAAACAAAAAAACTGTTTACCTTTTGGAGGACATATTTTATAATTTTATGCAAAATGTGGGTGGGAGGGAGATACCAAATGTATATTCAGAATCCTTCTACGCATTTGGATAAACAAGAAATAAAAAAATAATTAATAGGTAATACCCAGCCATCATAATACATAATCCTGATGATTCATTACAATAATGTCGAGGATAAGTATAGTTAGTGCCTGCAACTGAGGTTTAGGTCTATATTGAGCTAGAGTATACAAAGACCAATTAAGGACACTAGAGCCAGTTGGGCAGAAAGGATGCATTCTCCCCAGGGCCCCTCCGAGCGCTGCACTGTGATTTATGTAACTCCCTGCACCGCACTTAGGAACTCAGTGCTCAATGTTCTAGGGGAAGTGGGGCTCACTTGGTGCAGGGGGTACTGCGGCAGAGGTATTTGCAGATACTCAGACGGACTTCATTTCTGGAGTATGATAAAGCGATAGTGGATGGGGGCTTCTCATTTCCTGTCATGTGACAGAATCAGCCAGAAACAGGCTCCTTTAATAGTCACCAGTAATAATCCAGTGACTTTCACCTTGCAGGGAAAACTCAAAAGCTCAGAGTTACTGTGTCTGAATCCCCAAGACAGCAGCATTTAATCAAGAGAGCAGAGATACTCAATGCAAGCAGACCCTTGGATCCATGTGTAAGAAAGTCAGTGTATATTCATGTGTGTGTGTACTTAAATTGGAATGAGTGTCGATGAATTAGACTTGTGCATTCAGGTTCGTATGAATTGTAAATTTACCATATTTTGTTTTGATAGCAAGACCAGACCCCCACACAAATAGAATGAAAACAATGCAAAAAGCTCAGAATTTTTGTCCAGAATTTGGGGGTCTACATTCACTCACACTCTTTCACACTGTCAATCACACTCTCATTCTCTCTTACTTTTCTCTCACACTGTTCGAATGTTTCCATACCTTCTCTCCCCACCACCTCTCCCCCCCACTTCCGGAAACACAGAGAGTAAATGAGAATGAAAGTGAGAGAGAGTAAGTGGCAGTGTAAGAGAGTGAATGTGTACATGTCTACTATGAATGCATGTCGTTGTGATGTGTGTGCGTTATGTCTTTGCCTATGTATATCAGTCTAGCAGCACAAGAAAAAAGCAGTATATCTACTTCCATGACATATGTTTTTATTTCTACTGTCTTGTCTGATGGACACTTGGTTGTGACTGGACATTCAGTCAGCTGTTGTAATTTTAATAAAGCTTTTTGGGAAGAAGATTAACACATGATGCCCCCTCACTTTGAATGTGATGCACTTTTCCTATAAATAGGATTGTGATATGCAAATAACTGGGCCTTCCCAATCCCAGGCTGAATTTAGACATGACTGTCTCTTGTGAGGATGCAGACCAAAAAGCTCCAGTAGAAATAAAAGATAATTATCTTTTGTAATTATATTACAGAGTGTTTCCTTTATTGCTTGGGGTTTGACGTTGTCTCCATTGTTTTTACATCATTAATGGCATGTGTCAGCTAGAATATAGACTGTAATGCATATGATAGCTGCATGGTCCCTTTGGCAAATGCACGGTGGGATTCAGCAGAATTCCCTACATGCTTCTGCCCATTTCTGTACCCCACCCAACTAAATGCCACGCGGAAGATGTGTTGGGCCAGATACATCTTTGTGCATGTGATATACTCAGTACCGGTGCTGAGGTGGCTTGGCCAACATTGTGGGTGGTGGTGTGTTCATTGATTCAATAGGAGCAATTTCCTGCCACTGATTGGCAGCACCATTTACGTAAAGAACCCAGCTTTACATACATCATTCAACGTGATGTTATCTTTCTGATTATGTCGACAAGGTTTCTACAACTCAATTAACCTAAATATATAATTATATTATCAGCTCATATCTTTCTATGATTCTTCTGGTTTTTTCTGTATTAACAACGTACATTTTATGTTAATTGACACGCCAAGATATAATACAATAATGAAGACAATCTCTGTACACGGAACACTGAGTTGTATCAATATCTGTCACAAATTCCCTATTTCTAATTACCACACGACCTGGATAATGATTTCTCTGAGGAAACGGTTAGCTGGCAGACCATTTCTACGCATATAGTCATCTGTCTGCTTCCAGGAAGAAATGTAGAAACATTGACTGAAATAGGAGTTTGAAGGAAATGTTACATTTGCTCTGCTTAAAAAGAAAAATCAATATTTTTAAAGAATATCGTTTCTAAAAATAGCTATCATGCAAGACATTGTTTGCTTTTTTACTATATACTGACCAGAAGCACAACGAGGAGAGAGATATCAGGGGAAACCAATTTACGGAACTGCCAATGTTTTCTGAACAGTATACTAATTAGCATCTATGCTCCATCTGATGTGGACAGCAATATGCCATGGGGGTTAGTATGGAGCAGAAGTAGGCCAGCTAAAAAAAGAACCATGGACATATTTGAGATCTCTATGTTTTTTTGTTACATTTGCTCAATAACCCTATGTATTAAAAATCTGGAATGTTTTTATGTGCATTTTACACACATGCATATGTACACACCGTAATACCATAAAAAATAGTTTTTCTATATTATTATATATATAAATATTATTTTTTTTTTCTTTTCTCTTATTTCTTGGGGCAACAACAACAACATTATATTTATTTATGTTACAAAATCCAGTAACCTTTGTGGCATTACACATGAATTTAAATGTTACATTTTCTTTTATAAGAACAGAAGAGTTGTCTTAATAAAGGGCTTAACATGGAAAGAAATCAGGAGAAAATAAATAAGTGATAATTGAATCGGAGATAGGCAATAACTATTTTTGACACTTTTGAAAAGAGTTAATTACAGAAGAGAGAGCGAAGCAAAACAGGGTGTAAATTTATATGAAGTATCTTCTTTTATCTTTATATTCTCTTCAGACAATAATATGAAGCTTTGGGGACTGCCGTCTGGATATGTTAATTATGCTCTCATAGCATGTGGCCGGGAATATCCAGCCGGCAGCTCACATAAACTCATGTAGCCAGACAGCCAGTCTGGGTCTGAACTGGAGCACAATAAAATAATACCAAATACATACTCTTATTTCATAAAAGTACTATTCCTTTCAACATAAGTGCAAGCCTAATATAATGACGCAACTTGTTTGTTGTGTCCTAAACTAGACAGGATGACTTAATTTATTAGTTTAAGCACCCAATAAAATTGATGTCATAACTATGACGTTCTGTTAAAGCTGATAAAAGCAGACTGTGACATCACACCAATGCATTTGATTCCTGCCCTAGGCAAAGGAAATCCTTTGCTTCTGAAAATATTGTTTCATTCTGTAACATTTGCCTTCTTGTAAACTGTGTTTCTGATTGGCCCAAGAGAGACATTTGCTTTTACTTGTGATATGGGCTGAGAAGTAGGCTGTCCACTGATATAAATGTGACTGAGCAACAGGGCCCCCATCAGGGGGTATAGCCATTACAGTTGTAAGGGCCCCAACTGTTCTGGTGGGGCGTGCTTGAGGAGACAAAGACTTGTTTAAAAAAGCTCTGCACTGGACAACTAATTAGAGTGGGGGGGGCTCACTAGGATTGGCTGAGAACTCAGAGGCTCTTGATGGTGTGTGATATGTGTGTATATGACTGTGTTTGTCTGTTTGTGTGACTGTGTGATGTCTGATAATAGATGGGTTAATTGTCTGAGACTGCTCATGTCTGGTAATGGAGGGAGTTAATTGTCTAAGTCTGCTTACATCTGCTAATGACTATATGTATATTATAATGTAAATATATACTTAAATCTGAAATCAGCATGATTTCCAAAGCTAATAATTTATATAATATAAAATGTATAAATGCATAAAATGGCAGAAATAAAATATGGCAACCCTAGACCTCACTGGTAGAGCCTTCAGGGTAGAGTTCTCCGATGCTTCAAAGACATCTTCATCCCCAAATGGCTTGTCTGTGCGCTCACACAGCCTGTCTACACCACCTTTACCCCCAAATGGCTTGTCAGTGCCCACAAATGGCTTGTCTGCGCCATCTTGGCCACCAAAAAACATGCGTAAAAGAGAAAATTCTGGTGATGTGGAGGAAGGGCCATTTGAAGAGGGGGCTCTCTGGGGAGGGGGCAAGTGCAATTTGTTCTGTAATGGGACCCCAAAAGTTCTGATGGCTGCACTGCTGAGCAAGTCATTTAAAATAAGCCCAAATATTGTATTTATTTATACACATGAAAACACATTTCAGACAGAATAATAGTATTAAGAAATACAGTATATGTTTAATAATAAACTCTCAGCCTAACCAACAGAAGTCAGATCTGGACGACTGCAAGGCTGCTTATAATTGCCTTAGCCATTAATCAAAATATTGGAGTCTGTTATTGTCCCATTTGTCTAAATGTTTTAAAAATGCATATGAGCTATTCAAGACTTACCCTTATTATAAATGATGAATATTTATTCATTTACTCTCTACTCAAATTACTCTTGCTATACCCAGAAAGGCCAGTGAATTACCAAGCACTCACTTTTTAATGTCGTAGTGAACGCACACACGTTAAATATCTGAGTTACCAGACAATGTCTGCAGAGCGGAAAGTAAAATGTCTCGTCGTCATAAGGCATTGCAAATGGAAAGGTTAAATTGTTGATTTCAATTAATTTATAAGAACATATTTCTTTGATCACTCAATTGCCGCAAACTGTAGCTTTTATGGATCAATTTCCTGAAGTAGTACAATAAAGATTAAAAATGCATCTGATGGAGGAATACAACGTTGTGTATTAAAGAGACACTTTCAGTGAGGAGAACCACTTGCAATTGAATGGATGGATTCTGCAAGACCTCCTTAGATGCATTTGCCTATTTCCCTGCGCCCAGCTATTTGACTTCACTACCTTTCATCTCCAGTGCTGGATTGGTGAGAGTTCTGGGATTCAGAGCTTCGGGACCTCAGAGCTTCCCCTAAAGGAAAGTACAGGCATACCCCACATCAACATACACAATGGGGTGCAGATTAAAAAGTGCTACATGACCCAGACAACAAATTAAGAGTTTTATACTAAATTTCTACAGAAAGGATTTATTAAAATTACAGCCACTCTTAAGGATGTACCTGGGACTAAAAGCACAGTGTATTATTTACTAATAGGTAAACACTATTAATGTAAAAGTACTTATTGTTAAGTTTTTTTTAAATTCTAAATGTCAAACAAGTTTATTCGCTAATGCACCATGTAGAACAAATAGATAAAAATATTGTTTCTCTAAGTAGCTCTGATCTTCCCCTATTTAATCCCCATTGACTTTAGGGTAGACTTGCCTCAGGCACTCAAATAAACTTGCTAAGCATTGGAACAGTTTGCCCAAGAGAACAAATGAGAAACATACTTAGGGCCAGTGACATATCCCCATCTAGGTTTCTGTTCTCTTGTCCTGTCTGCAAATGTAAATTTATGTTGCCAAAGAGGAGGGTTAAGGCTGCACCAGATGCTCAAAAGTCTAGCTGACCCACTCATGATCCATGCATAGAGACTCCAAGCTGACCCTGTACCTACAGCACCAGATGCTCAAGAGTCTAACTGACCTTGTCATGATCCATGCATAGAGACTCCAAGCTAATCCTGTACCTGCAGCACCAGATGCTCAAGAGTCTATCTGATCCGCTCATATTCCATGTAAAGAGACTCCAAGCTAACCCTGTACCTGCAGCTGTGGCAAATGTTGGGCAAATAAGGCATGATACAAAAATAAAGCACGGCTGTGATTTAAAAGGCTGCTATTTCCCACACATTTCCACTTACATATATATATTGATATTAAGCATAGGTAATTTAGGCCTTTTTCTCTTAGTGACAAGCACACTGAACCGCAGAACTGATCTCCTGCTGAGATTATACTATATTCATATCAGAAATGCAACCCAATCACTAATCAACATCCCATCTACAAAGACTGCATGTTATTCCCTTCAATTATCTGAATGTATCAACTTCCTTGAAAATTGCTATATTCAGAAATAATTTAACTTTGGAAATGTTACTTAAAGGTCATTTTAGAACAAGTATCGGTATATATATTCATTCTAATGTTGATTACTACTAATGCATCTTAAATTTGCCACTTTAATTTTCAGATTTCATTGTAATTGGAAACCATTGAATAATTAATACAAAAGAGATAGAGCTACCGAATATCTGCTAAATATTGTTATTTAGCATCATTGTTGCCTACAAATAAATGAGATAAAAAATACATACGTATATACATGGAACATAAAGTTAGATTTCTTTATAGTATAATGATTTATAAAACATGAAATTCCATCTACTATCAATTATCTCACTTCTCAGTGGATTTATTAGAATGTTACTAATCATAGTGTGGTCTTTGAATAACATGGACCATGTCTATGCCAACACAAATGGCACTAGCAAATGCAGTCAGGGTATTGAACATGATAGTACTTCAGAAGTAACACGTAAGTCCCCATACCAACATTTTGTGTTACGCAAATACGGCTCGTGGCAAAAAATCCCCAAAATGAACAGTAAAACCATGACCATTGGTATGTGATGCATTTCAAGAGCACATAGTCAAGTAACAAGCATTATCTCAACCACACGTACATATTTAGTGAAGAAATCAGAAAGTCCCACAACGAATGCTGTTTTCAATTCAAAATCACTGCTTGTCTAGGAAGATCAAAGCAAAACCCCGGGCAGCCAATTGAGATCAAAGTAATAGAACAATTAGCTAAACTAGCCATAAAAAATCAAGATCCCCTTGATATGAAGTGAAACTGATACAAGACAAATAGAGCCTTTACATAGGAATACAGTTAAAACCCTACACATTATCATCATGTTTATGTTACATGGAAGAGTATGTGCATGAGCATGTGCATACAATCCAGCCATCATATGCACTTTAAAGCTGAACATCCTTCACCTTCATCCTTACCTGGCACTGTCCGATGGGCCTCCTAAAGGTACTTTTCCCCCTACATGTTAATAAATGCATAATGTATTGACAAAGTAACTGAATATGTGTTCTTCATTGATGAATGGAACTTGGCCCTTTAAGTATGTGTAAATAAGATACAACTTTAATGTAATATAAATCCAATAAATAATAATAATAATAATAATAATAATGTTTTCAAGAAGATACATCTGCATAAGTTATAGTGGGGGCATTAATGCAAAAAATTATTAAATGGCTTGTTTTATCGTCACCCATGTGGCTAGTGGAAATACAGTTTGGAAATTCAGAAATGTGTTTTCACAAGTTGAGCAATAAAATAATTTTAATGTAGTTTACGCCAATGAAAAAGCCCAGAACCCAATTCAGAAAAGACCATCATAGACCCTTAGCCATCATAGTAAACAATAATTGTAAAAATAACCCTTGGAATGCTAGCAACTCTGAGCTATTAAATGGGCATTCAAAGTTAGGCATATCAGGTAACAGTGTGCTATACCTAAAAATATGCATCAACACTGTCTATGATATATATTTGCAAAGCCAGCACTGGCCACCTGCTTAATATTGTGTAGGTCCCCTGTTTGCTACCAAAACAGCTTTGACCCTTCAAGGCATGGAATCCACTAGACATCTGAAGGTGTGCTTTGGTATCTGGCACCAATACATCCCAGATCCTCTAGCAAATCCTTTATGTCCTGTACGTGTGGCCTCCATGGATGCATACTGGTGCCATGTGTTCTCTAGGTAAGCAACGCACAGGTACCCAGCTATCCACATGTTGTAAAAGAAAACATGATCAGACCACCTTCTTCCATTGCTCCGTGGTCCAGTCCTTATGCTCATGTGCCAATTGTAGGTAGTGGGCAGGAGTCAGCATGGGCAACCTGACTGGCCTGCGGCTACGCAGCCCCATACGCCCCAACAAATTGCAATGCAACAGTAACTCTTCTTTTGGATTTGACCACACGGGTCAGCCACGTGCATCAATGACCCTTGGCCGCCCATTACCCTGTGACTTGCTTGGACCACTTTTGACAGGTACTGAACGCTGCGGACTGGGAATACTGCACAAGAACTGCTTTTGGAGATGTTCTGACTCAGTCGTTTAGCCATCACAATTTGGCCCTTGTCAAAGTTCCTCAGATCCTTACGTTTGCCCATTTTTCCTGCTTCTAACACATCAACTTTGAGGACGAAATGTTCACTTGCTGCCTAATCTATCCCACCCACTGTCGTGATAACAAGATTATCCACGTTATTCACTTCACCTGTCAGTGGTTATAATGTTATGGCTGATCCGTGTATATGCTGTACCAATCTGCTATGTGACATACCTATCAGTTACTTCCATATCTTCACTAGTTTCTGTTGATGGTTATTATTTTTCATTTATATAGTGCCAACAATTTACACAGCACTTCTTATAATACGCAAATTCATAGGATATGACAAAACTAGAACACAAAATGATACATTAGCTAAAAAGTTCACTGCTTGCAAGCTTACAATCTAAAGGGTTAAGTCAATAAGCTGTTCTAAAAGGTATGGCTCAAAAACAAGGTAAGCAATGCTCCTCTTTGATAGTGGAAGGGAATGGGAACAATATATATATATGTAAAATAACCTAATGAAGTAACGGATCCAAATACAACATGATTAGCTCAGAAATGCACAGAATACATAGAAAAATAAATATAACAAGAAGTATAACTCTAGGTAGCACAATTAGAAGGTGAGGTTTGACAGCCAAATCTCTATGCTTTACTCTGTGAACAGGGAATATTCAGAAATATAAAACAGCAGGAAGACTCATGAGATTTGATAAAAATATTTCTTGGGAAAAAGGGGAAAACTACAAAAATTCCTGCTGCAACAATAGCTATGTTCTTATATGATGTTAAATTCAAAATAAGCTACTATATTGAGTAGATGTAACTTATAGCTACAGGATCAAGCCCTTTCTTTCAATTATAATTATATCAATAGGGTGTGATAGGACTAAAATGGAAATTGTAACACTTCAAATATATATATCCTTTAACATAATACCTTATAGATGCCAAATACTCCTCCGTTGTAGTATAAAAACTTTATTTTAAGCCATTAAAAATGATGTGGTATTAATAACACATACCTCCAATCCATCTTACATTTTTGTGTGTTCATTTAACCCTTTATGGTTCTTTTATATTATAAAACCTAATTGTCATTCCATTAAATAGGTGGTTTTATTCTTAACCTTGCGGATTCAACAATACGTTTAAATGCAGCTAAATGCTAAAAATGAACACATTAACTTAATTTAAACAGCAATAATCCGAGGCTTAAATTATGCCACTACCATGTATTCCTTACACCGGTGGTTTTGTTCTTTTACTTGTGTTCTGGTGTTGTATGTGTATAGCAGTAGGGAACAGAGCAGAAAAATGTCTGCCTAAATCATCATTGTAATGTGCTTTATACAATGCGCAGCATCAGCCGAAGCACAAAAGCCTCTTTTAGGGCACTATCTCCTACACTATCCAGAAGGATAAGTGATGACAGGTAATTATTCCACCATTTGTCTAAGGGCTAATCATAGATGTTTGGCAGATTGGACAGCTTTGGGATCATAGTAATTCCAATTATGTTGGTGAAAAACAAGTAAGTTTTCTGGAGCAGCATAAAACTAGACATGGATAATGAATAACTTCGTGTTGCAAATGAGATTCTAATGAGGTGCTCAATGCATTCACCACTAGCCACATCTTGAAACTCATTCAATTATAGTACACCATTTAGTTATAATATACTGCAGTCTTACCGCTTCAAGGAATATTCATGGTCAGCCACTGGTTTGAAGAAGAAACCATAGTCCAGTATAATTGTAAGTTACTAAAAAAGGATAATACTCGTGTAAAAAGGATAAAGTATCTCGTTTTAAACCAAAAGGAAAAATGTGGAAGTGAGTCGTCCAGAACAAATACATTTAATATTCATAGTAATCTGTAGATTTTCATCAAAACCTGCAGGCTATTGGCTTGTGCCAGTTTAAATAATTATCATCAAGCCGAGTATTTAAAGAGATTTATGAAACTGGAGCCATATGTTAAAGTAAACATCATCAACATACATACCCACATTTAAAATATAATGGATTTTTTTTATTACCGAAAGCAGAGAGAGAGGTTTAATTTTTTAGTATCTTTAGTATTTTTTATATTAATGGATATTCTATAAAAGGGAAATAGACTGAAAGCATATATGATTACCATATGGAAATATGCAGACTAAAACAATAATAAATGTGTATATATATATATATATATATATATATATATACTATATATTTACTCACAGAGTCCATTGCACACCATTCCAAATATTCCAAGCCTGGTGCTAGTAACCAGCAGCTTCCATATAAAGCACTTTCAAAAGATGGTCAGCACTCCAGGTCTTTAAATTAACAATCATTCACTTTATTCAAAGTCAAGTCGACGTTTCAGTCATTGCTGACTTCATCAGACAGTGTGGGCACGCACTTGATAATATATATAACATCACAACATATACCACTATAATGATATATATATATATATATATATATGTGTGTGTGTGTGTGTGTGTATATGCATATATATATATAATTACCTCAGTTGAAACATGATCTTGCAGTGTCAGATCTATATATAATACACCACCATCAGCATTTTTATTCTGCGCCACATATACATCTCACATTATGCTGTAGTATGTGGGATATATAAACTCGCAGAAGAAAATAAGGTGCTTAATCACGATCATACTTCACCCCATAAAACAGGGATTTGGCATTAAATGTGTTTTGGAAAAAAAATAATTCGCTAGTATATCTCTAGGCATATAATCACTAACAAATCACATACTGCCCATGTGTCTCTGCTTACGAGGAACAGTCCTTATTTTGGGATCCATATCCATAAGTCTGTGTTTGTCCACTTAAATCCACTTTCCTAGGAGTTCTGAATGTCTGCTGGGTATGAGTGTATCACAGGGTTTTACATCCCCAAAAAGTCATAATAATGTGGATAGAAACAGCAGGAAATGTCTTCATAATTTAAATAATGCACACAAAATGCATTATTCTTCATCTGAATGTTTTACTCAGCTACATAAAGCTATTAATAGGTCTCATAAAAACTCTTGGTAAAGCCATTGGTAAAACCATGCATTTATAGGCAACAAAACATTGTTTTAATGCACAAACCACAGAATTAACATAACAAAACTCTATGTGACAGAAGAGTAAATCCAATAATAATAATAATAATAACCCTGCATATAGTATGGTGCCAAGTGAAATACAGGAATATGAGCATTGACATGGGATCCTACCAAGCAGCAGCAAAAAAGCCATAATGGCTCATTTATTTATATAATTTACAGATTTTTCTTTTGTATTACATTGATATATTTGTTTAGAAATGTATTTCTTTGCTCGCTGAAAGGGCTGAACAGTATGGGTACTTTTTATTGCATTTTAATGTCTCGATTTTTGGCACTGTCCTGATGCTCCATCTTTATGCCTCATTTTTGCGAGCAGTGGGGAGAGATCCTTTGATCTTTGGGGGACTCCAGGTCTATGCTGTTGCAGTGTAGGCCTTAACTTCTGCTCCCACGTGGCCACCTTGCGATGCTCAGCTGCCGATCATTGCAAGGTGGCTCTTCAGGTAATGAGGTGGGCAAGTAGCCTGGCCTCTGTCCCACCCACCCACTTCTGGGGCAGGCCCTGTCCCTCACCACGTTTTGCCACATTCTTTAACACAAGGAGGTACCTGTGCTGAATAATCGCTAAGAACCAACCATGTGTTAACTTGTTGCACATAACAGATGGTGTCAAAAGCTCTCTTTTCTATTAGGACTGTGTGTACAGAACATGTGTACTGTACCTATGAATAAATCCAATCTCTGAAGAATAAGAACTCTTATTAACTGAGTGTCATCAATGTCTTTGCACTCAAGCGCTTCATAGTGGCTGTATAAATGTAATTGAACGGCGCATTTGGAAGCTCTGAACGCAAGGCCTGGCTCATCTGCGAAATCAGACGACGTGGAAGAAATAAATGACCATAAAGAACATCGGTCAGATTTTACTGGCACAGGTCCAGGGCTGCCTGCAGTAATTGGTCACTGCGAATAGTATACACCTGTTGGATGTCTGCACTGCACCAGCATGGGCTGCACTGCAGCTTTCCCAAGACTATTGTTATGGAAGGAATGAAAAGAATTGCTGCTCCCATTCATCACTGCTACATTTCCACTCATGTTTTCCAACAGTTAAACAGCCAAAAGGGAAAGTGAAATTAATGAAACAGATTGGTGCATTCTCACATTCCCGGCCTGTCATGACACATCCACATACATATACATTAATATTTTTATCTGCTAATGAACGAAGCAGTGCTTCCATCTGTCATTCACAGTCACTTACCTGTCACTCACAACTTAACATTAATTCTATTGTACATTAAATTCACGCCTGGACCAATACATCTGTTTGTAAATTTGCTTTTAAACATCAATGATTATGACTTTATTCTTTTGTCCCATTTGATGCTTTCGGGGCTTCCTTTCCCAATAAGTGTACCTGTGCAGAGCTAGAGCTGCATGATGCATAGTTCATTTGATGAGATGACTTTCTAAGGGCAACTCCAGCTATCATATTTACTTTAGTACATATGATAACCGAGATTGCAGAATCCCCCATACGTATTTGCCATTTTGTCCACCTCTTTACCTGTTCAGCCAAACGCATCTCCTTGCACATAATATATTTACCGGCAGTCAGCTCTAGCACTGACTCGACAAACGCTTCGGGCGACCTTCGCTCACATGAGCAGAAAATGCTCCCTTTGATTGCAATAGGAGACCTTTCTTGCCATTGAATGACTATTATAATTAATTTTGCTAAAATGGGAATACTGATATTTAAGCAAAGTAGGGTGTTCTGAAAGGGGGATTAGATATCCCCTGTGCCTTGGTCTATGGTTGTACATAAGATCAGGCTTGTGGTTTAACAATATCTAGTTTTATATTCTTATTCTTCTTATTATTATTATTATTATGATATGATGGAGATAGATGGTTTATTTGGAGGGATGGAAAATGTTTTTGTTTAGTATGATTGTTTAATATAGGTATCTGTGTTCAACAGCAGTTCCTCTTTCAAGGTAGTTGGTTTGAAAAGTCGTAACAACATCTGTAAACCAGTGAATGCCTGAGTCGCTTCATTAAAGTCAGCCGAGTTTAATTGAAAAGTGTAAATATGCTGGAAATTGTATGTTTAGTGAGTTGTACATGACAAGTTTCCACAAACATAAGAGAGATGGATTTGGTCCTCTAGCATGCAGGTAGAATGTCTGTGAATGTAATGCACACTATTTACAGTACGAAACTACTAGACATCTGACAACATCAAGAAAAAAGTAATTAAACTATGAAAATGTGAAGTCTGATGCTAGACAGAGCAATCCGATAGGCAGCTAAAGTGTGAATAGGTTAGAGTTAAAATAGGCAGCTGCCCTTTTGACTCGGTCAGCAACTGTTTGTGAAAATGTCAAGGAATTGACAGGTACAGAAAGGATCATTTGCAGAAAGTGCACAAATCAGACAAAACGAAAGGAATATAAAGCTACGACTACACCAGAAATTCACCACTGCGGCTGGCTTCATTAGCAACACTGACATTTAATGTATATCCCCAAGGATACATTTTGCATTGTGAGTATAACTAAGCGGTCTACATTGTCATTACTTATAATGTAGTTTTCCCATTTTACTTTCATACAGTGTCATTTCATTTCTAATCTGTGTATACCCCATTCAATTCTATTCAATTATTATTATATCCTTGTACTGTAATGTAGAGTTTCTCTCTCATACATAGTTATTGTAGGATGAGCTCCTTAACACAAGCCTTCCCCATCACCTGGAGTTTGTGGAATACTGTATATACTATAAACAGGGCACGTGATGGTCAAAAAAGAACAAAATTCAACATCTTTTGGCATGATTGTTGCAGTTTTCCCTGCCCTCCTTGTGCCTTGCAGAGTGTTTCTATGTGAAATGGTCTGCAGAGCACCTCAGCTACACCCAGTTTTTTATGATGCCGCTCGAGGCTGTCTAGGTCACTCCTCATCATAGCTCCAAAAGGATAGCGTCTCGAGATGTGTTCCCCAATGTCTTCGCCTTGTTTCACAAAGCAATGTAAGTACTTGGAGAAAGATGTGAGTGTGGCTGGGAATTGTGGGATCAACAGCACCTGCCCAGCTACATTTAGCTACTATATAATTTTAATATGCAGTCCTGATCCCCAAATATAGGGACGGTATAGACTAGATCGCACCCCAGACAAGAAGCCAATGTCTTGCCCCACACCAGTAGACTACACATGCCTTTGTTTATACATTTAGAAAACCAGTTTACACATAGATCTCTTTGCACATCCACCACAGGGGACCACAGTAGAGTCTTCCACTATACCCCTGCCAGGTACCAGACTGACTTATACACATTAGGGGCCATTTCTGGGGTGGCTATTGGTGCCACCCTCTTCCCTACACCCAGGCATTAAGACCAAAGCTGCTCAAATTAACCTGGAACGGAAAGAAAAAAGCTTGAGTTCATAAATTAAGCATTTGACAGTAATAGGCACAGACAAACTGCTCATTTAGGTTTTAGGTGCCTATAAACTTTTCAGGCTTCATACATAAAGTATGAGAAATCTCTTCCATTCTTCCATTTGCATGCTCTTCCATTTCACTGTTCTCGTTCCACGGTTTATTTTCTCTTTTAAAACTTTTTTCATATTTTTTTTAACCAAACAGCAAATACAACAAATGAGCAACTTATCTTGTTCTATTCACATTCTTGCTATTAATTGACCTTTGCAATTCATTGATTTGCAAAGAATTGCCCTCTAGCAGGTTGCAGTTACAGTAGAATTAGCTTTTCTGTTAATGTTATCCACAAATTATGCTGGAGAAGATATATTGTTCATGAAAATTTCAAAGTGCTGATCTTGGAAGGCTTTTTAGTTCCGTCTATCCATTGATAATTAACTTCAACATGCACTGCTAGGACAATTCTCTATGGTACTGTTGCTATATTTAATGTTCACAATATAATATAGAGAGCTTAAGACCTGCTGTGTAGCGAGTAGTTTAAAGCAGATGTGTGGCCTAAAAAGAAAAATAAAGAATATATGGCCAATACATTTTTATTTTCTTTTTAACTGTTCTCCTTGTGCTACACAAATTTAAGCTAGAATTAAGTTTTCTCTAAGCAAAAAGAATACAATTCATAAATTGGAGTTATTATAGTATTATTTCTTGGCAAAATGTTGGCATTTGTTGCTAATGGAGCAGACACTTCCACTAACCTACTGAATTCCAGTAATCTTCATGTGTATGTCCATAAACCAAACTACCTTGGTTTATGGTCCTTAAATTCCTCTTATCTTCATGATGGAAGAGGTGAAAAAGTCAGTGAGTAGCAGTATGCATTATGTATGTATGTATGTATGTATGTGTAAATGTAGAGTGTTAGAGTGAATTTTTTTGTAAGTGTATAGTATTAGAGAGTATATATGTGTATAGTGTTAGAATGAGTGTATGTCAGTGTATGGTGTGTGTAAGTATATGGTGTTTGCATTTGTGCTAGTGCGTGTATGTATAGTGTACACATGGGTACGGAGCTGCAGTGACATCCTCTCCACCGATTGGAACAAGCGCCACCATATTGCCACCATATTGCTCTTGCTCTTCCCTGATTGAAGGATTGGGGAGGATGCTACTGCAGCTGCGTCTTTTTGGTGGAAGTTGTCGGGTTATGTCTGCAGATATGCGGACGAAGAAATAAAATATCAGATTATTGATTAAAGATTAAAGATAGGGGAAAGAAAAAATGTTGGTGCGCTAAGATTAAAGATAGAAAAGAGAAGAGAAGGGAGAAGATGTAGAAAAAACAAAACATTGAGAGAATCAAGAGAATGAACGAGAATCAGAGTGAGTGAATGAAAGTGACTGTGGGCACCAGGCAGTGACTTTTGATGCACAATTAAAAATGACCTCAAATTTTCAGCCGACCCGAATAGGCAGGGAACAAATTTGTTGCCCAACAAGGAATGGGCCAAAAACGAGCCGAAAAATTAATCAGAACTGTTTTTGCTCCATTTGCACATGTCTTATATATACAAAGAGATTAAAGAAAGGGTTGACTACAAAAAATTGTGCGCTGCTCAATGCGCACCACATCTCGCGGTTATTATTGGGCTTTTGTATGGGGTAATGCATTTCTTCTTCCACTGCCAGTTCTGTGTATTTTTAATATTTGATCATGGTGTATATTGGGAAGCTCGTAGATCCGTTGACTTTAACGTTGTCATGCCATCTGTCTACTAAAAACCGTTAAGTTATTCCCATAATTGAGGTTGGGTTGACTGAAATATTCAACTTGGCAGCTAACAGGAATTGTGCATGAACACCCTTTATACATACTGGTCATCCACAGATCTACTTTTTGTCAGTTTATGCCACATTATGGAACATGTCCTACGTTCAGGGCCGGCCCTACAATAGGGCAGACTGGGGCAATTGCCCCAGGCGGCACTTTAGAAGGGGCGGCACTTTGCCGCCCCGAGCGTTTTTTTTTTTTGAAACGGAAGAGAGAGAGAGGGGCGCGGGGTGGTTTTCGCTTACCCGCTCGGCGCCCTCTCTCTCTCCTCTGCGGCGAGTCTCCCTCTTCGGTCTGAGTGGGCTGTTAATGCTGCATCGCCGGTATACATGTGGCAGTCAATTCCGGCGCTCAGAATGCAAGCCGGCCACGCGTGCAAGAGCAGGGGAGACTCTTCCGCAGGACTTCTTAAACGTAAGTACTGTGGGGGGGGCGTCGGGCGAAGTTTAAAATTTGCCGCCCCCCCCCCCCCCAACCCCCCCCCGCGACGCGGGGGCATATTATAATACTCACAATCTACTTCAGTATGCATTCTTCCCTGCCTGGCTTATCTTATTCCATTTTGATGTTATGTATTATGTATGCTATTTGTATGTCATGTATCGTATTTATTGTGTATTTGCTATGTATATGTAATTGCGTATTTAGAATACACCTATCATCCCTGTGTCCTATATAGTGTTCTTGTTAGGAATACCATTAAAAAGAATATGTTTGCTATTGCTGAAACACACGCATGCTACATTGTGCACACATGGACATGCGCAGACACCTGGTGCTCCTGGTTGAAAGTACATTCCCACAACTTTCCTAGATTGTAAGTTCCTGCGGGAACGGGGCCCTTCATTCCTCTTGTATCTGTATGTCAATTGCTGTATTGTACTTGTCATTATCTGTAACGTTTTCTTCTTTGTACAGCGCTGCTGAATCTGTCG
>VKOC01000001.1:5988928-6021334 GCA_009364415.1 Spea multiplicata
GCGGTCGCACAGGTCGCACACGCACACCCCAAAGGCCGGCCCTGGTTACAGTTATATATAATAAGACTGCTATTCTCACCATTTTAAATAAAATGTGCTAATGAGATGGAGTTTCTTATTGTGCTCAGCAGGGCCAGAATGAGCCGCTAAATGACATATGTGTGGCTGCTGGTTGGGTACCCGTGGCCACGTGCTACACACTTTCATCCTCTCAGAGTGCAGCTGTGAGTATCCTTCCAACAGCTACACACAGAAGGAATGGCAGTAAAGGTAAATGTGCAGTGCCAGTGGTCACTGGTCCAAAGGGCATTTGCCAGACTTACCAGATGGCCAGTCAGACCTGATGCTCAGTCTCCATAGGGCATCATTAGTTAACATAACCCAGTCCGAATTATATAATCAAAGGGTCTTTTTATGATTTGGATATTCTTAGGCTGCAAAAGCTTTCTGTATTAAAGGTATGATTCTAGGCATAACTGGAAACCAGGTATTAATGCCCAGAGGTTTACCCTTCCTCCACATTTGGGATATAGTAGAAATGAAACTTCAGCCATGCCACTTTCACCCAAATCACCCAACACAGAAATTACCAAATTTAAGGGGATGTTTTAGGCAAACCGAGTTGTGTGCTGGATTTGAGTCCTTGCTGCCTAATCCGGCTGTATACATGAATCCTTTTTTGAATCCTAAAGCCTGAATACATGCAAGAAACACACTAAAGGTAGCAATTGTTACACTAGAAGTATAATGTGTTCTCGTCAGAAGATTTCAGGCACGTTTATCAAATAAGAAAATATTTAGTTCTTAGATTCTTGAACATTAGATTAATTGTATCTTGATTAATATCTTAGCTTAAGATGTACAAATAAATGAAATAATTACTGCAAGCATAATGAGTGTTAAAATAAATTAGTGTAAATAATGACTTTAGTCAATAATGACTTTAGTTGCTAATTGTATCCTACTGATACCTTGATGAATTCAAAAGACGACACCTCCTTGTCGTGCATTTTTTTCCATTTGGAATTTTTGAAATGCTTCATTTAAGAGGGTAATCACTTATCAGAAATATCCATCTGAGTAAGGTTAATTTAGAATAAACAATAAAACTTAGCTTTAAATTAGTATGTACATTAAAAGCATAAATAGACACCTGACCATAAATTGACAGGGAAATAAAAATCAATTTGGCCCTGACGAAGCCGCTTTTGAGATGAAACGCATGTTGAGTCAGTGCCTGTATACCTCTCCACAATATTTGAGCTATAGCCTAGAGATCCTGCTGTACATTCAAGCACAGACACACATCTTTCTGTACAGTCAGCCAAACACACATCTTTCTGTTTTGCATGTTTATCTGCAGCTAGCCTAACGGAGCATTTAGCTGTTTTGCTTCTCCCATTGCTGAAATCATTAATGAAGATCTCATTATTATCATGAAATGTATTTGATACAAGCTTCGGACATCCACCTATATTGTATATAATTGAGGAAATCTCTTTATTTCATTGATACTTCTTTCCTAGTCATAGGCAGTGCCCTACTTTATTTGTGCAGATGATGTGTCTATTTATATTAATGTCAATATTAATTAAAAACTAAGTTTTATTGTTACTCCAGATTGTGACCTTACCAACACTATCCCTTTTCAGCAGGTACAGGGCTACCCCCTCAGGTGAAGCCTCTGTACTTAATTGTTCACTCGGTTCAAGCTTTTTTTTTTTTACACCATAAACGCCATCATTAACCCACGTGGCTTCGTCCTGCTCAAAGAGTTTAGATTTCTACTTTGTAAAATGTAGCTTTAATTTTAGAACCTCACTAATCAGCTCTCACTGGCTTCAAAAACTCTTCTACAGTCTAGATAAATGTATGAGTATGGTGTTAAAATTCCATTACTGCAGCACTAAGTTTTCCAAAACAGATATAACTTAAGATAAAAAGCTCTGTGTATTTTAAAAAGCTACTGTGGCTAATTGCTTCTTACAGTGTATTGCTAGAAGAAAATACGTGATCCATTTGATGTCGCTGAATTACCGCTGATGACACCTAATTTTCTGAACAGAATCTTAAAAGGTCAGAAAATAAACCTAATAAAACATTTATAGTGTATATAATTATATTTCGTAAGACTATAGTGAACTTAACCCCTTAATGACAAAGCTCGTACATGTACAGGCTCAAAAAATGCATTGTTTTCAATGGGTTTAGGGACCGCCCATTGTCCTTAAGGGGTTAAACAAAGGGCAACATTTAGAATGATCCCCAGAATAGTATATATTTTTGAAAGTAAATCAACTATGTATTGTGATTCTTTTTAAAACCTTTGAAAACATAATTAAAACTTTTTAAAATATATTTTGTGAATGTATTGCATCACTTGTTCCAGGAAACACACATAACAAAAAAGAAAAATAAATAATGATCCAATTTGGTATGGAAGTCACTAGAGCAGTTACCAATGCACAGTCCTGGCAGAAACGGAGCCGGAAGGGTAACCAGACTTGTGAAAATGGCCCAAAAACAATTTGGACAAATTTTTCTTTTTACTTTTGGTCCATTCATTTTTGGACATTAAATTTTGTTTCCTGCCCTTTTGGTTTAGGTGAATCAGGGGAGAGTGTGCTCTGCCATTTTACAGAAGCTCCCTGGCAGGGTTGGTTAATGGAGCTGATACCAGGCAGAAGCAGACGATAAAAGAAGAAACAAACAGAGGGAAAAAGAGACAGGGACACGGAGAGAGAGGGAGGGAGAGAGCGTGAGGGAGATTAAATAAGGGTGTGAGAGAGTTATTGAGAGTGTGAGAGCAACAAAAGTTACAAAATGCAAACAAAAATCAGAGCTCTCTGCTTTGTTTTTGTTTGTTTCGCTGGGAGTCCCTCCTTATTTTTTGTACATGCTGTGGCAAGGTAACGGAGTCTGTCTGTATCAGTGGCAGTTTGGAGCTCTCTATATTCCCAGCATGAGGGGGTTAATTGCTGGAAGTCAGCAGGTGGATCCAATTAACCTGCACTGAGATTTTTAAAGGGCGCCCGTTAGAGGCATTAGTTGTCTGAAACAGGGAGAGAGAGGCATATAAGACAGAGGCCCTAAGAAACGCAACCTTTTTCATAACTAAGGTGTTTCATTCTCCTTTGTTTTTATGCATACCCATGTACTTTTTCAACTTGCATAATGTCCTTTTTAGGAACGAGGTGCCCATATTTTCTTGTGGGTCCTTGCAGGAGATGACTGACATTGAACATTAAGCTTATTGTCTACTCAGTGGTAGTCATTGTCATTTAACGATTTCCCTAACGCAGCCTCAACGCAAGATATAATTAGCACATTTATTTTGTCTACAAAATGCATAACTTTGCGTTTGTGAATAGTAACCTCTTCAGGAACGGGGGGGGGGGTGTTTACCATGTTTGCACTAACTGACCAGAGCAGTATTTGTGTTTTTGCTATGCCTTTATTTAACTGTGTGTCACCATAACCCTCTAAGGCTGAGAACTCATGGGGGTATGTTTGAGTTTGGGAGGGGGGCACTGGTGGATTGCTGGGGAGACTCCTTACCTGCCTGCCCAGTACCTCCTTATGTCTAAGTGCTGATTGGGGGGCACAGGATGACTGGGAAGCCCCGTCTGATCTGCCGGAACCACAGACCCATGAACTAGCCAGCTATGGGGACTCTACAAGCCAGGAAACGCTAGATGCACCTGACTGGGACCTAGCCGCAAAGTCATGGAACTGCACGGCGGCTAGGAACCTCGGCGACGCCCCGCCAACAATTAGAACAGCGTCGCTACGGACGTCATTTGGGGGACAATACTCGGTGGTTGTTACAAAGCGGAAGCTTGTTTGGGAACCCAGGGTCCCAACATTGGATCTCGTCACATTTTGGATCATAACATCTTCGGGCCCTGAGCTCTCCATTGTTACCCCCGGATAGATGCCGCTCCCTCAGGATTGCCCTGAAATTGCCCTTTGTCGGGTGGGTATTGCTGGCCATAGAACTGTATGGAGGCGGTCTGGTAGTTGAAGGGATTAAACCCCTAATTCTATCATGTTTGGTGTATAAATATCTGTGCTGTCCTCAATAAAGAAGGACTCTTCTGTTTTACACCTACACTAAGTCTCGCCTGGTTTTTGGGGGAATATGAAGGGCTAATCCCGTGAGCAATTAAGCTTTCAGCGGCGGAAGATCCCTATGGCGGAGCTACTCAGTCCGAGTACAGGTCTCAGTCACACTGTGGTTGTCCACTTACTCATTTAGTGCACCTGAATACATTATATATATATATATATAGTTTCACCATAAAACTATATATAACCAGTGGAAAAAAAACCCTCCAAAAGTGTATTTATGTATTTGTCCTGCTTCTGGAAACACCTCATATGCCTGGTATTTTCATTTATTTTGGTACTTACAGGGTTAAGTATGAATGACACACATCACAGTTTCTAAACGGTTTCTAAATGTGGTATGCAGAGAGTTGCGCCCAATATCGGCAAGAAAAACTAAACAAAAGTTTTTTTTTAAAGTTGACATCCCAAAGTATTTCACAAAGGGCATTTTAACACTTTTGTTTTAATCATTTTAGTGCCAGTACTGTCCTACACATTGCAGTAAAAAAAATTTTTTTTTCATTACTCATTCTATCCAAGCACAGTATTTCAGTACATTTCTATCCCTGGGTATATGAAATTACTAAAACAATGTGTAATTTGTGTTCAGTAACACCCCGAGTACAGCAATACCCACATACATGGATTAGTAATGTTTCCCATGCATTGTGGAGTCAAAACTGGAACATGCGCATTTCAGTTTTCAAGCTTGGAATTTTGACAGATTTTACTTTACTGGGCCCATGTCTCATATGAGTAAAGGTCCCAAATATCAACTTAACCCCATAAAACTATATATTCCCTGAAAGCACAAAACCCAAGGACCTCAAAGTCACCCCCTTACCTTTCAATTAAGTGAAACTAGGGGTTAGCTGATAACATAAGGGGTAACACTAGGATTGTGTTGGTGGATGGTTAGAGTTAGATGTTAGGTTACAGTACTGTATAGTGTTAGTGTTAGGGATGATGATCAGATTAGGTCCCTGGCTATTGAATTGAGATGGATTAATGATTAGTGACCAAAAAGGACATTAATCAATGGCCACATAGCATTTTATTAGGTTAAATATATATTGTGTTTTATTTATTTTTATGCATAGCTATCAGATCACTTGTAAGGGACATGTTTAGGCTACTGACATTGATCAGGGAGACCGATAATCAGTGACCTAAAATGTCACTGACAAGGAAATTATTTTTTTAATTATTTATTTTATTATTGTTACCTTAGATTGTTACCCCTCTCTTTCTAAGGCAGGGTCATCCAGCGGCTGCCATGATGATCAGATCACTCCTATTGATTATCATCAGCCTGTCCTGGTGTGTGTGTGTTTGGGTGTCAGTGTGGCAGAGCATGCCCTGGTGTTTGAGTGTCGGTGTGACAGAGCCTGTACTGGTGTGTGTGTGTCCTCCTTGTGTGTGTGTTTGGGTGTCGTGTGGCAGAGCCTGTCCTTGTGTGTGTGTGTTTGGGGGTCTGGCGTGGCAGGGCCTGTCCAGGTGTGTGCGTTTGGGTGTCGGTGTGGCAGAGCCTGTCCTTGTGTGTGTGTTTGGGTGTCGTGTGGCAGAGCCTGTCCTGTTGTGGTGTGTTTGGGTGTCGGGTGTGGCAGAGCCTGTCCTGTTGTGTATGTTTGGGGGTCGGTGTGGCAGAGTCTGTCCTGGTATGTGTGTGTGTTTGGGTGTCAGTGTGGCAGAGCCTGTCCTGCTGTGTGCTTGGGTGTCTTAATCCGGCCCTGCCTCCAGTGTGCGCCATCTTAAATCCAGCTTGTACCCACAGTGTGCTCCAGCCTGGTGCCGTTTTATTTAGCTAAACTTGTTTTAAAAGGTTTGTGGACTGACTTTGTTTTACTGTTTAAATAATTTAGTATTGATAGAATGATATATAAAAGTTGATCAAACAAGCTTTTCCACTGTTTTTTATCACCAAATTAACACTGTATTAAAATGCGTTATAAAGATAAAAGGCCATATTTTATCTCGGTGAAAAATGAGTGCGGCCCACACACACACATACATTTCTGATTAAGTGGCCCACTGCAGAAAAAAACACTCCAAACTGTGCCCAGCTATTAGCTCTGTCAAGGCCACCTCCACTAAGCTGCGCTGTTCCATGGGCTGCCATACAGATGCACCTCTAGGTTATTAGGGGGCTCTAAGGAAAATATTTAGATGCCCCCACCCATGTCTAAAAGCTAAATTTAAGAATGCATTTTTAATTTAGTAAATAAAAAAAACAAAGGTACCATTAGCACACATAGAAAATTTTAAATGGATTTTAAATTAATTGTGTTTTCCCATTTCTTGACCTTTTTTTAAATATCAGCTTCCTTGTTGTCTAAATATTTATGCTGGTAATGCCAGATAATAAAGGCGAGGGAATTGAAACACCTGCTTAGTCGAAGACCTGTGCCTGCAGTCAGCCAGCATCCCTTGTGATAGTGTGGGCAGTAGGTGCCAGATGCTGCTGTTAAATGGGGAAGGGCCAGTGGGGCCGGATAGATTTGACAGCCGATGGTGGGTACCGACTGACGCTGATGAACAGTAACCTAAAGCAGTGTGACACACATCAGCAGTGGCTGCCAGGGGGGCCCACTTAAGTATGTATATCATAACTCTGCCACATATATATTATTTTTTTTTTTTAAAACAACAGCTACTTCCAATATGATTTTTGGTAATATTAATTAAAGCTATAATATTTCTTATATGTAATTTAAAAAATGAAATTATAATTTAAAGTCATTTGCAGTTTTAATACGCTAAATATTTCTCTTATGACTGAATACAACTAACATTTAACAATCCAGATAATGGTAACAGTGTTTTCAGAACTCGGTTTATTAGTTATTACTTAGACTCAATAAACGTTTCATTATTTCAATAATAAACCATTTTGATTATATATTTGATTATATTGATTAATCAAAGCAACAATCTATAAAGTAATCTATAAAGTAGTCTTCTACAAAACCTTGCAACCTCAACATTAGTATAAGTCCGATACATAAATCCAGTACTGTGTGGATATTTTCTTTCTCTGGATGTAAATCCTTAAATAAATGCACATATTTTGAACGTAATTCTGACTTGCAAATGTCCATAAGGCAAAGAATATCATTGTAATGTTTCCAGCTGCATGCACAGATAAGCATCCTGGTGTGACCTTAGCAAAAGCTCTAATCTTTATGAAATGCACAAGCATGAGTGCATCTAATACTACTAATTGATGCTCTAAGGTATAATGGCCACATGTCAGTTCTAAACGGGGTAAGTAAATTCACATAAGACAATTACTGAAACACGCATGGGATATTGTTATATATTTTTAAAATAATTTTTCAAAATGTATAAATTATTGGTGTATATTTATACATTATACACATCTCCTGAGACGGCTGTCCTCATTTTCTTATTATGTTATTTGGTTACTCATTACACATAAGAAGGGATTTTTTTCTACAGAGTTTAGATGGATTTCAGCTTATATTCCATATAATTTAAGAAGAAGCATCGATTTCTCCATGGTCAAGAATTCCTTGTGCCAGCAGCATGCCATTATAAAAATTAGATTTGATGAATTATTCTCTATATGTAATGAAATCTGTTTTATCTGTATCTGAGCGTTTTCTAGTTTTTCCCAGCAATAAAAACAAGCTTTGTGGAGTACAAACTACATGAATCCATGATACCAGTAATTTTATGAAATACAAGTGTTAATTGAGTTGCCTGTACTAAATCTGGTATCTGCCCTGTTGGTGGTCTTAAAGGTGCAATAGTTTGATTTCATCAGCATCCCCTGACATTCTTCATTAAAATCTAGACATGTATGTGTGTGTGTATATGTATATGTGTGTATATATATATATATATATATATATATATATATATATATATATATATACAAGCTGTTTTGGTGCAGTTTTGTGACATTGAGTTGCTTTTTCAGAACACCTATCTAATAAGTTGTATCAGATCTAGTATCTGCATGTATCCTATGGGAAGAAAACATACACCCTCACCCTGTAAGCAAGCCAAAAAATGTAAATCCAATAAATGCTTATTTTAATATTGGAATGACAGTCTTTTCTATTTTTCCTTTTATACATAAATACTTAAATATATGTATATAATATATAAGAGAAGTTCAATATTACAGGATAATTCAATATATTAACTTCCAAAGGAACATGCCCACTTATTAATACAAAAACCTTAATAAAGTTTTAGATGTATTATATAACATATTGGGAAATTAATTTGCAGGCTGGTAAAATATTGCTAACAATATGTATGCTCTGTAGAAATACCTTAATGTTTATTACTGGTGCATGTGCTGTAATAAAATAGATATTTCTTCTCTGTTTAGGAATTTATTAAATCCAATCCAGTGTCAGTTTTTTTTTTTTTTACAGCAATGGCACTTTACATTTATCTCCTGTCAAATATTTATGCTACCTTCCCACATTTAGCCCTTTTCTGACCTAAAAATACATGCAGGATTCTAAACCAAGATTATCATATTTATTATGATCTGTCAAAAGTGAATGTACCTCCAGGACCATACAAACACTTAAATGCAATGTAAGATGGCACTTTTCCTTGTAATATTCATTCTGAAATGTCTTTTATTTCACAGTAAATTATGTGAAGTCTCAATCATATTCACCTAAGTTAAAGATGCAGCCACAGTGGAATATAAGTACATTTTGATGGAAGTGACGATAAGCTTTTAAATGCATTCAAATAGACACACACATACTCACACATGTATGCAAACACATGTTAAGTTCAGTTCCTGTGTTTTTAAACACTAACATACTTACACACACAAATACACTAACATATTTGTACTTGCACACATACACTAGCATACTTCCATATGCTCACACACACACTAACATACTTACACACACTAACATACTTCTGCACACACACATTAACATACTTTCACACACACATGCTAACAAACAAACTTTTTTGGCTGCACCTCTATTCTTCTGCCTCAGTAAAGATCCAAAATTGAATTTTACATTCATCATCATACAGAAAATACATGTTTTGTGAAGGTGTATTCCACAATATCACTAGGTTAACTTTCCTCATGTTCAGTTTTACTCAACATCATTTTATATATATATTATTTACAGGGTATCGCTAGGATTTCCAGGTCCCCAAGCAATGGGGACCTGGAGCTATACCTTCATAAGCATAAGTGGAGCTATACCTTCATAAGCAAATGATGAAAATAATTAACATATACAAACTAAATACAGCAATACTTATCTGTTTTTTTTAGAAAAAGAAATATTATTGTAACATTTTATTGGGAATTCTTATCTGACCTTTATCTGACATTTACGTGGTGTGCCTGTTGGCCACTCTTGACCTGTTTGGACCTATAGGATATCTCAGAGATCTATTCCAAAGAGCAGAGGCATTACTACAGAATGAATAATTGTATAAAAAAAACATTTTTTTGTCAAAGTTAGCCATAAATATCGGACAACAGGTATTCAGAAACATATACCTGTAAAAGAAATAGAGAGATAAATAATGTGTGTGTGTTGGGTGGTTGTGTAGTTTATTTACAGGGTTACATATTTATATTTACATTCCCATTTTTTCTTTTTTGAAGCCTCAAGGTCAGTGGGTCCGCCAAATTGTGCCAGAAGGCTATGGTGGACACCAGGTCCCCTTCTTCGTTTCTTCAGGAGTCGCACTCCACAAAACTATATGTGATCTCTTCCTTCCCTGCCCGACCAGAGAGCCTGCAGGAGGGCTGGATCTTCTTGGTCCTTCCCCTTAAAGGGTAGGGACCACTGAAATCTTCAATGGGGCTCTCACCAGAAAAGCTGGAACCTTGTCAGGGGACCTGGCTACACCATGGCTTTTTTGGTGTCTCAATATATTTTGAAGAAGAAATCATAGTGGTACCAAAAGCTCTCCATCTTTTGTTGTTGGCCCACTAAAAACAATCACTTTCAACGCAAAGAAGGAGTATTGAGCAAATAAATGTTTTATTGTGTGAAAGTTTCGGTCACAAACGATCTTTTTCAGGGCAAAAATATAGGCAAGGAACTAAAAGCCGTACCTCCAATTTATGCATCTATAGGTAATCATATGTGCATCTTTGTTTTCTAACTAGCACTAAAAAATAAGATGGTTTCGCATATAAATGACAACAAAATTAGGAAAAATATTAGTTAGAGTAGATTGTCTCGTACAGTATAGATCAGCACTGTCGCATTTTCTGAGTAGCAGATGTCTCAGTTGTTACATTTGTAATAGTCTCATAACAAGAAGCACTTTTTTCATCCACATACATCAAAAAGTATTGGATACATACCGGTAATTTTATTACCTGCCAGACGACATGTGTTGTTTATTTGATTAAATGCCCCTGTGGCCTCCTGTACATTGGCAAAACTGTACAAAACATTTCATTAAAAATAGAAGAGGCACACGTAAAGCTGGCGGTACCACAACAATTATTAGACATTGCACATAATTGAAGCATAATGTTCTCCTCTTGTAGCTTTCCTGAAACATCTGTAAACAATCATCTGAAACCATCTGAACAGAGGCCTTTGCCAAAATCAAAAAGCTTTCCTGAAACATCTCGAGCTCCCTGCAAACCACCTTCTGAAAAGAGGCCCTTGCAAGAATAAAAAAGGTATTCAACCTCATTTGGACTTTGCCAGATCTGCAAGCAAGTTTACGAATTCATATTTTGTATTATTATGCATGTTTTTCCTGTATGTATATACCGAATATGTATTTTGGGGAACAGTAACCAGGATTGCACCCTATTTTTGTCTTGAAGCATTATAGTGATGTTTGAAGCCAATATTTCACACCCAATGTCCCATGTCTATTAAATGAGTAATTGTAGTTTGTAGCGTACAGTTTCAAACAGTAAAGGACTTGCATTTATTTTGGCCTCCTGTCTTTGAAGTCACCAGCAAATATTTTTAACAAACTTAAAAAAAGTTATAAAACCTAATACATTTTGTATGCTAAAGATAATGATGTTATAAATGATGTTAATAGATGAACCACATTAAACAAACTATAAATATGAGTATCTTATACAGACCGCCAGTGCCAAATGAAGAAAAAAGTAGCATATATACACAAAAAGTAAATGAAGTTACAGGTGCTCTTCCAAACACAAGTACATATAAAAAATACAAAAAAGGAAGCACACATTCCATCACACTACACGGACATACATAGATTAGCCCACCACTATGTCAATGTACCTCAATTTTTGCGGGTCCTATCTCATCCTAACATGGAGTACAACTGCATTTATGCAATAGCTCAAGAACACTACAAAAAGCAATTGTATATACAAAAAATGTTCAATCCAAACTATTGCTAGTTATTCATCCAAGCACTATTATCTTTCTTTCTAGGCAATTGTGGTAAATGCAATAAACAAATGCAAAACGTAAAGATAAAATTACTAGAGGCAGTATAACAGTAAGCAGACTTAGACAGAAAAATAAGATGCTTAGTGACTTGCATTATTATAATATAATTAGATGAATATAATGGATTACGCTTTCATACATATTTTGTAGAAATGATAATTCTCATTATTTATTGTTACATTTTTTGCTGCTTCTAGGATATCAATTTTCATTGTATTAGTGTACTTTCTATTTTTTTTAACAAATAACCACTGTGGCTTTGAATCATCAATAATACTTTTATAAAGCATGAGGAATAGCGTTAAGCATTTGCAACATATTACATCATAACTCTTAGTGTTTTCAATGTCACTCTGGATTAGAACAAGTTCCTACCTATTGCCTCCTTTTTTATACACGCGCACATATAGTGCAAATGTTCTCTGTTTTGGAAAATTCCTCACCAAACTTTAGTAAGCAAATTTTGTCCGATTGTTCTGGAAAGTCAGTAAAGAATGTAAAGAGATTTAAAGTTATGCTCATTTTTGCATCTCTTGCTTATTCTAATTATAGATAGCACCCTGATATATTTAAGTGGTAAGATATACCCAGGAGATCTAAAACTGAGAGACCACATGTAAGTGGCTTCACACATATTTATTTAACCCATGCAGAAAGACAGATGAACCGAGACAAAGAAGCGTTTCTGCCCTGTTCTTTTTTATGAATCTATCTGCATTATTCTGTTAATTTTCCCCTGTGCTACCAATCAGGTGAGAGGATGTGCCCAGAGGCTTCGCTCCTTTGCAGACATCCACCAGGAGGCCATGTCACTGGAGAAGTTGACAAAGAAAGAAGACACAAGGACCAGCAGATGAAGAAAGAAGGCAGATGAACAAGAAGATGCAAAAGAAGAAACAGAACTACAGGGATACAGAGGGGTAGAAGGTAGGGAAACATTCAGAGAAAGCGTGAGAGAGAGTGAATGAATGTGTAAAAGAATATGAATGAGAGTGTGAGGCGCTGTGCATAGGAGAGTGAATTAGAGTAAGCGACAAAAATGTTGTTTCTGAATGTAAAATGCCCTCTGATTTTCATCAGAACCAAAAGGGCAGGAAACTAAATTTGTTTTCCGAAAAGCAGTGGGACAAAAACAAAATAACAAGTTGCCTAAATCGTTTTTGGTCCATTTGCACAAGTCAAAATATCAAACCTATGGTCTTATTATAAGGGAACTATTGATGCAATACTGGGATTAAAAAAACAAAACTACCCAATTCCACCAAATCTCAAAGTGCAAACATGGGACTGGCAAGATGGAAGACTCCTTAAGATCAGTGCAAGCTTGGCAACCTAGGAATTAACAAAAATGTTAGCATTAACAATGACTGGGTTACATGCCATATCAGTATCTCTATTGCCTAAGGCTACACATGTTAAAGATAATGCAATTTCCTTCATCTGTATTATGCACTGAAAGGTTCCACATACTATAACTAATACAATTAATTCTCCCTGAAATTTATCATCACCCTTGTAAACAACAGCATCTGTTTTTTGAGAATAGCTTATGGAAAAACCAGTCAATACATTGACAGCTGGATATAAATTATTGGATTTCACAGGTTCAGACACTATCTTGGTCAAACGTTGGCTTCAAGAAATGCAGTTATTTTGTGAGGGTAGAGTGCTCTAAGTGTAATACCATTGCCATGTTACAGCATATTGTATATTATGTAAACACATTTTTAAAAACAGATAAAGAATGCAAACTATTCTAAATCACAATATTGATTTGGAAACAGTATATGCTGCATGAATAAGTAATTGTTCCGTTTTGCAATAAATTGTGCTTGTAACGCTGCGTATATTTTCAGGAAAGACCAATTCAGCAAAATGCTTCAAGACTGATGGAGAGGTGTTTTGATACCAATCTACTTTATCACTTTGTTACATAGACTTGCTATTTATTATTTATATGGCAAAAGGGCTTGTTCTGCACTTATGCATTGTGGATGTATTTTGTAAATTCATTATCAATATCATCATTATCAATATCATCATTTTGTACCATTACTTGTCCAACTAACAGGTGCGAACATGCCATCTGGCAATCCAGGTAAATGCCAGGTGGGCGCTAGGGCTAAATACTGACAGGTATTGCCACTCCAGTGAGAGAAAACCATAATGCCAAATCACCCGGTTGCCGCCTGCGCATATGTCATTTGGTGGCCTCTGGCTTTAAAGTGCAGTCATCCCCAGTCCAGCCCCGCCATCTAGAGTAAATAAATGAAAAGAAAAAATTACAATTAGCTTTTCTTCTACTTTCATGCTTTCTATTGATAAACTCATTAACCATGATTGCATTTACCGTGACAATTTGCTTTGAAAATAGTAAAAAAGAAGGTCATAGTTTGAGAACACCAGCTGTTTTTTTGCCACGACATATATATATATATATATATCACTTGCTGACCAGCACATGTAGGTATCCTGCAGTAGGTAGGAGGTGTGCAGGACAGTTGCCTATAGTGGCTTTATTTTAAGGCCCCTTTGGAAGCCAGTGGTAGGTGCTAGCCTACCCCGCTCCCAGGTATTCATTTTCTGAAGATGTGATACTGAACTTGTAGGATATGTAAAGTACCTATATACAAATAGCTAGGTGAGAATGCTCACAAATTATAAAAAGTTCAACTTTCATTTGCAATGCATTAAAAAGGTAATACGCAAAACGAAAAACTAAATAAAGAAAACAGTGTATATGTGTAATAAAGGTGCTAAAACAAAAAAATACACTAAATGCAGGCACTAAACCTCAAAACTATCGATGATAAATAGGGTCTGGAGGATTGTATTTATGGACCAATTCAGACCCCCTTTGGTGGCTTAGATGTACGTGGGTTCTTTTTATTTTTACTTTTTGGCTTCTATTTCTGATAAGGACTAGCAGGACTACCACTACTGATCATTAGTCAGCGTTAAAATTTCCCAGCCTTATTTATAATGACTAGTTTTGGGTTCCAAGAGTAGTTTTATGCATTTTTTCAGCATCTTTGTTACACATACACTCTCACGTTTCACTTGTGTGGTTTTCCATTTTGTATATTACTTAATAAATCCCTAATAAAAGTTATGTTTTGCATTTTATAATGAGCCTGGTTACCTAGCTATTCGCCTATTGGATTTATTGTGCCAGTCACCATCTTCATTTATGGTGTCTCACTCAGACTGATCCACATTAGGCTTTCTTCTCTTATTGTTTTTACATACAGTACCTAGCCTATCCTGTTCAATTATATCAAGTGAATAAGGTCAATCAATAAACAGAAATGAAGGCATATAAATGAAGGATATATTTTTAAGGAAACTTTAAATTACATTTTGTACAACACACAGTTAAGCATTAAATATTGTCAACATTTTTACTGTATCAGATTAGGATATTCACAATGCTATGATTGCGGCTAGTTGAAGCTGACATGTCAGCAACGAGATAAGGATATAAAAATGTAATATATTTGCCTAAAGAAACACGTCTGTTGATTGAATTACCATATAATTGCAATTTATTGCTACATGTACATACAATTTAAACAAAACTTTATGACAGGTGTCATCAAATATTTTTAATAAGGAATCTAAAACGTCAATAAAAACAGTAAGGACATCAACGGTAATATATCTAATCTGGATATTGACCTTAGAAACTTAAATCACTTTGCCAAAGTGTACTTTTCCTAAAAAAAAAAGCAGTTCCTGATTGTGCCTTTATTATAATGCATTTAATGTAATCCTATGTTTTTCTTTCTTGTGATGTTCTTGTGATGTTTTTCTTTCTGCTTTAACAGACCTGGGAACTCCCAAGATAGGCTTCCCATGGGGAAATGGTGCTAGCCATTTGTGTAGGTGAGGCTAGGCATGCATAGGGTTGGGACTAGCCCCAGACAGTGTTAAGTGGCCAGGATGTAGGAAGGGGAACGGGCAGGGAGCGGGCACAGGGACCCGCAGGGAGCGGGCACGGGGACCCTGAGAAAAAGGGAAGATTTCCTACTGCTTGTCCAATCATTTGGCAAAGCGTTAAAATGCTGTTCTCATTTCATGCATTTTGATTGAAAGAAGACTAAATAAAAATAGTTCTCAAGTGTGTTGGGAAAAAAATATGCTTGGTTTCTATAAGAGAAACATAATTTTTGAAAAAATTGCTTTCAGTTAGCAGCAAACCGAAGCCAAAAGCAAAACAGATATTTTTAGACAAAAATCTGCATAGCAATATGTTATTAAAAGATGAACTGTATTATATTCCCAACGCTTTTTAAATATTCATTTTTTAATCAGAGTTGTTTTTTTAAAGCAAAAGTTACTAAGTGGCCTGATTGTTGGACCTGTTGCTGTGCTATAGGGTCACATCTGTCCAAAAAGGAATGATGCATGCTGAAGAACACGTGAATTTATAGCAAGGACTCAGGAGGCAGGGAAAAACCTTGATGATCATATCTTGGAACTGGCTGGATTGCACCTAGTGTTGCCAGGTGAAGTTCTGCTTCTCCAGGGCTCCGGGTCAGGGTCTTCGTTCTTCGGGTGATTTAGTTTGGCCCACTACTTGTCTAGGTTATGCCCATTCTAATCTAACCCTTTCCCACTTACCCACCCAATCAAAGTCTAACTGGGGCTATCTGGGGCTATACCTGTTTCAATGTGTGGCAAGCCTCACCCCCTTATCAAATACCCTTTGCTTTTGGATGTAAGGGGTAGGGGAATGGGAGCTTCAGGCAGTTAACGGTGGGAAGTTCCCAGTAGATATCAGCTACAGATGTTACAAATGTATGTTTTAAAACAAGTGGTTAGTGTAAATATATAATTTTATATATTATATATATATATATATATTTATTTATTTATTTATTATTTATTATTATTTTTTAAATATATTATTTTAAGAACCAGCTAAATAATTTTAGATTATTTAACAGTTGAAAAAAGACCTGAAAATTATCCTTTACCGACTAAATTATTATCTGTATTATCCAGCGGTAGTGATACTTCCAAAGACCTGATGATGACAAAATGTTGCCAAACTATCCAGTAGGCAGCAACATTGGCACCTAACCTGTGAATTCAATCTTACGTAAAACAGAGATGTTCAAGAATAAAAATAAATAAAAATGACTTATTATCATGTGCTTTACTTAATATAGGTATATATTATATATATATATATATATTTATTTATTTATTTAATATACGGTATATTATATATTATATATTATTATTATTATAATAATTTGACATTGATTTGGAATGGCAGTTATAGGATCATCCTTACTATATTGATAAGATTCTGGACTAGCATATCAAGCCTAACACCACTCTATTGATCACTGATTATACTTTACTAACAACATGCGCTTTTTTACATGTAACATAAAATCTCAAAATATACATACTCCATGACAAATTGCTGTATTTTTTTAAGCACCAGTTTACTTTACTGTGAGGATAGTGGGTAAGTATGACTTCGGAGGAATTAAATGTAAGAAGGCAGTACAATAAAGTGCCAGAAAAAGTAGGCAGGGTACTGGGTTGTATAACTAGAGGCATTACCGTGTTTCCCTGAAAATAAGATACTGTCTTATATTTATTTTTCCTCAAGAAGACACACTACGGCTTATTTTCAGGGGATGTCTTATTTTTATTAAGTATGGTACAACAATCTACATTTATTCAAATATAGACCTGACAGAGGGAGCCGACCTTGTTGATGGTCACCTCCGAGATAGCAGCTGTCACGATGGGGCAGATGAGAAGGTCATAATATAAAACAGAGGTTTAGCTGTAATCTAAGGATGTTTTACTTTACAAAGAGGATGGTAGATTATTATTATACTTTATTTATAAAGCGTCAACAGATTCCGCAGCGCCGTACAAAGATGAAAATGTTACAGATAATGACAAGTACAATACAGCAATTGACATACAGATACAAGAGGAATGAAGGGCCCCGTTCCCGCAGGAACTTACAATCTAGGTGGATAAGGAATAGAACAGCCTGTAAGTTACGACCAAGGACTGATTAAGGTTTGAGTCTACAGTAGGAAAAACGGACAGACTAGATGGGCTGTCACATTCTATTTTATTCTATTCTATTTTATTTGTTTTAGTATGTTGTATATATGTTCAGGCCTAAAGCTGTGGTCAGTCCATGTTAAGCTGCAATAAGGAGGTGGCACGGGTGCCCCACAGGGTTGTTCTCTCGTGGTAGAGTCCTCTGGGAGGAAGAGGACATGACTGTTCCTTAGAAGCTGTTTTGATAACTATAGTACTTTTTATTGCAAATGCTTTTAAGCTGTGTGTTTGCCTGCTGTGCTAGAAAGGAATTAACCCACTAAAAGCCATGGGTAGTTCAACAAGAGGAACAAAATATTTGTATTGAATTTAATGTAAAACATGTTCTGTGGTTAAATGGAGTATGCTTGACATGCATGAAAGACGAATAAATACCATCTAACAGTCATTCTACATGTATTTGTTAAACTACACAATCACGCTGATACTCCAGTGTAGTGATGTGAAGTGGGTATTATCAATTATTACATTTAGAGGGTAAAAACGCACAGTGCAGAGCAGGCTTTTGCATAACATTTTGTCATCTAATTTAAGTAAATGTAAATAGAATTTTCTTTCCAAATAAAAACACATTCTATTACTCAATCCGAGTGATATATAATTTAACTGCTTGCAGGAGTGTAAGCGTCCACTCATCTCCCTTCCATGGACAGGGTAGGGTCCTCTCTTTTTTTTGCTACCAGAATGCATTGTTTTGTTCTTTTTATTGTTAATTTTATAGTACTGTATATTAATTCTGTAATCTTCTTAATTATACTAGCACTTCAAAATCTTCTAGCAGTCTTTAAATAGCATCCAGTAATAGTACTAATACTTGGTTAATAAGCAGATACTGCATACATGCTTCCACAGTTATTCCACAAATTAGCCCTTAACCCTGTAATAGCCACTAACCCTGTTAAAGGAAAAAATGCACAGTATCAGTATCATGCAGTCTTGTATCCTTATATCATGCAATCTTAAGGATCTATGGAAGTAGGGCACAGCTAAGTAGACAAGGGCAATGTGTGTAGGGTATGGGGGGGAAGCTAGTGATCGGTTGGTAAGGAAAGAGTGTAATCTTGGTGAGTAGGGCATATAAGGGGTGCTACCTCCACCTCATTTTCAGGAGTTTTAAAGTAACCCACTTGGTAACAGCTTCCCTCCCGTGGTTGATGGAAGTAACTTCAGGGCTATCCTTCCCCCAACCTTACTGTGTTGGTAATGTAATATGGACGTGCCCACTGAACTAAAAACCGGCTAGTGCATGGTACTATCCGGTGGTAAGGCCTAGAAGAACAGGGGGTTGAGGCACAAAATAGGTTTTATGTTATTGTTAATAAAGGTTGGCAAGGACAAATCATTTAAGGTTATTATAATTATATTATATTATTATGTTGAAGTTAATTTGATGATTGGTGAAGGAATAAATGCTGTCGTGCCAACTCCTTTATTAGTGAATAAACCCCAAAAGAATATTTTGGATGAAAGATTCAAATAAGCTGATTGTTATGGAGCCCATTATAATATAACACAGACATGCAACAAACCCTCAGATTTCTACAAGTGGCTTATATTCTCTGACCTGATACTACTAGAAAGCTATTCCCCTTATCTACCATCTAATCTTAAAAGAAAAGAATTCTTACCTCCAGCCCTTTAATTTAGACAAAAAGTTTATATGGTAGTCTGAATTGGGCCCAGATTTTCACAGAGCAGAAAATACGTTTGTTTCCCTAGAGATGGACGGCTTCTAACACTGGGAGAAGATCCAACGAGCTATGTATTTTGTTTTGTTAAAACCCTCTCGTTCACAGTGATCTGCCCATGTGTTCATGCACTAATGACCATGAAAATAGGCACCAAAGTTATTGGCACATGAGGCAAAAAGGATTTAATCTTTTGAGTACCATTAGACTGAGTAAATCATAGTTCTCTGACACCCGTGGGATTAGTAGAGTGCTTGTTACATAGTTTCGGAGTCATGACCACCTATAATTGTATTTAAAAACACAACAAAGAAAACCACATCTGCAAATTACTTTCTAGCGACGCTGGTTTATGTCTATTATTGAGAAATCGTTTCAAGCTAGCTTTCATGCATGCCTTTTACAAAGTATCATTCTGATGTGCCACTTAAATAATCTGATTTTACAATGTTTATTAAGGGACGGCTACAACCATTTTCCATGGATTGGTGAAGGCAATAAATATATTTCTGACTGTCTGTGTTTTCCTGTAATCACAACTATACATGTGGAAATGGGCCAAAAAGTTTTTTTCCAGCCCATTCAGTCGGGGACGCATTTTTCATTGGGGAACGTAATTCATTCTCCGGTACCCACATTCACTCTCATTCACTCTCATTCAGTTCTCGCTCACCCTTGTGGGAGGATTTTTTTACAACTACACTTTTAATAAGCAATAATAAATCAACAGTGGTATTAATCTTAAAAGAGCACAGAATTATTACTAAGACTTACATTAATTGACAATGTTAGAGCATGTGTGCACTAACCTATAATCTTAAATATAAGCCAAAAGGGGGAAGCATGATGGAGGCAGAGGGTAATTTAATACATATAGAGTTTAAAAAATTATGGTATGTAAAAACAAAAAGATATTTTAGGTTTTCTAAATTTAAGAAACTTTTAACACTGTAACATGTGGATGCCAAAATCAGTTACTAGTGACTTTTGGTTGGCAAACACTGCATTGGGACAGATGGATAAGTAGACTGGCGCCTGTTGCCCATCAGCTGTTAGAAGCTCTGATTTATAGATTTAATGTCGGATCCAGGCTATTTCTTGTGGTCTTTACTTGCAAAATATATATATATATCTATATATATAGATATATATACACACCATAATGGCCAGTGTAATAAGGACTTGTGAGAGTGAGAAAATTTACATGATGTACCCTTTTTTGCAGTTTTTCTGGATACTCTACTTGTTCTCTTTCTGTAAATGTATTTTGGACAGGACTGGACCTCTGTTCCAGGAGACTTAGATAGACCTGCCCCTGAATGGCACAACCACACCTATAATTTGTATATATAAATATTTAAACATTTTTCAATTATAAATACTCTTTCTAATACTTGTTTATTTCGTTAGTTTAGTGTCATACTCATTTATTTGCTACTTTTCATACATATACAAGTAGTGCAATATGTTTTTTCAGTTCTAGGGATCATTATGTATTTTAAATATAATTTTGTCTCTTTTTGAATTACCATGAATAAAGCACATGAATGGCTAATGTTCCCTTTACATTAAGAAATACATATCTAATTTACAATGGAAAGCAGCCAGGCATTTGGAGACTGCACACTCTTGGCAGCAAAAGACATGAAGCAATTCTTCATTTATCAAACAAAAATGTGGCTATGGTTCTTAAAATCTATTAAAAATAGAAACAGCTGTATAGTGAGTTTATAACCAATAATATGTACAACCACTAAATAATGAATCAAGACTTAAAGGTGCGCAAAACATTGCTTGCCCTTTGTAGTATGTTAGGGCAGGCAGCTGCATGCCAGTGCGAGGTGCCTATTCCGGGGTCCTGCTACCAGCAGGCAAATGTGGTCGTAGGATCCCACAAGGGGATCACAGGGGGCACGACTATGATGAGCTCCACGAGGCATGGTCCTGATGGGCAGCTGGAGGTGCGGCTTTGCCGAACTGCTGGAGGCGGAGCTTGGTCAGACGCCAGATTTAAAAATCCTCTCTGCTGGCACCCTGTTGTGGTCTTTTGCAGTGTGTTGTGCTATTGCACTATTAGACTACAGTGTGCTATTCAATAATCGTGTATTTCACCCTTTGCGTGTCTGACCATCCCTTTGCTCCACCTTTAATAGTTTTGCTGGTCTGACTACCTGACCCATGTGCTGACCCTTGGCTTTTATGACTGCCCGCTACACGTACCGACGTGAGGACCCGGCTATCCTGACATTCCTGAATGTTTTAACCCTTGGTATCCTGCATTACCTGTTTGGACACCTATCTTATGTGTTGTGCCTGAACCTTGCATTAATCACTCAGTGCCTATACTTTCACCAAAGTGAAGCCAAAGCCTCCTTGCTGTTGGGATCCTCTAAGCCTTGGTTTCCCTAACAAGAAGCTTGTTGGCCATATTCTGGGCAGAAGAACTTCTGCGGTAAGTGCTTCTAGTGAGGGCAAACGTGGCATAAACGTTAGTAGTCCTGTCATTTTCCCCTGACGGTTCACTCGCACTTCTTCTACATGCATACTGTACATCACACAATAACATACAAGTCACAATAGAGTATTTTCTGTATAGTAAAGATAGTGCAGAGTTCTTGGCAATGAATAATATTTATGAATAGATGATAAAGGTAAATTAAAATCATTCTTTTTTCTGTATAACACTGCACTCTCAAAAGTGTTTGACAACATGTTTTATCTTTATATTGCCTCAACTAGACACTCGTCAGGTCATTCCAGAGTAATAAAATATTATGAGAGATCCTCTGCCCTTAAAACAATAACTGGCTACATTCATATATGTAATGATCATCCACAGCTTTTTATTTGCAGAACCTGGGATGCAAGTTCCTTTCAGAGTAGGACAGTAGAAGCTTCCAGTCTGTGGTTTCACTCCTTTGTTGCATCCTTTGTACGCCTTCCAAGCATGTTATCAGTCCAGCAATGATGTGCTCTGTTTAATTATTAATTCATTGACCAGCCACTAGGGTACGGAGCATGCCATTTATCTTACAGCCACTTAAACCGTTAATAAATCATGGCCATAATAACGAATTCTGTCCTTCCCTGCACCTGCAGTATGGATAGTATCAATCTTCATTAGCCTGCCATTCCTGCAAAAAGTTTGGCGAAACACTCAACCCAATCCAGAAAAATAAATAAACCGTTTTAGATTTGTCTATGAAAAGAATTTAAATTGTTGGGCTTCAAGTACTTGTCTGAATAAAATACATTTAATCCGTCTACTGGAGAGAATATATTACTGTGTGAAAGTAAGCAAGATTGACAGTTTTCTTGAATTCCTGCATTAATTACAAAAGACGCCCTAGCAATGTGTCACGGCAATTCTAAAACAACATTGACACACAAAAGCAGTTTTAATTTGTGTCTATTAGCATCCATATTTAAAAGTACCCTTCCAATTTTGTTTTGTGAGTCAGCATGCAGTTGTTATTCAGATGGAAGACACTGAAAACGATATTTGACAGAATATTTCAACGAGATACCATTATTCTATACTTCAGTGTTCCACATTTTCCCTCGCACACATGTTGTCAGTCTCCTTGGGGAATCTGTTTAGTTGTCACAATAATTTATCCACAATTCTCCACAATATTTTAAACTTTATGTGCTTTATTTTTGAGGAAGTTTTAAAGTATATGACAAAACACAATATAGTTCCAAATCCAATTATGAAACAATCTTGTCATATAACTACTGTACATTGAGACGGTTGCTACTCAGCTTCTCTCTCCAATGGTTTCTTAAAAGGACAGTTCTGCAGTTAAATTAATGTACTCACAAAAATCATGCCAAAATGCTTCAAATTCAACTCAGCAGGACCCCACGTGCAGAATTCATTGTCCACATACCCTGCAGATATGTATCCTACAATTATATTTTGAGAAAGAACTTGAAAATGTGGTGTTTGGGCTAAGAAGAAATGCAATGAGTGGACTCCATATTGCGACAAGTGTAAATCGTTGTATTTAGTTTTCTCTTCTCTAGTATAGTGTAATGTTCTCTATTAATAATATTTATGTGTCTGGGCTTCATACTTAATTGATTAACCCACTTGAAAAGGAAAAGAACATGGATTTCTGCCAAGACAGTTCCAAATGATACACTACCTTTTAGACTTCGGATCATTTGGATTGGTATGAATTAAAAATGTACTGAATTTTGGTAAATTTGGAGATTTGTACAAAGCCCCGTAAATGAGGCAAGACCGCCAGATGAATCGGACAAAAACAAAGCAAAAAGCTCAGAATTTTTCTCTGAAATGTATAGGTCCACATTCACTCTCTCTCACTCACTCTCTCACACTCGCATTCTCGCTCGCTCTCTTTCTCATACTCTCTGAATGTTTTCCTACCTTCTTTGTAGTTCGTGTGAGGGCAAAATGACGGCTGGATGGAGGATCGGGGAAGCACGGGGAAAGCTTTCGGTAATGTTCTCTTCCCTGATTGTTGGATCGGCGAGAAAACGTCAACACAAGTGCCGCCATTTTGGCAGAAGTTCCCGCCAAGTTATGTTTGCGGAGATGCAGATTAACAAAGAAGATAGAAGATAGGAGATAAAAGAGAAGGGAGAAGAATGCCCCTGAATATTCGGCCAAACCAAGTGGGCAGGGAACAAAATTTGTTGCCAGAACATGAATGGGCCAAAAACAATCCGAAAAATGTGTCCAAATCGTTTTTGCCCAATTTGTACATGTCTACTACCGATACATAAAACAGAGCGAGACATCAGCACGTATCCGGCAAATACCATTCAGAAACACCTATCTGAAGCATAAATATTGAAGATTCAGTGACACTATATGGCCATATATTGATAAGCCTGCCACATCTTAAAAGCACTCCAAGTTTGGCCAGTCACATTGAATTTTATATGGCTACATTGTTTACTGAAGAGCTTAATTAGTGGGATAACACTGCTTGGTATCCCACTGATGCAATTTAAAGCCTTCTTCTGAATGGTATTTGCTGGATATGCGATGATTTCTTACTCTGTTTTGTGTACATAATGGTCAGTTTAGTATTAATTTAGTATTAATAACAAATAAAATCGAATGATATGTATAATTAAATAAAAATGTAATATAAGCAGACTCAATAATACATTGCTAAAATGGAGCTTGTGATTTCGACTTCACAAATGCCATCCTGGATGGATAGCCAGCAAAAAGCAATGCAATGTGTAGTTAAAAGAATTTTATATAACCTCAAAGTTTTTCATTAATATTTTTTAAATGTGCATGTAAAACTAACCTATTTTATATCCTGTCACGGTGAACTAAAATAAGACAAATAATGATTTCAGATTCGATGTGTGGAAGTCCTTGAGTGCCATCTAGTGGTGGAAAATGATTTATACAAACATTATGTCATGGAAATATATAATCAAATCAGCCACACAACTATGGAACTATAGCAATTTATTATACCACTTCATGTACATTAGCAAAGATGTTAATATTCAATAAACTGAAAAAAGAAATAACAAAAAAAAAGAAAAGTTAACCCTGCTAGTGCCAGAAGTCCAACGCAATTGCATCATTGCACAAGAGACCTTCAATTAAGAAGGGCTTAAGCCATCTACTGGTTGATTTAACACATTACACATTGTCAAAATTCTTAGAATATGTATTATTCAGAAGTCTGTTTCACAACACAAGTAATCTGTTATTAAAATTAAATATACTAATTCTTAATGATTCCTTTTGATGTGCTTTGTGTACTTCATGTATTGGAGATTTGCTTGGGTTCAGCCTCAAATATAGTCATTATGTTTATTATTTAACAAAAATACATGTTGTTTCAGCTTAACTATCATAGAAATAACTTTATCATACAGTTGGTGTGGCCGTTTTGGCCTCCCATCTAACTTGAAGCTGTTCCAGAAGATCACTACGCCCACTTTTCCGCAAATGTCGAGCTAGGAGTCGTAACTTGTCTGCTGATGTGGGAAGGCTCTTTTTCCAGTAATTCAGGAGCTCATAAATCTGATCAGTTAAGTTATCTGGACTTTTAAGTTTCACAAGTTGAATGGTGCTGCGCCGAATGGGAAGGGAAAGAACCAGCAATGAGGCATCCTCTTCGGAGAGCTCCTGAGCCAACCATTGCAGCAAATTGTCCCATAAAAGATCTGTAAATTCAGTGAATATATTATGGCTAACGGCAAAATGTAGAGTGCATGGCAAAATAATAAAAACAGGATTGACATACATGCTTTTAACTCCTTTAGGACAAAGGATTTTTTTTTTTACAATAAGTATCTTCAGCATTATGACAGTAATTTTTCTCTCTACCAATTTAAATTATATATTGTTTTTTCTTTTGAAACCATCCCCATATAAGCTATGCAGTATTAAAACAAGTAATTGGAATTTAACCCCCAACACACATTTTCACGGGTTTACCTATTACAAACAGAACACAATATGTAGTGCCAAATGTTAAGGATCCAAGCCAAGACTTTTAAATTCCCTCAAGCCACCAAATTAGGGTGACTGTTGGAGAGGATGACCCCCAGTACTCTTAGAGAAAATCCCTGAGCCTAGTGAGGCATGGACCAGTAAGCTTTCTGGGGCATGTTTTCCAGGGCCTGACTTAGTTAGCTCTGGGAGGGAGGCTTAAGTTAATGGGTATTTAGGCTTGCCAGTTTGTGCCAGGGAAGTATAGCTAGAGAGGGCTCCAAATGGGAGGCTTTTATTATCTTATTTTGTTTCTGGGGTATTAGGACCCTGGGAATTGGTGCAGCTTCATGGACAGGGCGCATGTATGAGTGTATGTCATGAAATGGGTAAACAGGTCTGGTAGGAGCCCAGGTGCAGGGGATACCAGGGGTTCTGTCTATACCCCAAGATGCATGATGAATAGAGGATATAACAGACAGGCGTAAGAAACAAACCACAGGCAGAATATAGTGATATGCTCTGTATTACAGATGATGGTATGAACAACAAATACAGGTGGTAAGTCTCTAGGCTGGAAGCCCTCTGGATGGGACGCACGTCAGGAAGCCCTCTGGATGGGGCGCTGGACAGGTGGCCCTCTGGATGGGGCGCACGACAGGTGGCCCTCTGGATGGGGCGCACGACAGGTAAGCCCACTTGGCAGGGTTCAAGGCAGGAACAAGTCAGGATCAGGTACTCAAGAAGCCAAATCGCAAGTCAGGAATCAGGTACACAGGGCCAGAGCAAAATGGTTCACTAACTTCAATGCAAAGGCTCTGACTGAAAAGCTGGGTAGGTTTGTATAGACAGGCTTGATCAGGTAACAAGGAGCAGCTGAACATGATGATTAGGTCTGAGTGCTTCAGAGTGACAAGGGCGGCCACTAGTGGTTGAGAAACAACATGAGCGTGAAGTAACAGTGAACACTCCAGGCTGAAGTAGGGTGAAGCCTGACAGCGTGGATGTGTGCTGTGTGATTGGTAGTATGCAAATTTGGCGGTGGAAGTCTCGAGGGCATATATGGTGGCTTTTGGGTCACCTAGCTCAGCGCCACTTTGAAATACGAGTAGCAGTTACTTACTTTTCTTCTTCCCTGTTGGTTTGTCCAGACATCTTGTTTTTCTCCCCTTCTGATAGCTTTTTCAGGTGCTTCACTTCACTGTATATTACAAACGTACAACCCCAGTGAGTTTCTCTTGCAGGGAGAGTTTTGCTGGCCATGTACAATGTATAAATCAGTAAGATTGCTTCAAAGCATTCTTACACACTAAATTAAACACTATACAGGGCCAGCTTGGCTCTTCTTGCTGAATAAATTTGTAGGGATAGTCCTTCATAGTGAATAGTAAAGTGAAGGAGTTGAAACCACAATTCTCCAGCAATCTCTCCTACCGATATCCTTTTATTGAATAAACCCTAATATCTCTTAGCTAAAAAAGAGTTTGTCACAATATATATTAATTTACATTCTTCCACAGCTATTTCCCCACCCGTCAAACGATTGTTGTAGGGGATCACCACAGCAGGAACTAGCTCTCCTTTCAAACACCATTGACCTGGGCAGTCTGAAGGACACCAGCACCACCCAAGCAGCAGCAGCGGAAGCACGAAGGCCAGGGATAGGTGTGTGTGGTAACAGGACAAAAACAAGGGGCAGGCAGCAATGTTCAATAACATTAAACAGTCCAGAGGTCAAAAACCATAGGCAGGCAGCTATAAAGCATTTAATACACTGCAGACTGGCAAAGGGGAACAGTGAACATCTGGGGTGCTAGTATAACGAAGCACTGGAGGATCCACTTGGTGCAATATTTTATTCGTTATCCATTAGCGCTATTGTGATAAGAGATGATGTTTTGTGCTCCCTAGCACCATGTTTTGAAATGCGTGTACATGACCCATGCTTAACATGCAGTGGAGACCCAAGATGCGGATACCCGGAGGTAAGACATGACAGAGCCCCCTTTAAGGAGCGACCTTAGCAGGAACCAGACAATCGGGTGTCTTTTATGGAAGGCCTGCACACGAACAGGATCATAGAGGTTTGATGCAGGCTTCCAGGATCATTCTTCCAGTCTGTAACTCTTCCAATGTGCCAAATAATCTAGATGTCCACGTCTGATTCGGGTGTCCATGATGTCTTAAACCTTATATTCCTCTTCTCCCTCTTCTCTATGAGAATCAAATTGGATGGAGGGATGCATGGTGTAACAGGAGCGCTCCGTAGTTTGAAGAGCGAAACATAAAACACAGGGTGAATAGTACAACTGGATGCCGGCAGATGAAGTGTCACTGGGTGCAACATGCTTGAGACCAAGTTTTTTTACAAGGACATGAAAATCTGAGGTTCGTCCTCAACATCAATCAGCTGCCATCTTGTATGCAGATTGAGCTTCACGAAGGGTATTCCACAGCACTGTATAGCCCTTAATAGTCACAGTGGTTCAGTAGTGTAAAGAACAGAGCAATTGATCCAGATGCTAGGGACAGTGGTGAGATTATATCCATAGTTAGCGTATAGTGGGAAACAACTGCTGGATTAATGTAGTTGGGCCAGGGGAAGCAGAGATACCCAGTCTCTGAAATATTGCTTTAAGGTTTGGTTTGTGTGTTTGGTCTGTCCATTCATCTGTGGATGCAAAGCAGAAGAGAGAGAATCCTCAAGCCCTGACAAAAAGTCTTCCAGCATCCTCATGTGAACTGCCTTCCCCTGTCCGATAAAATAGAGTTGGGAATTTCGTGGAGTCAAAATACCTCTTGGATGAATGGTTTGATTTGCGGTTGTGAACAAGGAATGAAGTGAGTCAGTCCACAACCACCATGATCGTGAAGTATCCTTGAGAAAGGGGGCAATTCTAAAACAGTCCACAGGGACATCCTCCCAGAGACAGGATGGTATGGGTAGCAGTTGAAGAAGACCCACTGGTTTCTGGTGTAAGGTCTTATTATGGGTACAAGTTTCATATGCCCGTACATAGTTGGTAACAAGACAATGGGCAGGTGGAAGTATTGGAAAGGGCTTGTGTCTCATTTTCCTCATATAGGTGGGACAGAGCATCTGCTTTTGCATTTATGGACCCTGGTGAATACATGATGTGTAATTGAAAATGCAAGAATAAGGTCCATCCTACTTTCCTGAGACATAAAGGTTTGGCCGACATGAGATTCTAGATTCTTACGGTCAGAATATACTGTAATCAGGGGTGCCAAGCTCCTTCCACGAGGTGACACCATTCTACCAAGGCCATTTTGACGGCAAGAAGTTCAGGATCTACCACAGCATAATTTAGTTCTGTCACAGTCAGTCTTTTAGAGAAAGATTCTCATTGAATCCTTGTCCTTAGCATAGAACGCTTAGAATGTTTTAATACATTGAATGATTGCTGTGTTTCTGACGTCCACTGGAAGGGAGCAGTTTTCTTGGTAAAGGTTGTCAGTGGTCCTGCTCTTTTGGAGAAGTCTCTGATAAAGCAATGATACAAATTGGCAAACCCGAGAAATTGCAGTAGTTAGGGTAGGCCATAGGAGGATGGTTTTAACTGCCAAAAATATGTATTCGGCAACATCCCTCACACAACCCACGTACTTTCAGATTTTTGTTTTGTTAGGGGATAGGGGGCAAGTTCCCTTATTTACTATACTATTATTTTGAAAGCCACAAATATTTGTGTTAGTGGACAGTGAACGTTCTTTTTATTTTATGTTTCTACTAGCAAGGGTCAGTAGGTATAGCTAATGCTATATTTCTCCATTGTGATAATAAAAAAACTGATTAATACCTGTGGGATCACTTGTAGTCAGTTTTGTAGTTGAGGGACGACTGAAGTTTTTTTCCATCTAGAAAAAATGAAAGAGAGGTAAGCATATTATTTGCTGGTAGCTTCTAATAATAACAATCATGTTTGGGAAATTATATTTCTGTATTGTTATTGGTGTGCCATTTTCGTAGCTGAAAATGATTTGTATGGTTTTAGTAATTCCACAATCTGTATCCATATAGTGCCTATGGAAAAACCTATGGAAAAAAAATAATTATCTATGAAACTCAAGAAGGTACTGATGTGGAATGTGTTATTGAAATGCTTTATCTGCATAATCTATTACTATAATGCCAACTAGGCAGCTGGTAAGAGGTGCCCCATGAGATTTCTGTTTTAGCAAGCAAGGTCACGGAAGAGGTGCTTTTGTTTTACTAGCATAGTAACATTGTAATTTATTAAAACAAAAAGACACAAGTTCAATCTTGAAGAAGGCAAAAAACCCACATTAATTGGATTTGCAATTATGACTCAAAAAAGGGAAGAATTCCTTGTCGATCTTATTTCTCATTGGATCGACAAGCCATAACTAATCATGTCCTTACAGCCAGTTTTATCCAAGTCTATCCTTGTTTGCTAAAAAGTCATCTAGCCCATATTTCAAATGATCTATCAAATTTGATAACACAGTGTATGTGGGTATGTTTTTGCTCTCATTAGAAGATTAGAAACCCTACTCCCAGCCCTACACAGACCAGGCTTTTGACTGATGTCACCAAAAGAAGAAGGTGTCTTCTCAAGATCACAATACTGCCCAATATACTACCAGAAAGTAAGTAATACATCATTACAAAGAGTAAAGTACCAATTAAGAAATGTCACATGAGTGGTGCAATTCTACACATAAACCTGTGACACATATTGTGTTCCACTGGATTTACTGTTGTGTTACAAGTATAGTACATACGAGTAAAACTGTGCTTTTCCTTACCTTGGGCAGTGTTAATGCTAGTTTGCAGACTGGAGAGCGTTGCTGTAATAACATATCAGTCTCTAGATCACTTTTGTAACCTTCAATGATGTCCTCTTTGGACAATTTGTAGATAGTCACTGTACCTTTGTAGTGGGGCGAGCTGTAATTTCCAAATTCATCGACCACACTTAGGTTAAGTGACAATCTTTGTTTTCTTTGAGAATGAAATGTAAGTTTAAAATGATTTCCAAATGTTTTTCCATCTGAAAGAAAACAGCGTGAAATGACGCTTGCTATTTGGGAAGTGTAAAATGTGCATATAAATACATGGGTATTAGTGGTATTTGTTAAAAGTGCTCCTTCGGCATAAACAACAAATTACAAACTTACTCACTACTAATCCATCATTCTGCTTATTGTGAGAAATGTTTGATACTATAGAATGAAATTGATTTTTTTTCATCTAAAAATACAAATGACAAGTGAAAACAATAATCAATAAGATGCTAGTTTCCCCATCATTTGGGCGTGATATGTTGGTCCAGATACATATATATTAAATAAATAATTGCATGACATTTGTGATGGCAAGAAAAATACATATTCTAGTAATGAAGCAGCCACGCTTTTCATTTTGTTTGACCTCTATTTTTTATCCAGTGGGGTTATATACATTATAATTAAAACCTGACATGCCAAAAATAATAGTTTTTTTTTCAACTCTCCCTGTGTCACTCTTTCTTCTATTAACTAGCACCTCGCATTTGCCATTCCTGGCCTCATCAAATACAGTTTTTCTTCTAGTATGTTTCTCCACACAGTGAAGGTATGCCATAATACATATACAGCATATTAAAAAGGTACTTTTGTCACTATATATATATATAGGCGTACAGAGGCCCTTTAGCAGCAAGCATCGCTCCTGTGTTTGTTGTGTTCGCTATTCAACGTTTAAGTTTCAAAGAATAATTGATAGAAGCTAATTCATAACAGATTCACCATTATTGGCACTTTTCATTAAACTTTAATCATTTTAATGAAAACATGATGGCCTATACAGTATTAGTGAGTGCATTCATATTTTTCCTGACATGGGAAAACCATTGCCAGCAAAAGTAGCATATTGCCAAAACTAGTGATATAAGCATGATAACAGGCCCGGACTGGCCATCGGGCACACCGGGCATTTGCCCGAAGGGCCGGACCACGGCAGGGCCGCATCGACTTAGGGGCTGATGGAGCTGCAGCTCCAGGCCCCTACCCTACCTACGGCCGCATTAACGCAGGGCATAAGGGGCACCCGCCCCTTAAGCCCGCCGCAACTGCGACCAGGTCCGCCACTCTATGGGGCCGGGAAGTCCCCACCAAAGCCGGCCTTACAGGCCTGCGGCCGCACAGGGTTTAAATAAAAACATCGGGGTTTTTTTTCAACTTTATTTAACATCCTCCATGTTAAATAAAGTTTTCTTAGCTTTATTTAACATGGAGCATGTTAAATAAAGTTGAAAAAAAACCACGATGTTTCAATTTAACCCCTGTGCGGCCGCAGACCCCTAAGGCCGGCCCTGGTGGGGGCTTCCAGGCCCCTTAGGGCAGGGTCGACCTTTGGAGTGTGCGACCACACAGAGCGCCACACTCCAGGGGGCGGCGGCGGTCCGCACCGGGTGCCGCTCATCAGGGGGTGCCGACTTGCGGCACCCGGCACCCCTCCAGAGACGGACAGTAATGTCCGCCGCTGGAGGAGCAGGCTCGCAAGGGAGCGGTATCGGAGGTCTTTAACAGACCTCCGGCTCCCTTGAGTGATTTCAAGCCGGTTCAATCTCCCTTGAACCCGGCTTAAAATCACTGAAGGGAGCCGGAG
>VKOC01000001.1:6028760-6046735 GCA_009364415.1 Spea multiplicata
GCAGACAACCCCCACTGCTAGCTGCACCTCCTTCTGGCTGCAGCGGAAGTTGTCTACACGCTGCCCCGGCAACATGACGGGGGAGTCAGAAGCACCGGTAAGTGGAGGGAGGGAAGAGGAGGATCCTGGTCCCCTGCAGCATTGCGGGGGATCTGGATCTTAGTCTCATAGTCAGACCTATTTGAGGTCTGATTATAAGACAACCCCGATTATAAGACGAGGGATATTTTTCAGAGCATTTGATCTTATAATCGAGCAAATACGGTGGTTTAATGAAATAGGAGGCTGTATTCTGGGAATCATTTACCATTTGTATCCAATAGAAATGAAGGAAAATAGATCACATAATCAGAAAAAGAGAATGTGCACATTAAATGCATTATTGTCTTTGCAAATGTACGTAAAAACATTTTATCCTGATCACCTATATAATTAAAGGCATGCCTTTATATAGGTATAGGTATGATAACGTTAAATTGGGTGATGGAGAAGATACATTTTAGAAAAAGGGGAAGGGTGGGATATGTCAAAAAGTGGATTAGATAAATATGGTAGAGTGAGAACCCCTTGACTAGACCTTAAAATAGAATCCTAGCTAAACAATCACAAGCAAAACACTATTGTAAGCAAGACAATGTGACCTCTAATTGAAACACATTTCAATGCAAGGAAATCTCTCTCGGCTGGTCAAGGGAGATGATTTCATCTCCCCAACTAGCCCAACCACTCCACTGCCTGCAAAAGTAGGACCATGCGGAAGCTCCTCGGGGACAATGCCAGAAAATGCGCACTGTCCCACAAAAATACCGGGACTATTGGTAGATATGGGCAATGTCACATCATCCCCTGCACCGAATGCCTCAGCTTCACCAGTTTTCCACATATGTAGCACTCAATGTGGGCTTGCACATGCACATTTCTCAGAGGTTTAAGAAACTAGGAAATTGGTCAACACAGTTGGTCAACACAAATATGTGCAAGGAAACTCTAAATAATAGGTCAGCCTATCAGAATACAGTACATTTACTAAATAAATGATTTCACAGATATTTAACTTTAGAACAATAAAGAACAAGCAATAAGTATCCATCCTTTTGTGCTTCTTACACACAAAACCTGTTCAGTGATTTATAGTTTTCAGTGTTTCTCTAAAGAAGCAATAATAATCCATAATGAAGCATTTTACCTTGCTTTTATTTTACTGACAAGCAATAACAAGGACATTATGTAGGAACATACCTGTTTGCTTTTACTGAGCCATAATTTGTTTCCACTTATCATAGTAAAAATTTTATTTTTATAACCTTTCAACTCCAGGTATCCGTTTTTATCGCTGACGTTAAGAGTTGGACATTTATCGGGCTTGGATTTTAATGCATGCCGCAATGTGTTAATCCAATCCTGTCTGTCTCCTAAAAGGAAAACATCAAACAAATTAAAGATGTTTATAAAGATGTAGGTAAAATAAATTCAATGCATTGTAATTACAGTAACGTGCAAATGAATTTGTTGGACATGAAATACAACTGGAAATCCATTTACTGTAAAAAGTCGGCAAAATGTAGCCAGAAGAAGTCACGGAACTCTGCAAGACAACTTAATGCAGACTAAATGGGAAAATTACCTAGGGGTTGTTTTGACCTGCATAATAATAAGGATTAACTATTTCTTTTCTATGGTAAAACCCAAGAACCAATGCACAAACATAAAATAAAACTGGGTTTGTTCACTAAGAAGCTTAATGGTCATTGAGGCAATATGACATCTTATGCTAACACACAAAGCATCTTATGTATTAACTCATCTTTATTGTTCACCCCGTGGCACCCAAATGGTACCTTTTTTATGAATTTATGTATGCTTATGTTTCTATACCTTAATCCCTCTCCAGACTGGAGGGAGGGGGCGAAGCTTGTATACAGCTATATTGACATTTTCCTTTCATAATTATTTCTGATTTTTGAGAACCCTATTTTTTTTTTACTCATTCGTTTGCTTGAGAGTTTTCATTCACCTTAGAAGGGACTTTGAATCTTCCATGTTGCTGCTACTTTAAAACCTAAAGCTATTTCACAAAAAATGCTTTGTCGTATTTATGTTTAACAGTTCTCATCAGAAGAACCTCAATTCACCAAAAACACTGCTTATATCCTCATGTTTGATTAAAATGTTGTGTTACCCAACTACCATTTACAAGACAAATGCATTTTACCATAGTCTTCATATATCTTCATATTTCCCTTTTTACAGTGAGCTATAGTTTTGAAAGCTCTTACCATCTTTTTCTACTCGGAACACAAACGTCCTTTGGGGTGTTATTATTTCAAATTTGTTCTCCCCCACCATTTGAATTCTTGAAATGGCAGACACAGAAATCTTCCCTTTAGAAAACACATCCTGAAATTCAAATACAGACAGAAACGATTTAATCTATTATTGTATTATGGCACGTATTGACACGATGCAAGGTGGAGTTTGAAGAAGCCATTATTTCTAAACACACTGCAATAATAAACATGCCATCAAAATGTTCATATTCAAAACACACTCAAATTTCCCCCAACATGAACAATTCTTAATCAACAAATAAATGCTTTGAGTTCCTAGGAGAATCAGCCTAAGCATTACGGTGTATTCCAATGTAAGATAAACCACCAGCTGCAATTCTCCTAGCACAGTGGTGCCATAAACTGCACAGGGGCCCAACCCCCATATGGACTACATCCCCCTTGGCTTGTGCTCCGGCCATAGCTGTCCCTGCGAAGGCTACCATCTTACCATAATTGAGATCATCCCCCTAAATCCCCCTCCTTTTAACTAAATAATATATTTCCATTGGATGTGGGCCCAGTTATGGAGCCCGTACTAATAATGCTTACCATACCGGCTTAATGCTTACCATACCTGCACTGATGTATAATATCCTTAATTAACTGTTTCCATAAATAAAGTGTTCCGCGTTAGTAAACTGGTTGGTGGGTCATGATCTTTGGTATCTGGCACAATTCAAATATAATGATATCTAGAAAATATTACACTATACCGTATAGAGCTACATGGTATGAATAGGCTTTTTCAAAGAAATGACACACTCTTTCTATCTCACATTTTAGATTGCATATCACATTTATCTCCATACCATCTGTTATTTTTCCATCAAATATCAACAGTGAGTAGCCATCTACTAATCTGTTGAGGCATGTTTAACAATTTAGCTCACTATAAGCAAAGACTCTAGATCAGTATTGCTTTGAATTTTAACATGGGATTTGTCACTTTAAAAAACAGCCAAGAAGGCAAGGTGCTATAAAATGAATTATATACCACAGATGACAAAGAAAAGAAAAAAATAGTTAATTAACCTAAAAAAACGAATGCCTTATTTATCATCTGACTTCTAATTCAGTGAAATAAGTAATTCTAGTGCAAACCTGCATTGGTTTGATGTGTAGTGAAACAACACCAAATTAATTATTAATTGACATGATAACGCTTTAATATCATATAAACTTCTGTATAAACTTTACGTGAAAACAGCATGCAAAAAATTTACAATTTTGCATAATCCATCTTCATCTACAAACATAACACAAATCAAAATATTACAAACAGCCACATGAGGGTCTACCATGCCTGTTTGCACCATTGACATATCAAGCTCTAACCAAAAGGGAGGTCGGAGAGTCTCATGAAACGGACGTACAGATTTATCCGTCACCATAATGATCCCAAAGGGTATGGTTACGATTAAACTAAAAATGTATGTGTGTTAGCAGTGAGCCCCTAAAACCCCATCCACTTTTACCACTATAAATAAACATACATTTAGACCTGGTTTGGTCTATTTGCTTGATCCTTATCTATAGTAAGAGACATACATTTTTACTTAGTTATCTTTACTTAGCAATATTTCTTACTTTTGCATGCAACAAAACTATCAAAGCAGAGACACACTGACGGGCCTGCTAAGATTTCCACGACATTCATATTTTAATTCAACCCCATTACACTAAATGAATCACCATTGATGAATACCTAATCTATGCCTTTTCACCACCTTCCTCCTTCCTCTCTGGTGTCTTTACCTGCTGTCAGTTTTCATTAATGACTAATGTATATTCAATCCTTTCTCGATCTAAGACTCACTTTATCTCATTTGCAATGAAAACCCTTTCCAAATCTTGAATGAAGCCTCTGTTAACGTAAATGACCAAATGATTAGTGTGATTAAATCAAACGGAGACTCCATGACTCACTTTTTAATTCTACTAACATACTCTTTGCCCTGATTTTAAGTCAAGACACGGAGGCTCATATTGTGCTTAACCCTTTCTTTACTCCCACACAGCAGCAAAGAAACATTACAACAGTAAATAGGAAAAAACAAGTAGGAGTATACATATAATAACCCCTCCCACATAACATGCATCCCATAAAAGGTGACACACATCCCAAGATCCTCCTCTTTCTTTGCTGCTCCCAGACAGCAGATAAGTATACCCGGCTTTATTCTCTTGTATTTGCAAAAAAATTTGGTTTCTGTGGTTTAGGCTGCGGTTTCCCCTTGTGGGAATCCGTGTGGTCTAGCCGTTTTCGTGATTATTTTGATATTTGTATTCTTGTCGGTATAATTTATTTATTTTGCTGTGTTCTTTATCTTTTTTTGTTTTCCCCGTGCTCCCGGCCTGTCGGCCGGTCGAGGACTCTTCGGCGTGGCCTCGGCCCTCCTTCCCTTCCCTCCCCTCCTTCCCTTATCGTGCGGCTTGCTTTTCACCGGCGAGGTTTCCTTGCCGGCTGTTTTTTTCTACTTGCGGTTCTCCGCTTTCTTTCCTCTTCCTTCCCCTTCGGCGGTCGCGTGTGCGTCTGCTCGTTCGGGTGCCTTCCAGTCTTTTCTCGCGCGTCACGGACGTCCTTCTTCTCGTCCGTCCGCGCCTGCCCCTGGCTCCTCCCACGCTGCTTCGCGGGCTTTTCTTAAGTCCTCGGACGTGTGCTGGTTGGGAGCCTCGGGTCGAGAGTCCGGTAGCTGCTCGGTCTGCCTTTCAGTTCTTCCTTGCTAAAGGTTATATTTGTCTCCCTGCTGGTTGCTCTATTAGCCGTTTTTTTCTCTTAAAGGGGCATATCCCTGTTCTACTATTTTTTCATTCAGATTATTGCTATTGATCTTATATTCAGTTTGCTATGGCTGGTCACCATTCCCCATCTAAAGATTTGTCTGATATTGATTCATCTCCTAGAGATGATCACATTGCTGACATGCCTGCTGTTGATCCTTTACAGGAATTGAATTCCTCTGTGTCCATGGCCATTGCTTCTGCAATGTCCTCTATGACTTCGGCCTTGTCAGCTTCTCTGACTCAGGCCATTAAAAAATCATTACCGGTATCTGTTCAAAATCCAGATCCCCCATCTGATTCTTCCCAAAACATATCTGGGGGTAAAAAGGTGTCCTTTAAGTCTCACCATACTAATATATCTGCCTCCAGAACCTCTAAGACAGATGATGATTTTGCCATCCATGATAGCGTTCCACACAAACGCAAAAGAGCCCTTACCCGCCGGGCAGAACAGGCGCGGAAGTGGAGGAGTGCCAGGGCACTTTCCTCTAGCTCTTCTGACTCTGATTCAGAAGCTGTTGAGGAGGCTTGGGATTTATCTGACTCCAGTATGGAGGAGCAATTAACCAATGACTCTACACCACTTTCTGAGGTTGCTGCGCAGGCTAGCTCCTCGCAGTCAGGTCCTCAGGCAAAAACTCAGGACTCGGCAGTCCTTGATCAATTTGGTGAGCCGTACTTTGACCCTGAGGAACTCCACCATCCCCGTTCCGCCGAGTGGGTTCCCTCTGATCATGTGGCCCGCTACTTGCAATCCAGGGTGCGTAAGCCCTTAAGCAAAAGCTCGCGCAGTAAGCTTCGCGCGGAATGCCCGCGGCCTATTATCCCGGGTAAGGTCTGTGATACCCCTGTTGTTGACCCCAAAATGGTCCAATTTTTGGCTAAGTCGGGGTGGAACCCCCGTAAAGGCTTGGAATCTGCCCTTAGGGCCACACAGGATAAGCTGCTGGATATCTTTGGTCCCTTGACCAAGATGTTCCAAATCATTGAAGATTGGGTGGCCTCTGGTTCCCCTCCAGATCCTGTGGTTCTCCGTGGCTGGATGCAGCGAGCGATATGCATTGCCGGCAACACGAATACCTCCCTCTCTATTGAGCGGCGTAAAGCCATTCTGTTTAAGATTGAGCCAAAATTGTCCAATTTAGACCTTACGGAGATGGGTAGCGAGGCCCAGGGCCTCTTATTCGGGGAGTCCTTTATTAAGGACCTCGGGCGATATGTTGGAGCCTTCACGGCTCTGGATAAGGCGCAATCCTCTATGAGGAAAGTCTTTAACCCTCGGGTTTCCCCCAGGGCCGGCAGAGGTAGGAGCCGTCTGTCCGGCCGCTCCTTTACGGGCTCGGTTCGCTCGAGTCGAGGCTCCTATTCTTCATTCCACTCCCAGCGGCCTCAGTTCCAGGACGCCTATTCCGGCAGGCAGCCGTTCTTCCCGCAACGCGGACGCTCGTGGTGATCCAGAGGTCATCGTGGATCCCAGTTCACTCGCCGTCCATCTGGTAAGTCCCTCTCTATCTCACCATTTTTCCCGTTATCCTGTCGGGGGCAGACTCACCCATTTTTTACAGGTCTGGCAAGCTGTCACTTCCGATGCGTGGGTGCTACAGACGGTCAGGGGTTACGTCATCGAACTGGTCGGTTCTCCCCAAATCTCTTCCCTCCCGAGACCTTTCCACTTCTCCCAACTCGATGCGGAGCTGGTGGATGCCGAGATTCTCTCCCTGGCCGAGAAGAACGCCATAGAACGGGTTCCCCCGGACACCCCAGGCTTCCTCAGCAATATCTTCCTCGTGCGCAAAAAAGGAGGAGGCCTTCGTCCAGTGATAAACCTCCGGCACCTCAACGGTTATGTTCGCTACCGCCACTTCAAGATGGAGGGCATCCATCTCCTTCGGGATCTCCTGTTGGCGCACGACTGGATGGTCAAGATCGATCTCAAGGACGCTTATCTCACGGTTCCTGTGGCGGAGCACTCCAGGAATCTTCTTCATTTTCATTGGCGCAACGTCTCCTGGCCTTTCACTTGTCTCCCGTTTGGTCTTTCGTCAGCTCCTTGGTGCTTCACCAAGCTGCTCAAGCCTGTGGTGGCGCTTCTACGATCTCGGGGCGTTCGTCTGATTATTTATCTCGACGATATGCTTCTCATGGCTCAGGACAAGGAGGTCCTCCACCTGCACACCCAGTGGACATTGGAGTTGGTCCAACAGTTGGGTTTCTTCATCAACGAGGACAAGTCTCACCTCATCCCGTCCAGATGACTGGAGTTCCTGGGCTTTGTCGTGGACTCCGTGGACAGCGTTCTTCGTCTTCCGGTCTCCAAGATCCACTCAATCAAGAAGGAAATCCGGAGGGTTCTACGTTTGCAGACAGTCTCGCTGCGCCACTTAGCCCGCATTATCGGCCTCCTGGCAGCCTCAATCCAGGCTATCTTTCCGGCCCCTCTCCATTACAGGGCTCTTCAACGCCTCAAGATCCATCATCTCCCCTCGGGGGCGTCCTATACGGATCTCGTCACCTTGGATGCTTCTACCATAGCGGAGTTGCGTTGGTGGTTGGCCAACATGTCCGCCTGGAATGGCAAGGCAATTTTCGGCACTGCCCCGGATCTGTCAATCGATTCGGACGCCAGCCTTCACGGCTGGGGTGCAAGATGCAGCTAGATTTCCACGGGCGGTCCTTGGTCCCAGATGGAGACGGGTCTCCACATCAATTGCCTGGAGCTTCTAGCGGGCTCGTTTGCCATTCGGAGTTTTTCGAAGGATCGCATCAATTCCTGCATCCGCCTGCGCATGGACAATGTGTCTGCAGTGCGCTATATCAATTGTCTCGGGGGCACCCAGTCAGCCATCCTGGCGGATTTGGCCAAGGATCTATGGTCCTTTTGCTTGGAGCGCAACATCACGGTGCAGGCGGAGTATATCCCCGGCCTTTCCAATGTGGTGGCGGACTGGAATTCGCGCTACCTCTCCGACTCCAGCGACTGGACCCTGGAGTGGGGGGTGTTCTCCTCTATTATGGAGCTCTGGGGTCCGCTCCGCATCGATCTTTTCGCTTCCCGGTTGAATTCACGTCTCCCTCTCTTTTACAGCTGGCGGCCAGATCCAGACGCGCTGGCGGTGGACGCTTTTCTTCAGGATTGGTCCGGAGGCCGGCATTACGCCTTCCCTCCGTTCGCTATGATCCCCAGGACGCTCCTTCAAGTCCGCCGACAAGAAGTCACTCTGGTGCTCGTGGTTCCCTTTTGGCCCTCCCAGGCTTGGTTCCCCAGTCTCCTGGACCTTCTCGTGGAGGTGCCGCGGTTGCTACGTTCTCACGGGCCTCTTCTTCTGGACCCTGCAGGGGCTCCTCACCCTTTGATTCAAGATGGCAGTCTTTCTCTCCTGGCTTGTTTGGTCTCCGGGAGTCCGGGCAGTCCGCCAGCCTTTCGGTCTCGGCTCAGCGGCTCCTGGCCGGAGTGTGGGCTCCAGGTACCCACAAGTCTTATGGTGCAGCCTGGCAAGCTTGGTCTGCTTGGTGCTTGGAACGGGGTCTGGATCCCTTTTCAGCTCCTTTAACCTCTGTTATTCTGTTTCTTACCTCTTTGTTTGATTTGGGACGCGCCTATCGGACAGTCAACCTGTATCGTTCTGCGATTTCCGCGGCTCATATTGGGTTTGACGGGGTCCCTCTGGGCAAACACCCGTTGATTTGTCGGCTCCTTAAGGGTGTCCGGTTCGCGCGGCCGCCCAGACCCAAGTATTCTTCTACTTGGGATGTGTCTCTGGTTCTGCGCTTTTTTCTCTCTTGGCCCCCTAATTCTGACTTGTCCTTACGGCAACTGTCGGCTAAATTGACTATGTTGTTCTGTCTCATTTCGTGTAAACGCGTCTCTGACGTTAGGGCTCTTGACTGGGACGCTCGTTCCTATGTTCCTGAGGGGGTGCGTTTCGATATCTCTCGGCACACTAAGACCTCTATTAAGTCTGTCACTTATCCGGCCTTCCCGGCTTATGTTGCCTTGTGTCCTGTGGTTTGCCTCCAAGAGTATGAAGCACGCACTTTGGCTTTCCGTTCGGCTCTTTCGCCTCAGCTCTTCCTATCTTTTCGGTCCCCTCATTCTCCTGTGACGTCGGCTACTTTGTCTCGCTGGGTCAAGTGGGTTATGTCTCTCGCTGGTGTTGATGTCTCCAGGTTTGGGCCGCATTCTACTAGGAGTGCAGCGGCGTCCAAATCCCTGGCTCTGGGTGGTCGCCTGGAGGATATTTTACGTGCGGCGGATTGGTCCAGAGAATCCACCTTTCGAGATTTTTATTTCAAACCAATTGATCATGTTTTTTCCTCCGTGGTACCTTAGCTTTAAACTTGCACAATATGAGCCTCCGTGTCTTGACTTAAAATTATTGGATTTTACTAAAATATGACGTAAAGTCATGATTTTATGAAAGACACGGAGGCGAATATTGTTCCCTGCCCGTTTTCTTTTCCCTCCCGTGTTTTTGGGTTTGTTGCGTTTTGCCTCTGGGCAGTTTGCAGGATTCTTCGGTCTGGTAGGTTTATCTTTTCCTCCGTTTTGCGGTTGGGATGTTTTTGGCCTTGTACTGTGTGTTTTATATGTTTGTTTATATATGACTGCTACTGTATCTTTTTCTGTGCCATCTTTTCATGGTTATTCTGCATGTTTTGGCCTCTGCGATTATTTTGTGGCCTGAATCACTAACTCGTGTCCACATGTCTTTCCCCGTCTTGTGTTTCAGGTCCATCCTTCTAGTCATTACTTCCCTGGTGGTGGTTGACCTGCAATGCGGCCAGTCTCTTGTCCTTCGGCGTTCTGCGCATGGTTTTAGCGACGGAGTCTGTTCCTGTTTGGCTCTTGTTGCTTTTTGGTTCCGGTTTGGACTATCCGGTCTTGGTCGCAGCCTAGAAAGAGGAGGATCTTGGGATGTGTGTCACCTTTTATGGGATGCATGTTATGTGGGAGGGGTTATTATATGTATACTCCTACTTGTTTTTTCCTATTTACTGTTGTAATGTTTCTTTGCTGCTGTGTGGGAGTAAAGAAAGGGTTAAGCACAATATTCGCCTCCGTGTCTTTCATAAAATCATGACTTTACGTCATATTTTAGTAAAATCCATTGTATGGGGCTAGCATATAAAGTATATATATAGAAAATCAAGACAATATGCATGGATGAATCCGTTCTTAAAAATAGATCTGAAAATCATCCTTTTATAGAAATCACATGAGGACGAACATATACCTATACAGTATATATATATATATATATATATATATATATATATACTTTTTAACTGTAATGAACACACGGGATACAAGACATGACATTCTTAATCGTGGCCAGTGGGTTTTCTAGTTATCACATTATGCACACATACATTGTCTAACCCTCCTTAATGGTAACAATGCATACTATTTCTGTACATTTTAAACAATTCAAAATGTGTACCAATTGTGGAGGAACCAATCAAATATAAAAAAGAGGGCCAACATACCTGTTGGGTACAGGTGGGGATATTTGTACCAATTCTATAAAGAAGTAAGTTGGCTTATATATTAGAAATTACTTGTTGGTGTTCCAATTTTCTCTGTATTATATTATTTTACCAATTGTGGAGGAACATTTGGGAATTTACACTAAAACGCAATTTAGTTGTTCCCGAATTTAGCTTTCAAGAATTTAGAAGATGCTGTCTACATGTTATTGCCAGATAAACCACGCTTGTAGTAATAAGTGAAGTGCCAGAAGTAAATGTGCTTCTTTCCCACATATAATTTCCCACGTTTAATTTCCTTAAACAAAGTGAGGTTTTGTTCTGAGGTGTACCCGCAGCACATTCACATTTACTTATTACATGTTTTTTTGCTTATATAATTGTATTCTATATTGTTTATATAACTTTTTTGCGCACTACTCATTTTTATTCTAGACTGCAATTCAAATAATTGTGACAGATCTATCTCTAGTATTGTATTCAGCCACTTAAGTGGGGACCTCTCAAGTCTTAAATGTTTGTGTTACCCCGGAATCTTAATGCATATGTTTTTTTTAAAAGTCTGCTTCCATTTTTGTATATTTTTGTACATTTTGACCAAATAAAAGAAATCACAAACGTCTCATAACTCCCACAATATTTGTGACTGACGTACTGTATGTCATATGCCAAATACATTTTTTAAAGCAAAGAAAGATAAACACAGCTATTTTCAGTTTTGGAATACTGATCACCAAATGAAAAAGCCAATAATATTCTGCAGGGTTCTGCAGACCTTAACGAAAACATATAATTATCTACTTAACTGGCTATATCTCCTAACAAAGAACAAATATCATTTGTGAAAAACAAATAAGACACAGTGGCAGATTTTACAGCTTTATCACTTGTTTTAGCAGATGGCAAAGGTTTCAGATTGAATCCCTGTAGGATTCAGTAAGAAAGCCGGTATGCAATGTTAATAGCTATGATATCAATGCTTTTCATACCAGCAATAATGTGACAGACGAACCTTCGGTGTTTGCAACATATGTTATCGAAGGTGTTACACAAAACTAATTTCACGTATTTCTTATTTTCTACTTTTATTTTCTAGCAAACTTTCATCCATCTTAAATTATTATTATGTATTGATTTTTATATCGCCCTGCTCAAAAAAGCTTACAATCTTAAATCATCAACATCTGCCGCAGACCACTAAAAGAAATATTAATACCGTACATTTATGAGATTAGTTAATTTTATCAACAGATATGATATGTCTGCTACCATGAGTTGCTAATATGCAATCATGAGCCAAATGAATTTACATGTTGAACAAATTATCAACTGAAAAAATATTTTCATGAAATCATCAATAAATAATGTATTGGCCTCCTTTTGTTATATAGTGTTTTTATTTTTTATATTAATAAATGATCACAAGTGATTGAATTGGCAGAACATGTACAAAATAATTCATTATGTTCTACTTTTTTATTTTATTACATAAGAGGGAATGTTTAAGACTCGTCTTATTTCATACTACACTACCATTAACGAATGTTTTTAACAAAAACTTTAACATAACTTTTGAAACCATAAAGTATAAAAAAGATTTAACAGTTGTCATAGAACTCCCCTTCTCAATAGGTTATATCGGGAAACAAAGTACGACTAAACAAATGACATTTTCTATACCAATTACCTGTCTGAATTATAGGTGGGTAAGTCTGCACTCCTTTCATCAACAGCTGTTTGAATACTTTTTTTAACACTACCTACTGATATATACATTCAAAACCATTAGCAATTCTCAAAATAATTTATTTAATTGGATAGTAAATCAGTAAAAATAATAGCATTAAAGGAAATCCTGTATAAAATTCTAAGCCAGTATAAGTGTATGGTGTTAGCGTGTGTGTGTGTGTGTGTGTGTATGTTACAGTTACAGTTGGTCATGGTGTTATAGGTTGTTTGTTATAGTTTATGGTGTTGACTTGTTTGTCTGCATATGGTGTTAGCGAGTGAGTACATATTAGTGTATGGCACCTGGTGTCAAAGTGTCAAGGGTGAGACTAGACTTAGTTGTGTAAGGGAAATAATACATTTGAATCTAGCTACCTGCAGCATCACGGATAGTACAATCTCACATGTTTTATGTATCATATCTGTGCATATAATCCCTCTCCATCTCTTAGATGACTCCCTTAACCAACAGTTATTCAAATGATTGACATATCCACTAGTAACATGTTACACTATGACACCAAGTGAGCCAATTATTATCCGGTTGAGATTAGTACAATAAGTTTAAAAAAAAATAATTCCTATATTAATGAAAACATTAATGTAACCCAGACTGATTAAGACACTAAGATGATTTAATCAGTTTTAATGAGGAGTTTTCTTATACTCTTACCTTGTCAGTATTGTAGTAGGAAATATTTTCTCCTTCCAGTTTTACCCAGCGCTTTTGAAACATATATGTTCTGAAATTAACAATAACATATTGTATAATACCTTTAAGTCAAGTTCTGTTTTTTTCTGACTTTATCAATATAAATGGGCATTGTGATTACAATTCCAAGATTATTATTCACAAAAATATGCTCTTTCCGTTGTAGGAACTTTGCAACCACACAATGACACCATTAGATCACACAGTAAGTAACCGTTAGATCATTTGAATCTATCAGTGACCAGCACATTGATTTACACTGTATTTCTACTTTAAACTAACAAGTTTCTGTACGTTAATGATAATGACTTTGTAGATGTTATTGGGAAACATTGTTTATAGTAATATTGGAAGGTAAGCGGGATGAATTAAATTACTTTGGAAAGTGGAAGTATAATTTCCTTTTACATAATAGAAAACTATAATGCAGTGAATATGTGATAAGTCTTATGATGCAAGGTTAGTAGGAAATATAATAACACAAAGGAAGGGCCCCAAACAGAGTGTGGAAAACAAAAAATAATGCATGTGGTACCAGTGTTGACCTTACCGATGCCGATGAGATGAAAGTTTATCTAACCATCCTGCTTTATTTATTGATGGTCCATAAAAGCAGGCATACGGTGAAATTGAAAACTCTCCATCCTCTTGATGTAAGCTGGCATTGCCCTGCTTGGTACTGGTTGTAGTGGGAGATTGCCCTTTTAGGTTCTCAGTTACATTCAATCCCAACTCACGACAACATTCTTCCATTGTGGAATACAAGGACTCTTCTGAGTTGCCTTCAGGTAGCATGGAATCATTATTTGATGATGTTGTGCTGTGAATAAAAAAAGAACAAAAACATATTCCCTTACAACAACATAGTCAATATAATGGTAGCAGCAATCAGCCCAGGCTATAAAAACCTGGTTATAAAACCTGTTTATACAACAGCCCTTAAAAAACATGCCCATCTAGAAAACATGCCCATCTAGAAAACATGCCCGGGGAGCATTATTTATTTATTTATTTTCAATTCTCCGTTTATTGCATACAACGTAAGACAGAACAAATAATTCTCAATGATACGAGAAATACAATGGTGACAAGTGAGGTACATAGCACATAAAGGAGCCGCAAAGTCCACGATTGTACAGTATTTGAGCAATAACACAGAGTCCCGTCCTGACAGTGTACATCAATACAAGTAGGTAAGTATAATAAGGAGAAATGTGTACAGTGTAGTACATATAGGCGATCAAGAACTACACAGAGTTTGGATACGAAATGAAAATCAACAACAATAGCACCTAGAGGGTATAATCGCCACGTGGCTAGAGCGAAACCCGTCTAGCCAGTAGCCCAACCATAGGTCCTGTGTGTATAGGTACCATGACGCGGTATAAAGGACCAAACTAATGTGAATGGAAACCAAAACCAAAAAATAAGAAACAATGGACTGAGAACGACGACCCGGCAGCTAGAACAAAATCACCCAAAGATTCAAACCAAGGCAATATCGGGGCGGTGTTCAACAGAGGAGACATAAGAACACCAGTGGAACCAGCGAAGCTCGACCGTGTGGCCCTGGCTCCTGGCAGCGCCTGAGAGGACCTCCATATGGTAAATTCAACGCGGCGAAACCAAGTAGACAAAGTAGGATTTATATGGAATAGTGTTATAATGAAGTATGATAGATGCCGGGGTAGCCGCAAAAACGTGGTCAGACACCTCCCGAATAACTCCCGACACCGCATTCCAAAAAGGTCTGATAACTGGGCATTCCCACCAGATATGGAACAGGGAGCCAGGATGGGTATTACATCGCCAGCAAGTCGGCGGGACATGGGGGAGGAACCTATGGAGATCAAGGGGGACTTTATACCAGCGAGTAGCAATTTTAAAAAGTGTTTCCTGCACCCTACTGGAAACGGTCCCCTTGTGGACAATCATTAGCATCTTCTCCCAGTCCTCCAAGGAAAAGGATAATCCTAGATCCCCGGGGAGCATTATTGTGTGCTATCCAATGCATAGTCACTTCCTAGAAAGCTAATATCATGAGCACAGAAAGGATCCAGTCCAGTTTTAAATTCCCCTCAAAAATGCTTGTTATGCTAGACAGCCAGTAGCTATGATTGGCTTGGGAAAAAATGCAATTTGTTCAACAGTGATCATGCCCACAAGTGATGTATTTAAGGACACTATTGGAAGCATTTTACATTGTTTAAACAAAATTCAAAAAAGCTAAAGGCACATTCGAAGGTGAATAAAACATAAACATCAAATGTGACAGACTACCTTTCTAAAAGATGAAGGATTGTCTGTCTTGGCAGAAGAATCCTGTATCAGGACTTCTTATTGATTAACTAAATCACTGGTCATAGAAATATGGGACTGATCCATGTATCAAGTTGTGTCCAAGTCATGGTGTGCAGACGATCATAGATCTAATCTGGACCATATACTGCTGCCCATCAAACACAGGGATCATTTATGAATACTAATATACTGTATGAATTACTTTATTTTTTTTCTAAAATATATGATTATGCACTATATGTTATGACTAATAACAAAAGAAGCTCAGTTTTACCTTGCATTGATTTCAGAGTCTTCCTCATTTACTTCATTTTTCCTTGTCATGGTCAAAATGGTATTCGCTTCGTAGAATTCCTTGAAAAATAAACACAAAATAGGCAAATACTTTTTGTTTATGCTACCATCTAAAGCATGTTTGGACTATGGTATAAGGAAGTTGAATCTACATATTGTTTACGACTTTGTGGAGAGAAAACAAACATCTTCACAGCTTTCATCAGATCTAGAATCGAGAGGTCAAAAGGATGGAATGTTGTGGAAATTTAGTTTTGAAAATATTTTTTTTTTCTTTTTTCTGTCTAGGTGTCTGGAAAATGACCTTAAGTTTAAAATACAGTTGGGAATATCAAGCAGCGTATATGTAGTAACTTTACATCAGATTCCTTATTTTCTTTTCCATGAAATAGAATCTGTGCTTAAATTTAGTAAAACTTTGAACTGCAAGACACTACAAAATTACAAACGCTACATTTCTTGTCTTAGATTCTTTTTAACTGCAGGTGTAGCATCTTAACTAGCCAAAGACATCATTGTGGAATTTACTATTCATTGTAGCATCACACTGTAAATTATATATTTTTTAACATTTTATTAAAAATCATTAATGGGTCTTTAAATGAAAATGTATGCAATTGCCCTTTTCCCCTATATTTTTTTTTACTTTACAAAAAAAGAAGACGACATTTTTTTAAAGCCTGTAGGGTCAGATTTTTCAAACTGTAGATATTAATAAAAGACAATCCTTGATCTGTTTTGTTCTCTACCTCTTCCTTAGATTTCAACACTTTAAAACGTACCACTTTACCGAAGCTCAGAGTTCACTGAACTATCTCCCCATCCAGTCCTCGTTTGAGACTGGCTCTACCAATGTAGCTGACGCTACGTTAGCACCTTTTTTAATGTCCTACATTCTGTTTGGAATGTGAGGTTAAGGGCTACATTATTGTGCTAATTTGCTTACTGGTAATAATAATAATGTTAATATACTCATTAAGTGAAAGAGAAGTCTCTAAATGAGGGCATGATAAGTTAAAACTACTGTAACAAACTGTCCCTCTATATTAACTTTTATAAAGTTATGTTTGTGGGTTGGTCAGGTTCTGTCTGCCAGTTATGCATGAGCCTGCTGATGTCACCACTCCTAACATCATTTGAACAAATGACATCAGACTAGAGTATTGGGGGTGGACAGCGGTGTCACTGGTACTGCGTTGTTCTATAATGGGATACCCATAATGCATTAATTTGGTTTAACTATTGCTTTTCCCAAGCACCACTAGAGTTATATCCACGCGTCACCATTTTGTACTTTGTATTTCATACTTTGGGCGAAAGGGAGACATTAAAGTATAGAACAAGCTTTAAGTAAAGCCATAAACAGAAACAGAAAAGTATAAAATGTGACAAATTCCTTGAAAGCAATAATTTAATAAAAGTAAAGTCAGTCATTTTGATCTTTTGATACTTTGTTGTATTCTTCATCTCCTATATTTATATGAATGCCTGGGAGCTTCCTCTGTTGGGGATTTGTTTGATGAAGGAGCAGAGCTAGCCTCAGGCTGCCTTTTACCGACAACGGGAGGGAAGCGGACATGGAGTGGATGAAGCCAAATGAAGAAACTGACCCGGAGAGCCAGGGAACCAGGGCTTTACCAGGAGACTCACTGTAGACACTTTTTTTTCGATAATATGTTTCCTGAAGTCTTTCTGCTCAGTTTATAAGCTGTAGTTCCTTTTTATCATATGCCCATTGTTATATTTTACAACTGATGAAAGTTTAGTGATGACTATTTATATACACTCCTATACCTAGTGTAAAAGCACAGTAATAGGCTATATATGTTAATATATGTATTGATTTGTGTGTAGCTAAATATATAATATATTATATATATATAATCTATACTATATATATATATATATATACAGCACTGTGCAAAACGCTTTGGGGAAAGTGTGGAAAAATGCAGTAGTACTTTAAAAAACAGACATGTTAATAGTTTATTTTTATCATTTAACAATATGAACAGAAGAAAATTCTATTATTTGGTGTGACCACCCTTTCCTTCAAAACGGCATCAATTTTTGTAGGTATACTTGCACACAGGTTTTAAAGAACTCGGCAGATAAGTTGTCCCAAACAACCACTGTTCTTCTATGGACTTTAGGCGGTCTCAGTTGCTTTTCCTCATGTAATCCCAGACAGATTTAATGATGTTGAGATCAGGGCTGTGTGTGTCATACCATCACTTCCAGGGCTCCTTGTCATTTCTTATACTGAATGACTTACTGACTTTGGCTGTTTGTTTGGGGTCATTGTCATGCTGTAGAATAAATTTGAGGCCACTCAGATG
>VKOC01000001.1:6055380-6072203 GCA_009364415.1 Spea multiplicata
GACAGGATTATCAGTATATTTATTAGATTTTTTCACATATAATTCTGTAATGCATCTTTTGTTTGGAGAGAATCACTATTGGTAGTAACGTAATTACCTCCTGAGGTGCCCTAAGCCTTTCCCAGGCAGTGGCCCACACTGCCCCCTCCATAGCCTCTGTCATCAGGAGGTAATTATGTCCATAGTGATGTTCCATGGCATTCCATGTCTTAAAGGTGTGCAGCACCTTGAAATGGATCTTTTGGAGGCTATGTCAGCTCAGCACAGCCACCATGATGTAATGGTCCAGTTGAAGAGATATCCCTTGTAATTGGCCTGATCAGCAGCAGGGTAGAGGGGTAGATCACGGTCCCCTGGGTTAGAGGTAGGGGTACTGCCATCACCTTGGGTCTATCCGCCCAGACACAAGAGTATTGAAGTAATTTGGATTTGGGGCTGTTAGAATCATAGAGCATTTGGATTGGCTTGCAGCCTGATGTGTACTGTATTTTGGTATATAACAAAGAACTGACAGCTGCTTAGTTCAAAATACATATAAGTGAATGTGGATATGGTCTTTCATTCAGTGGATGTCCTGTTTGTAATTATCGTTTCTTGTAAGCACTATAACAGCAAGAATCTAATCCTTTTGCAAAATTTGCAAAAGTATGAGTAATTTGGATTTATGCTAAAACAACTAAACTGAAAATGAGAATTTAACTTTTTTTTTTACTACAATGTTAGTAATATTGCAAAGCGTGTTTACGTGTGCAATGCCAAACGGTCATCAATCTATCTATAGTAAAGACACAGCGGCATATTGAATAATGTAAACACTGCGACAATGTTATTAAATATTTAACAAACTAACAAACACAACCATATTAACTTATCATTAAATTAGTAGCCTGAACTGGCTAACTGATTTTATTCCCTTGAGTACCGACATAGACATAATATTGATCTTGCTAGGTGGCTACTGCCGGAACCTCGCCTGCACAGTAGCCACAATACTACCCTCCATGGTCCCTGATCCATGGAGAGTCCTGCACTCAGCTACCTCACTAGTGCAACACAAGTTACTTGTACCTTGGACAGCCAACTCCTACAATGATGCCAGACCTCAAGAACCTGCTCCACAACCAAGTAGATTAGCCTGAAAGAGAAAAAGGAATGAAACAATTCCTTGTGGCAATTTATCCAAAGATGTCTGGCACCTTTTTAGTGCTTCCTTTTATAGCCTAGCATGAACTCACTTACAAGCTCCTCTCTCTTATGTACTACTCAATCCCAAAATATAAAGGGCCCTTGTGACCCAGTTCAGGGGGCCCTCGGACAATTTTTGCACCAGAGACCTGTGGTTTCTAGTTACGCCCCTGACAGAGAGTGAACAAGAATGAGAGAGTGAGAGAGTGAATGAACACCAGGCAACATAGTTTGTCCCTGAATCCAAACTGCCACCCCTGATTTTTGTCCAAAGCAAATTTGTTGCCCCAAAAATGTATATGTATATGTGTGTATATATATATATATATATATATATATATACTCTCCAAGTTGCTGTATTAAACATTTATATAATATATATATATATATAATATAGATATTTAAAATTTATATATATAAAAATATTGTATATATGATTTAACGTAGCTAAACTTAGATTGTCGGTAAAATTTTAAAAATTGTTTTAGTTTTGAACACTGACAACGTGCACCTGCATTGAGTCGTCTCTTTACACACGTTTGTTGAGGTGCTCCAAAGAATTTCAAGCCTGCTTTTTAGGTCAGTCTGTTTAATCTTCCTGTGGAGGAAATAATAGTCCGATATAATCTAATCAGTAAAAGCTGTTCTTAAGCTATTGAAGTATCTCTGACCAACCCCAAAGTGCTTGCCATGCCTATCCACGTGAAGCTTGTTTGAACCTTACATTTCAAGGCACAGTAGGTCATAGTGGGATTATATCTACCTTCTTTTTATTTCATTTCACAAAAACGTTCTTGCAAGTGCTGAAGTTTAACAAATATAAATACATTTATGTGAAATATGCCTGATCTCATCTGTCCACTGGGTCTCTGAATGGATGTGCGGTTGCCTGCAAAGAACATTATTAACTAAGTTTGCTGATGTGCTGTATGTCAGCATGCACGGTCATCATATATCATCTTTAGCCCAGCATGCATCATAGAGCATCACAGATGAGATGAAAGCCAGGACAATGAATTTTAAATATTATATGGTGTGATGTAGAACAATATATTCTTACATGTAATTGTATGTCCTTTGAGTGTATCAAACAGATTAAAATGTATTACGTTGATTTGTATTTCAAAGCTCCAGGGTCACCTGATGGTGGGATCACTTGTGCCAATAGATCAATGGAAGTGAAGTTTTTGGAATTGAACGTTTTGCACTCTTAAAAGAAAAGCAGCATGAATAAAGAGGGGGGGTAGTTTATAGGAAAAGCTATCAAATTTTTAACGTCTGGAGATTTGCAGTTATGCAATTAAAAAATAATTAAATTGGTGAAGGCATTTTAGGGTATTTTTCATTACTATGTGAAAGTATGTATTGCTAAGAAAATACATTATGTTATGCTAGAAAATATATAATATAGACAGGCATCGAGTATACCACTGGGAATATCTGATGGAATAACATAGGATCTGGTGAAATGTACAGGGGATAAGGAGGGATTGATATGTGATTTTAGTTGTTTAAATATTGAAAACACCTTTCACCTGTATCTGCCGTCCAAAACAAAGCCATTTTTAAATTGCTTGTTTAGTGTCCAGTAGTAATTCCAAAATATCTGACAATGAATGAGTGGATTTTTTAGATATAGACACACTTGTGTTGGCATTAAGTAATCTTGTCAAAGGAGGTATGTGGAGGTAGTGTTAATTAACCTTTTCCTTGCCAGGGGGGCTGTGCAAGCAATCATTTGTTCACATCTTTCATGTAGCCAAAACTTTTATTTTTGATAGAAACTATATTGAGTATAAATATGACCCCAAAACAGCACAATAACAGAGCACATGCTTGGACACTTTCGCCCCAAGCACTGACTCCAAAACCATTTTTTGTATTAAAAAAATAAATCACCCAAGATTTAGGTATATTCATACATACTGTTGGTATGCTGCTATAAGGAAAGAAGAGCCAGTAACCCATCAACAACCTTATCAAATCCAGGTCAATAGTCTTTTGTTAAAAATGTGAATAACTGCCAGTTTCACCGAAGAAACACCAGTGTACATTCAACCACAAGTATGTTCTTTCTTTATGCCTGACCGAACCTGTGCTTTGATGGATGTTGATGTTTAGCCTCAGGATGTTAGCCATATGCTGTAGGCATTTTCTGTGTTGCTGCTATGATGCCCATCATATACAGGAACACAATGGAAGCACTAAGGCTTTAACATACACATCACATTATTTTTTTAAGTTAACATGGTATTGAGAATTTTACATTCATTCACAGATAAGGCCACCCACTGGGTCCCCTTGAACTGTTGAACTGTAATACACTTTGGCTGGAGACAATGAATGGTTAGTTTGTCGATTAAAAGAATAGACATGTATACTTAATTAATAAAGTGGGTGAAATGTGTTTTGAGAAATAGTTTTCCATAGTTAAGATCTAATTAGGTCTCCTAGCACCTAGAAACCCACAAAGGTCCAGTCTAGAGACAAGATACTCCCAGGGTGATGTAGGGCTCATGTCGACTTTTTCAGGGCTCCACCTGGCATTGACCTTTATTATATGGTAAATGGGAATAAGGTCACACAGTTTCTCAGTAATTGCCACCATGGCACAGGCTCATTCCCTACAAAAATCTAAAATCTCTTGCTTTTAGTGCTTTTCTCATGATGGTTGTATGGACCATGTACTCACCCGTTTTTGCCCTCTATAAACAATATTAGGGCCTGAGTCCCATTCACCCTGGACAGAATAGTTTTATTTGTCAGCAGAGCAGAGCTGGTTCTGTATAATAAACATTATTCACTTAATTCCACATTTTCTTGTACAAATGATACAAAATCTATATATTATCCATGGAACAGAAATTTAGACTTTGCTTGAGAACAGGTTATAGAGTAATTATGTGGCACTTTAGTTCAAATATATTCTAAATCATCAAAGTAACTTAATAAAACTCTCATATTTCTTTTAAATCCCATTGATGTGTCAAGTGAGAATAAAAAAAATACAAAGTGGTTTGTGAACAGGATGACATGGAAAGGATCGATTATGTCTGAAGAGGGTTAATGACACTTTTAAATATTCCTGTGTGGCAAGGAAACTGGAATAAATAAATAAATAGGATATGTTCATGTCTTTGCATGAATCATGGTATATATGATCGGTTCATGTATTTGCATCCATGATGGGGATAGTGGGAAAAAGCACGTCATTTATTATGGATAATTTTTATTTTGAGAAAACAAATAGAGTCTATGAATGAAGTTACAATATCGGCGTAAATACAAACCATGTAAGGTTCACAAAACTGAGAGGTTGGAAACATTTTATATTGTCTGAATTGAAAGGTATATTAAACATTTTATTCTACACTGAGCAAAGGCAAACCAAAAATTTTAGTAGGGTAGTAAAGTTGCAGATATGCATTGTATGTACATGTACACCCTCCTTATTATTGAGTTTAGGTGTTTTAGACTTACCCGTTGCTACCAAGTATACAAAATCAAGAACATAGGCGCTATCTCCATAGACAAACATTGGCAGAAGAATACTGAAGAGCTCAGTGACTTTACACATGGTATCATATGATGTAACCACTGCCACAAGTCTAAACAGCTCAGTCACAAGCTGGTACACCAAGCACACTTTTAGAGCGGGACTGCCAAGTGTTGAAACAGAGACTCCCCCTCCCATCTGCTTGGACACCGCTACCTGCCAGAAGGATTTTGGTGTGCGTGACTGCCCCCCAAAAATATTAAGCGCTGCTACCTATACAAAGTATTGAGTGGGAGCGCTCAACTGTTTTTTGGGCAGGTGGGTGAGCTGCAAAACCAGTAACCACCAGCAGGTTCCCATCATGGAGCCAGGGAGGCAACAAATGGTGAAAAGGCAGAGGTAGGGAGGAGATGAGGAGACCTGAGATAAAGAGAAATGAAAGAGATAACGAGAAAGGGGAGGATCACAAGAAGACCTGAGACTCAGAGAGGAGGACCACTGTGCCTTTAAACTATGTGGGTGCAATCGGGGGGCCAGGGCTAGTTCCTATGTACATATTATGGAGTTAAAATTGATCGACATAGACTTGGTTGCATATTTCACCAAATATTGTTGGTTGCTGGGTGAGGAAATCAGAATTTTAGAAATGTTTTACAAATATTTCTGTGTGCGTGCCTATGTATATATACGAGCATTGTACTCAGCGACCACTCCCAAAGTGGACTCCATTGCTAAAAAATCTGCTGTGGGTTCTAGCACAGGATCTTTTATAGACCTAGCAATGGCCCTGCTGTGGACTACCGTTCCCATTATGCTCAGGAAGCCATTTAGTATAAAAGACTGGATGTGTTGATATGCATTCTAGCACTGTCTTGTATGTATGTATGATTCCAGTGGTGTGTGAATATACAGTAACAGCGGTTGAAGCCTTGCTGTGCTACTCACAAAACCTACATACACCACTGAGGCCAACTCCATATCAATGCCTATGGTTTTGGAATGTAATGTCCAGCACATTTAAAACTTTTGGTCATATAGTGTAGGTGAAAGTAAAATAACCCCTTAATGACAAAGCTCGTACATGTACGGGCTCAAAATGCATTGTTTTCAATGGGTTTAGGGACCGCCCATTGAGATAAAGAAGTAATAAAGAAGTAAATAAAAATCTCAATGTTGCTTTTCATTTGTTCACAATGCACAATTCTCCACACATATCATTAATGTCTTAAAACGCTTTTCCTATTTCGACTGCCCTTTATTATAGTTTTACCTGGATTACCTTCTCTAACTATTTGTAAACCTCAACAATCCTGCTTTTAGGTATCTTCAGAAAATGTTCCCACTTCCTATAATGTCATCACCTCTTCTTCCTGCCCTCCAGATGGGCCATAACCCCAATTATATTTTATACATATTGACCGAGTATTCTTGTCATCCCCTTTGTCCCTCATGTCAATCTAGATAGCTTGCATGTCAAATGTCATTTTTTATATGTCGGATTGCCCTTTCTTGTATTTGTCTGTTGGACTCCAAACCTGCTAATTCTCATTCCCAGTCCTCTTATGAAATGCTATTTGTAATTTACGTACATATGCACATACAATATTTAGTGGCTTTTCCTTGAATATTTATTTTGTCGGACTCTTTCCATAATATTTATTCCCTTGAACTCTTTTCCATGTATTTCCTTGAACTATTTTGAATATACACATTTACAAATACCGTATATCTATGGTATAATCCCATGCTTCATATTCTCCTGAAAAGTAGTAATTGAATTTCAAGTTGTTTCAAGTTCTGACCTTTGAGACAATTAAATATGTGTAATACATATATTATAATATTTTGTTCCTGTTTTAATGTTGCTTTAGCTTTAATGGATAAAAAATATTCCTTACATATGTGTTATTATAATTCTTTTAGGATGCGACCTCTGGGATTTACATTACTGATATAAAAATGACTATGATAAATCTAAAGGACACAGAGCGGAATGGTTTTGAAATCATTACTCCCTTTAAAAAGTTTTGGTAAGTAAAGAATAATTTCCATTAATTCTCAGAATTTTGTACTTATCCATTGCAATTATTTTATTTAAACAGTGCTTTAATTAATTAATATATCTCAACTATCCAATGGTCTTCTATGTATTTTTTTTTTAAATATTAAAAACTATTTTTGAATATAAAGCAAAACTAACCGGTAACCGTTTAGCACTTAATTACATGAACATAACCATGTATAAAAAGTGGACCAATAATCTAAAAAAAATATAAATGTTGTAGCTTTACAGCAGAATCTGAAGGCGAAAAACAAGAATGGATTGAATCAGTGCAACAATGTATAACAGAAACTCTATCTGATTATGAAGTAGCAGAGAAGATTTGGTTCAATGAATCGAACACACATTGTGCAGATTGTGAGGCTCCAAACCCTGACTGGGCATCTATCAACCTAGGTGTTGTCATTTGTAAAAACTGTGCAGGTAAATGAATAATGTCACTGCTACTATACATCCTTTTTTAGATTTCCCTGTATCCCAGCTCATCTTTTTTGATTAACTGCTCATCTTTGGTGTGACAGTGTTATGAATAAAGTCTTCTACCAGAAGAATGAAATCATATGATGAGAAAAGTTCAAGCAGTCATACAGTCACATCAGCACCCAACCCGTTCGTAACTTGAGCAAGAATGAACAAAACATATTGGTGCACCAACAACATTTTGTTTTTTTAAAAATGATTTCGTAATACAATTTACATAGAGTCACACAAAAAAAAAATACAAAATGTACTTATGCTCTAATGAGAAGACATAATTGATGTATCATTAATCCAATTCACGTAACCAGTAATGGTAAATATTTTATAAGACAATTATATCTTATCGACTATGCCAAGAGCATGGTTAAAGGAAAAGTATCACAGGAAAACAAATATGTTTCTTTAATTAAATACATTGCCAAACGCCTTGCACCATTAAACTTTCTTTATCTGCAGGCCTAGAGGCTGCCATTGTTGGCAGCCATATGATATTGTGAGTGAATTTCTCTGCTCAAACACTATAGTCCTGCTTATTTTTTTCCTCTTATGACTTTCATTAGTCAGAGTGTCTAGCTGGGTAATTAGGACTGAGCTATTCTACTGTCTACCACAAAACGGCATGTGTTTTGAATCATACTAGTTGAAAATATCATCCTAGATGAACAGAATAAGCTGTCCAACAGAAATATGTGAATTTATCCATATAATCCACTTATAGCCCAATTATAATAATAATTATTATTATTACTACCTTTTATTTATTAAGCCCCAATACATTTCTCAGCACTGCACAATTTAAATGGGTCAGTTAACACACACATAACACATATACATTAATACTTAAAGACACATCAGGAGATGAGAGCCCTATCTGTGAGCAAAGTTCTAATCAAGAACTTTTGAGGGAGCTGCTTGGGAGCTTAGAATCTAAAGGAATAGTAGGGGTTATTGAAACAAAAGGAGGGATGAAAAGATGGCATAGTAGCTCTCTTGTAGCGGTAAATAGGTCTAATGGGTTTTATATAAATAAAATGAGCAGAGAGGTTAGTACTTGGCTTGAGATGGTAGTAAGCAGGCTGTTTGTTGTGATGGAGGAAGGCTACAAAAGGAGAAAAAGAGTAGTGACGTATGCGATAATGGTTGTATTTAAAATTATAAGTATAAATATTTGTTTTGGATTTGTTTATGATTTCCAAACCTTCTGTTTTTGCTGGTACCTTTTAATTTAAGCCTCAGGTGTCCTTGAGCGAACGTATTATAAGACATAACTATTTGACTCTTATTTTACATATACACACTACCTAGCTGAAACAGTTCCCTAGTTTTTACAATGTTAAGCCTTACCAGAATTTGATCAGTGTAGAGGGCTGTCAAGCTCAAAAAATATAATTTTCAGCTTGATTTACCAATTGTTTAAAAAAGTTTTTGAATGCTTCAATGTTAACAGAATAAGGTATAGAGTCCTTTATCAGGACATCAGTGGCCCCTTCTTTATTTGTCTTTTTAGATTCCCAAACAAGCATACAATGTAACATCAATTTTATTTGATTTATTGCGATATCGAATAATAATGTGAAATAGGCTGGCGGAGGGAAGAAGGTCTGCAAAATGAACGCAAAATTAGCCATAAATATAAAAAAAATATGGTTTCTTAGATTTGAATGCTCCTTAGATGAATCCAAGTCCTTTCATTAATTGAATTAAACTATCATATTTAATGAAAGCACAGTATAATGAACTATGAATAGCTCACAAATTTAGACAAAAATAATGTGATGCTTAATGCTAGAAAATTCACACTTTGAATAAAAGGATGATATAATGGATTATAATGGGGCCATGAATAAAACAGTGGGAGATAAGTGCGATTTGTAATCAGGCACATTTAAAATAATAAGGATACATATTTGCACATTTTCTATAAAATAGCACATGATGACCAAAGATGTGAGACGTGAATCCTCTAGTTAGTGGCTTCATTAGATATAAAGGTGAATGACCATAATTCTCTTATCCACGGAAGAAAATAATAAAGAAGGTATGAGAGTATTGAAGCATTAATCATAAAACATATATTCTCTGAAGAATGTACAGTTTTGGTTTTTAGTACTCGTCATTAAGGCTATAACGTTATCAACGAATGTTGTGTTAATCAGACAAAACACAATACATTGTTATTCGATTAACATAACCTAGCTTGAATTAAGGATGCTATACATTTACTAGTTATAAATCAGTTTGTCGTTCTATAAAGCTGTAATTTACATTATGCCTGACAATTTAACAGAAATGTAGTTACTCACACATTAAAAGACCCCAGTGTCTGTCAGGAAAATACTCTACAACGGCAACAAAGAAACTGATTTTTTTTGAAAGACAATACAGTCCTTTCTTTGCAAAATAATAACAACCCCAGAGGACAAATCCTAAGCGGAATCAACGGTTTACATTTCCTCTGAGATCACGCAGAGCTGAAGACAGCATGAAGCTCATTTTAATGGAGTGAATTATTAAGCATTTTCATAAATATACATATATTTTTACCATATACATACATGCTTAAAAAAAAACTATTAGTTATTTTAATAATTATTACAAATAAACTTATTTTATTATTCTGTTTAATCAATCGACTTTTGAGTAGTTTACACACAATTATAAACGTAAAATAAATGTTGCAATAAAATGTTTTAAAAATAAAATATGAAACCTTAGTTAACTTTTGCCTCCTTTGTTTTACTAGAGGTATTTAGAAAGAACTAAAAAAGCAAGTGGAGGATGCTTTGCATTTGTCAGTTACATATTCATTAATGATTTCATTATCGTTTTATGGCACTTTTTCATAGTGTTCTTTTTTTTTTTTATTAAACACTTGCCTTAGCAGAGAATGACTAAGGTGTTCAATCATGGCTCAGGTAGGAGTGCTGGGCAAGACAGTACCTACAACAAGGCTATACAAGCTATACGGGCAAAATGATTTTGCCTGAATCAACACTAAGGCATGAAAACACTGTATTTCATGAGCACAATGACCTTCCAGCAATATTAAAAAAGTTGGAATATATACATAGTATGTGTACATACTTATGCAGGGTGCAGGTACTTGCTCAGGCACTGAGACTATGCTTATGCTTTTAACTTATGACTGGGTTTGAACCCAATGGTTCCCGATTGATGCCAATGTCATGGAAGCCATATGGACCATATGGGTATTCTATCCATTTATCTATCAATTGTATATTTGAAATACCAGCAAGCAGATCTATCTTTCTAGTGTATCAACCTATATCTATGTCCCTTTTGCTATTAACAATTTCCTTGCACAAGTTAAACTTTATTGAAGCAGAACCTTTGCTGTGCACCTTGATGATTCTAAATAACATAACTGCACATATAACCGAGCCAGTTTATATTCCAAACTCCATGCAAATGAGAAATAAAGACTCGTTGTCATCAAGCTTATAAGCTTTTCATTATCATAAAAGTTTAGGATGCCACAATATAAGACATAAAGGTCATGTTTGCAAACCATAATGCAATTGGAACCTGGTGGGAACATGTGAACTTTTTCTCTCTGTGGAACAAAGAAAGGTCACATTTCTGAGACTCTGGGGTATTATGACTTTCAGCTTATGGCTTATGTGCAACATAAAATAAGCTAAAATGCAACACTGAATATGTAATGATGGACAACTTATTCATCTTCCAGAGCATGGTGATTCCCAGAATGGTAGAGAAGTAGGTCTTTTCACTTAAGAGGTAATTGGCAGAAGACTTGAAAATCTTGCAAGAAAGACTGAGCTGGTGTTGTATACACTTCACAATAAATAGTGAGATCAGGGAGTTAAAATGTTCATCTGCATCACAAACACCATCATTAGTGAATAGATCCCAAAGACATGACATATTTATCCATTCAGACTCTTCATCTGATTGGCAGCAACGTAAGTGCTTGTTTCTCCGTTTTCACACACATTAATCTTACACACCTTATAAATTCACAGCAAATTGGACAGGTAAATGATGTGGTCTGAGTTTGCAGCCATTGGATGTTGAAACCACGATTGTTTCCAGTTACCTAATGCAGAAAATATTCTACTGTTATCGCATTATAAATATTCCTTGCAGTTGTTATCTCAGTTAAATACTGTTCAACAATCATAAACCTTAAACCAACACTAGAGTTAAAACCTATGCAAAATGCCTTGTTGGTGGATTATATGCAGAAAATAACAGGACAGCAGGTCAGATTAAGACCAAAAATTAACCTGGGCTCTTACAGCCCATCAAGCCTTATTGTAAACATTTCAGCAACTGACAACCAGGAACAGACTTAATGACCTACCAGCCACTTGTTGGGTGTCCACATTCGGGTGGACAAAGTATTCAAAAAATGCTTCTGCAGAAAAGCAGCTTTTGGAACTGCTTCCACGATAACTCTCATGGAAATATTGACAAATTTGGAAGTGAGCAAATTCTGCCCACCGACTTCGAACTGAATGTGTCGTCGCAACCCATGCTACATTATGTGATGTACAGTCTATGTCAAGGAGCTGGTCACATACATGTTGGTTGAAACATAGAAGCATAAACCAGTTATTTCACCCAACTATGGTGAAGTTTGACCAAACTGGACATTGCTTAAGGGGGAGTATTCAGACAACATGTGGGCATTGATGGAACTTCTCACTATACTGATTGTCAATATATCCTTAATTGTGTAAAAAGTATTCATGATCATTTTTCCTCATACTAATTTTACGGGAATATTTAGTTGTGATCCCAATTCAGTAAGAATACTTTTTTATAAATTGATGCACAAGACTTTAATGAATGTAGTAAACTTTCCAATTGAAATAAGAATTCTCGAGACACTGTTTCACATGATTGAAATTCCCTTGCAAATTAAATATACTGTGGCAACGTTTAACTTGGTTTACTTCCCAGAATACTGCCATGGTTAGTCCTTGCCAAACTAGCTTCATAAAATTATAAAGCTCTTGGAATATAAACAGCATGGACTGCTGAATATAAGAGATTAGCACAAAGAAGTAGATGCTATACTAGTGTGTAATATATGCTATTTAGGTCATCCCAAATGCAGAATGGATATGCGAACTGTCAGTATGCCTTGCTTGAAATTAATACAGTTTCTGCTTTTGAAACTCTTAATCTTTTGAAACAATGCAATTTTACTGAACAGAAGACCATTAAAGCCAGAGTCTGATTTACAAAGCAGAATACGAACCTGACTAGGGAGCCAACCTCTACATATTCCTTGTATATTTTATAATGGTTAATATTGTGGGGTTGCACACTGTCCAGGCCTCACCTATGAGTAGAGCCGAACTAGGAAGCAAAATTAGGTCTGAAAATAATTAAACACCAAACCCAAATGTTGTGTTACCTCTATTATATGGGATATATTTGTGGCATCCCAGCTCCACATAATAAATACACCACCATGTCATCCTGCTACCACCTTTATCATAGCTAACAATCTCTGTATAACATGCTCACTCACACTGACTATGTTTTGCCACACTGACACGAACACACTCACGAGTCTCAACCATGCTGACACAAACACATCAGCAACCACTCAATTACACTTTCAGCCTGTGGAATGACACAAACATACACATCGCAAACTGAATTGTCATGTCACTTTCACAATGCTGTTTCTCTAGGTATGCATACTATTACTTGACCCCAGCCGGCTATAGACCTCTGGGGTTGTCCGGCTTCCAAACCTAACACAGGTCAGTTGACCTATTGAGAATTTTAGCAACATCCCAGTAGGCCAGTCCTGTCCCGTTTTAACAAAACATACAATTAGAGAAGCGTAGCAATTTTTTTTCCCCAAGGCATTTTTGCTGTTTGTAATGTGAATTACAGAATAAATAACAAAGGATCAACATCTAGATTGTAAGCAGTGCTCTCTCCACCTAATGTATCGGTTTGTCTTAGTCAATTCTCGTCATGTCAGACCTCTTGAATTTATGTATTGTATTAAGCGCTGTGTAAACTGTTGGTGCTATATAAATAAAGATAATAATAATAATAATAAATATGAATCGCTCTACTATAGGATATGGGAGAGAAGTATTTGAGTCCATCTTCTTGGGATAGAGATTTTGAGCAGTACCCTTTCACGGCACAATTCCACCCAAGAAACTCTGTGCATAACATCTGTTTTTATATGAAGTATTATACTGCCCCCTGTCTGTCTTTGCTGAAATAATACAATCAGTTGTATTTGTACCTTAACAGCTGTAATTATTTATCTATTAAAGGTCAACATCGTATGCTGGGAAGTAAAGTTTCAAAGGTGCACAGCTTGAAACTAGATTACACCATCTGGACCAATGAGCTGGTTGAGGTACTACACATTTTCTTAATTTGATCAGTACAATGCATACATACCTATGGTGGATAATAATGTTTGGTTATTTACGGTTGTAAAAGACCAGTATGCTAAGACATGTCAACTACAAAGTCTTAGAACTTTAACAAAGATGCTTTGTTTTAGTCTTCTTCTACTGATCTTCCGGTAGTTGAAATAGGTTCACTAGTGGAGATTAAGGCATGCTTGAAGAAGTGAACACTTGTAAGGATAGATAAAAGTTCTGCCTGCTGCCCCTGTGTTTTTTCACACATGCTCAGAGACCATGTTATCTGTAAGACTTCCAAAAGTAGCCTCTCTCAGACTTTCCTTCTTAACACTACTTAATACTTTGCTACTTTAGTAGCTATGGAGGAAATAAGAGGTTATGTTATAACGAAATAAGTATTTCCTGTAGTGCTACAAGATCACAATATTATGCTTACCCATTTCTTTATGAAATGATAGGGTAATGCGTTAAGGTTTGAAATATTTGGGTCTTATTTGCAGTCAAACTCTGTATATGTTTAGTAACATTTACCATACACAATTTGCTATTTCATTTCCTTTAGACTATGTAATAAAGAAGCAATTGACAAATGATCTGACTTTTTATGTTTTGCTAGCTTTTCATTGTAGTGGGAAATGAAAAGGTCAACAGTTACTGGGAAGCAAATCTATTGTCTGGGAGCAACACAAAGCCTCACGGAGCTTCAAATATTAACCGCAGAAGATTATATATTACACAGAAGTACAAGGAGGGTAGATTTAAAAAAACGTATAATCCTAAACTATCTCAACGGCAATTAAATGAGGTGGGTATTATATGAAATATAGTTTTTGTTACAGATTATGGTTATGTGAAAAGGCACACAGTTCATGATAACATGTTGATATGCAGCATTTTTTTTAATATCAAATCCATTCAAGTACAGTCGATCCACTATCTCATAATAAAACTGTTCACTAAGAGAAACCGTAAACATATTAATCAGTACAATAAAAATTGTGGGAATCTATGGTTTGCAAACTGAATTTGTCTTAAGGAAAGGATAGCCACAAATAACTGATTAGTTTGACGGTAACCCACAAGAGAAATGCTGCTGATGAGCTTGCAACTAATTGGCGTAGGACTGAACATTCAGTCACAAGGTTGGTTTCATTTCCAGAATTCAACAGATTTGTTTTTTTTTCATGAAGAAGTCAGATTGCAATTCATGACCAATAAGCAAAAAAGTGATAATTTTTAATGTATCCAATGCAAAATCTGTGCTAGGAGTCACTTAAGCTAAGAGTGCTTTAACTCTCATTACAGAGAAATAAGATTCCCAGTATAACCTGTAATATACCAGCTTAAAAAGAAATGTGTGGCCGCCCGTATCTTGCAGGCATTCTTACACCATACACTAACATACACCCATACACTCTAACACCATACACACACGGATGCTAACATATGTATTAAAAAATCAAATACTTACAAATGCAAACACAGTAAAATACACATGCTAACACCACACTCTAACATATGCACACACATACTTAAAAACTATGCATTATAGACACAAACACACACGCTATCCAACAACAAATACTAACACACCCTTACCCTAACCAGACTTGCGCATTCATTTTCATACGAATGCGCTTTTGTGCCATGGATTTGTGTCTACAAAAGAACATACGCTACATGTGGGCATTAGGGTATGAAAACAATCTCATCCCAAGTGAATATTTCCCTTTTTTATTGTGGTGACTTAATGTTGTAACAAAAGATAATGATTTCTTGTGGTGTCTTAATTCCACTATTAATCTAAAATACCTAAAATGGACCCATGTTGTATGATCTAACCCAGTGCTGCTCTTTGCCTAAGAACAGTATTTTATAAGCCATCCAACAGTGAAAGGGTTAAATGATATATATATTTATAATCACAACTGCAGTTTGCACTCCGCAAACTACAGGGTATGCGTGACATGGCATTGAAAACTAAAAAAGCGAATAAAAGGAAATGCATCATAAAGCAAAAAAGATAATAAAATATCTTAATACAGACCCAAATTCTGTGATGGTTACTGAATGTTATACAAAACAAGAGCCTCACATTTGACTTTCCGTTTTGGTATCCTGTTTTAGTGTAACTTTGGTTTCATTTAATCTAGCGACTACATTTGTTTGCTTTACTATAATGGTGTAATATATTAATGCTATTTTTTTCCCAGGCCTTGTGTACTTCAGTAATGCAATCCGATGTTTTTCAAACAATGGAGCTGGTATTTAGTGGCGCAGACGTCATGTATAATACGGGCGATGCAATTCACAGTACCCCGTATCTTTTAGCAAAGCAGGCCGGACAACATTTGCAGATGGAGTTCTTGAATCATAATAGGTATTCAGGTAAACTGCATTTGAATATATACTGAAACATGTATAAAGTCTTAATCAAAACAGAACATCTGATTTCTTTCACAATGCATATATGTAAGGTTGCCTACCCCACAAAAATTATAGAAAACCTAACTTTATTTATTTTTTTAAATAAATAATTTATTGGACAGTGCTTAATTTGGGTGGCACTAGCCTAGCTGAGCAAAAATACTCTTTATGGGTAAGGTGTTTTTTATTAATAATTTATTAGTTTATTAAAATCTATACATACTGAATTTTATGAGAACTTTTTGGAGTGTAATACTCAGTAAACACTATAAATATGTCTCATTTATGAATACACAGACTATATAAATTTTCAATTGTATTTGCATTTTAGCACCTTTTTTACGCTCTTGTAAACAGATTATAAAGCTTTGGATTATCAACCAGACAGAGAAACCACCCAGCGTTTGTATTATTGTGGCTTCTTATATAAAGCTTCCTCTAAAGTGCCCTCAAGCAGCAAGAAGCTCAACGAAGGTATTTGCTTCTTTTCTGTTCATTACTTATTTGCTTTTTTTCTGTATGCCCTTCTACTTCTCGGTTGATTGCAGATCCCAAAATGTTTTGGGTTCTGGTGTGTATCTACCTTGAAGCTTGGAGCAATAAAACACTGGTCTTTCCTTGGATCTAAAGGAGATTTGGAAGCTGTCTTCGTTCGCCATTTTTATGCGTGCAATCATGCTGAAGCTGAGGAACAATTTGTCCATCATAAAAAAGAATTACTAGCTTATAACAAACAATCCTTTCATGGGAATGTCAGTACCTTTTCTGCACCCTAAAT
>VKOC01000001.1:6072303-6092470 GCA_009364415.1 Spea multiplicata
CCGAATACATCATTTCTAAAGTGCAAAATTTAAAATATATAGACAATAAATGTTATTTCATAAAATTGTAAAATGATAAAAGTGATCATAAAGATAATTACAACCATTTGTTTTCCCTTTATTTACCCAGTTACTTATTTGTTGATGTAAAAAGGTACCTAGGTGTTTCCTTTGGGTTACCAGTCACTAAATGTCCCATTTTCATAAGCACTTCAACATATTGTAAATAGGTACTTTGGCATTTTCTATATTAGCATTTGTTGAAAAATAAAAACACTTAGCTATGGTTTAAAAAGTCTCTCTGTACTTTAAATTAGATAACTTATACAAGCCTGAATCCACAACCCCTGATGTATCCCACTGATCAAATGAAAAGCAATACATTTAAGTGAAAACTAATTATTGTTCAGTTGAAAAAAGGTGTATATTATATGCATTAAGAGAAAAAAATAATCAGATTACTGCCCTTAACGCTCTGGATGATGCAATGTAATTTTTCCACAAATATTGTAAAATGATGGAATTGAGTGAGAAATGGATTAACTGGTTACATAACTAACAGTTTATAACAAGTTGATCTATTCAGTAAAATGCAGTACAATTGGGCTTTGGGTGTGTTACATTATTTTTGGAGTTTTGTTCCGACTTGTCCTAAGACCTTGATCCTGGTTTCTGATTCTGCTTTGACCTATTCAGTAAAATGCAGACGAAAGAGTTAATAAAAAAAGGGGAATGCACAGCGGCGTGGTAGCATAAATTGGACTTAAGTCAAACCACTTGAGCCGCTGTCGCACTGGGGTTTATTAAAGACCCCTCCCCATAAGCAGTGGCTATTTTAGACATGAGTTGCTTGGGCCCTTCACAAGAATAGAACCTCGGTGAAAAGCATCTCTGCTAGTTTCACAGCTTTCAGCCAGCTCAGACATAATTCATTTCCTACGAGGTGTTCTTGCAAATACAACCTATCCTCATTACAATCATATGCTGGGCGTGAAGATGGTTTCAAAATATTGAGTCCTTTGGGCTTCCTTAAGATGGAGACACCATAGAGGTCTATAAATCCATCCTTCCACTAGTGAGTCCTCTTCCTGGTCTACCTTACACTTTCTGAGCGCAGTATATGACATATTCTACAAAGGAGAACAGATAATGTAGAGGTTCCCAGGCCTTCACCTTCAGTGTATGGTGTAAATTTGGTGAATTTTGGCACAGCATTACTAGAAATGAAGGGGTCTCTAGAGCAAGTACAATTGGGCTTTGGGTGTGTTACATTATTTTTGGTGTTTTGTTCCGACGTGTCCTAAGACCTTGATCCTGGTTTTTGATTCTGCTTTGACAGTTCTACTCTTTGTTTCTGATCCAGCTTGTCCTGTGACCTTGATCCAGTAATTTGTTTTGTCTGCTGGCATTTTCGTTCTGGGTCCTGCTCCAGCCTCTCCTGTGGCCCAGCTCTGGTTGGTTCAAGTCTGTGTCTGGCACTGTTTCCTGGGATCCTATTGCATTATACATGTTAGTGGGGAAAATACTTCACTAGGACCCCGTAACAACACCTTCAAAACCTTAGGATGTAATATTACACACTAAGGAATGTGTCCCAAAACACCCTTAGGAAGTAATAGTATCTCTTAAGGTTTTGCATCTACAGGGACATGTCCACCAGTACATGAAATATCTGGCTTGTGAAAGCCTGGAGTCTCTCTATGCTGGCCGAAGAACTGTAAAAGCGTGTGAATGCTAAGACTCCCGTTTGAGCATTTTCTTCTGCTGGTTATAATTTGTGTTGGTAAATGAACCATAAAAATGGGAACCTATGGTAAAATGTCAAAAAAACTCTGGTCACCAAGGTATTACAAACCATTGTAATGAAAGGGTTAAAGACGCCCCTGTAATTATTAATAGACAGTAGGGATCATTTTAATTTAAGAGGAGTTTAATAACGCACCTCCATAAACTATAGATGAAGATGTAAATAACAATTTTAAAACAGAGAAGCATCATTGGGTATTGTACAAAGAGTTGTGAATGATAAATGTTGCCTTTATTTTCTATCTGCGCTTATATATCCTGCAGTTTTACTAAAATTCAATCTTATGAGAATTTAATATAATTTAATGAACACTTATTAATATATAATATATAAATCCTGTAATGAATTAAGTCATATTAAAGACTGTAATATAGTTCAGTGCCTGGAAAAGTGATGCATTGAACAAGAGCAGAATCCTTACTGAGGAGAAAAAAAGGGAGAAGTCATATTCAAATTTGTTTAAGATTTGATGAAAAACATTAGTCACAGTGAAATAACACATTAATATGAATTGTAAATGTGTTACTGCCTCTGAATTTTTGAAACTAACATTTAGTTAATCTCTTACATTGAATTTATAAATGTATAGTTTAGAATATATATAGTAAAGTTGAAAGTATAGTTTTAGTACATAAAATTAGGGTTTTGTCAAAGGTAAGGCCAGTGGTTTGTGTTCATTAGCTACCATTTTAATAGTTTAATATTAATTTTATTTTTTATGTTTAGTGAATAGTGTGTGCTAAATTGTCTATGGATTCTGGCTACTTGTTAGACAAGCATGCAGATCAATTCAACATCTCCCTTTTTCTATGTATTCGGATTTTATTTTCATACATTTTGGTCTGAAGCCGTTCAGGACACGCTTAGGGGGAGAAGTAATTTTAAAACTTTTGCTATGTCTTTTATTAACTCTATTCCTATCTTTAACATATACTACAGGTTAATGATACAAATTAAGTTCTCCATATAGCTTTCACTACAATCAACAATGCTCATCCAAGCAAGCTCTAGTCTCCCCATTAACTAAGTTCTCATTTCGCCTCCTATACATCATGAAAGTCAAACCCTAGTGAGTTTTTGCTGTAGGAAAAGTCCTTTATAATGCATAGTTAAATTAAGTGGAATTTCTCCACCTCTTTGTCCATTATACAGGGTGTGGATGTCTTTTGGATATGATTACTAAATGCATATTGTGCATTATGTCTACCAAATGTTTTTTTGACTGCTTAATCATTGGGCCACTAGATTGGACCTTTCCCTGGTTCAAATATTACCAGCTCTTCTCTATATTGTTATTTTTAACACTGTCTCTATAAATGTGTCATTCTTGTGATACAGAAATCGGTGAAGTATTAGCACTTGTGCATCAATTTAAGGGATCTGTATCTCCCAAAAATAAAGAATAAGTCCAGAGGTAGTCATAAATTCTCTGCTGTTCAGCTTGGTTTATAGCATACGGATTATGCAGTAAATCTGTTTGAACAGAAATAAATTTATGGGCGAGTAGAACGGTTTCAGGAACATATATATTATTTTATGACTCTGCTGTCTTAATTACAGATGAGATAAAGTTTATGTTAAACTTTCAACCCTTCTAAGTTCTGAACAAAATGAAATATTGGGAATGAATCTGCACAATTTAGTAGTATTTTTCATATTCATTGATATAAAACATAGGGAATAAGATGCTTGGTTATTAAGTAAAATGTTGAAATGTAATTGTCACATAGCAAAAAAAAAATACTTATATAATTATCAAAAATACAATTTTACACAAAATTGTACATTTAAGTTGGAGGGAAAAATACTTTGTGAAAATGAAAGATGTGTTCCCAGGCATATTTGATGTGAAGTACAAACTCTTATACAACAAAGTCAAAGTCTCTTAGATTAAACACCATCTCCATTGTAATGTTTGATCAAACAACAACTAAACCTCTTGTCCATGTCTGCTTGCTGGTATACATTGAGCCTTGGCCCTTAGCCACATGATTCACTGGATATTCATGTTAATGAGCAGTTGTATCTAATAAAGCAGCTGGTGTTGCCTACCTTATGCGGCTTTGTTTCATGGCTAATAAATTACAGGTTGTGATAAAACAAACTGAATTATTTGTTTCGGGAACTTGGGATGCTTTTGCCTGTAAGAGCTAATTATTTATCTATGGTCAAAGAATAACAGTTTACATTTGTTTGTAGAATGTAAATGTATAAATATAAATTTGTTAATGAAGGTCTCCTGGTATTGGAGACGAGTGCCTTTTCATTGCTAACATCAACCTACTGTAGTGCCTTTTGGGTTTGTCCAATTTGAAAAATATGCTACTAAACTTAATAAACTCTTTGAGCCACAAACATATAAATTCAATTTTATGGTCCTAAAACCAACTGAATAGGCTGCCCTCTTGATTTATATTGATTATAACAATTTATGTTAAGAAAAATACAGAAATAAGACACATTTTGATGATTCTATTTACATATTGAAAAATTAAATGTAATCTATAAGGTTATTTTTATGTTACATAAAAACTGTAAGCCTTACCCAGAATACAAGCAAGGGTCTGATGAATGGATAGCAAGACATATTACTTCACTTAAGTCAATGCCCCCCTCTGGCTCAGGAGTATTCTCATTTTCATGGTAGTACAAGAAACTATCTTCAATTGTACACCACCATTTCTTCATGTCTATATTTTGAAAAACAAGTGTGTAATTATATTAGAAACATTAAACATATAAATCTGATATTTAACATTTTGAAATATAATTTCCTAATGCCCTATATTTTTTTAGGAAATGTACTGAAAATGCTTTATAAAATTTACCAACAGCATGAGATACAGCAGAAATTTTATGAAGATTAATCACCATCTAAAACAGTTGTAACATAATATTTATTTTTCTAATTACTTTAAAATAGATTTTGTAATGATAACTAAATGTAATTAAAGAATAAAACATAACTGAATAGATAATGCTTACTACATTGCACACTAACGCCCTCCCATATTCCAATAGCTCACATTCAATACTTAACTAGTGTGGCTGGTCCATCCCTAACATTGGCACTTTTACCTTTTAACTAACTTCCTATAGATTGTAAGCTCCTTTTAGCAGGGCCCTTCTAACCTATTGTTTCTGTAAATCAAATTGTTATGTTACATACTACTTATGTTCTGTACAGAGCTACGTAATTTGGCGCTATATAAAACAATAAAAAAATAAAAATAAATAATAATAATAATAATAATAATAATAATAATAACATATTGCCATATAGGAATCTGATGAACAAAGCCATATCTAGGGTAGTAAGAGGTCCAAATTAAAATTGAAGAGTGGGGGAAATTGCCAGCAGACAAGTTCATGAAGCTGATAGATGGCCTCAATGATGCCATTGTTGCCAAGAGTTGTGCATCCAAATATTATGGAAGGGTGTCACTTATTGCTGTCATTGTTGTATTTTATTAATTCTTCTGTGAAATCATCACGTCAGTTGAAAAGACACCGCTTTTTGACGGAGAATTTCATATATTTCTAATGTATATTCTGTAAGTTATGTTCTGTATAATATATTCTGATAATACAAAGTAGGTACATTTCCAATTATTTCTGAAAATATTATGCATGCTGTACAAAATATCCAAGGGTATCAATAATTTTGACCTTGTTAACTATATTCATTGTTGTAACCTCGTAATGCTGTTTTAAAAGTTATGAAAGTCATCTCTAAAATAGTTGAAGGGTCCAGCGAGAAACCGGCAAAAGCTTTCACCAATTTTCTCAAAACAAAGAGGAAAATTACACTTTCCAGTTTCTACCTCACAGGCACTTTTACAGAATAAGTTTCCACTTAGTGGTTTGGCGACCAGTTTATATCACAAAGCAAGCAACTGACTTTGCCCCAGGCTCAAATTCTCCATTCTAGCCATTATATGTAATAAACAGTAAATTAACTTATTGAACTGTTCAACATTTTCCAATACAACTTTGCCAATTAACATTTTACAAAACTTAACAGCTCCAGTGCCTATACTGAGCCGTTTTACATGGAAATATAATTGATTTGTGTTTTCATGCCGAAGGATTCCTCTTTCTGTTATCTATTTCTTTTTCAGAAGCATCATTTTCAAGTATATTTTACACATGTTCAACTGTAGGCATGATTATTTATCTTTTTCTTCAGCTGATGCAATGGTTTAGGGCTACTATTGACTTTTTCTTAATCCCAGATATCATATTTGTTCATTCATGGCTTTTCTGACTGCTTGGCCAAACTGATCTTGGCTAAATCTTTATCAGTTGATTCTGTATGTACCTCTTGTCCCATTGTACAGCATTGTGATGGCTCTGCGTGAAACAATAAATAATAATAGCAAAATGCTGTATAAGACCACTGCGTTTTAACCCTTTAAATACAATTCTGCAAAAGATAAGCTAAAAGAACAATTACCTTAAGCAATGTGGATTAAAAAAAAAAAAACATTGCAGAGCTCATTATACATTGTGATTGTGTCTTAATATTTTAGACTATATCCTAACATGTTTTATTGTGTCTAATTTTAGCACAATTATGATTATTGTACAGTAACATTATTTTACCTCCTAGACTTAAATTTAAAATGGGCTTCTTTATTTGTTACAGCTTGTTAAAAAGCTACACTAATTACAATTCATTCCACATATCACAGCTTCCCATAGAGCAAACCAGTTGCCATGATATGAACCAGATACTGGTAAGATGAAAATTATAAAAAACGTCTAGATAACTTGAGGAGTTTAGCAATTTTGAATTAGAGATGTACTTTACATTTTAAGTTGTAGACAATGATTACCTTAAAATGCTTTGGGCTAGGATATTGAAAGTATGGTACGCTTGTGATTGATACCTAATGTGCAAATCATGGTAATATTCACATTATTTCTTTTTTTTTTACCGTTGTACAGATTAATCAAAAGAGAGAATCTGAAAAAAATGAGACGTGTAAAAAAATGGCTACATTACATATTTAAATAATTTATGTAAGTGCACAACCAGCTATGGTTTGATAAGAATACAAAATACTAAATTCTGTTTCAAAATGTATTCAGTGAGATATTAGGGTTCTCTCCAATTCTTATTAACTAACATATCTGGGTCTTTTTTTGTTAAAGATTCATTCTAATGATTCCACTATTAGCCAAAATATTGTTATTATTATTAGCTTTTATTTATAAAGCGCCAACAGTTTACGCAGCGCTTAATACAATAAATATATTCAAGGGTTATGACAAGACAGGAATTGACGGACTAAGACAAACCGATACATTAGGTGGAGAGAGCCCGGCTCGCAAGCTTACAATTGTGAGGGAATGAGGTGACAAACATAAGGCATAGAGAAAGGGTGAGAGGTAGTGTTGAGTTGTATCAATGACAAGGAAGTTCTAGCAGCTAAAATGGTGCGGCTTCTCTGAAGAATTGGGTTTTGAGATGTTTCTTGAATGTTGGGAGTGAGGGTCTGGAAGGCTAGTGGCTAAAAAAAAAAGTTAAAAGAAAACAAACACTATAATCTTTGTGGACCTCATCTCTTAGACATTTAGGGTGCAGAAAAGGTACTGACATTCCCATGAAAGGATTGTTTGTTATAAGCTAGTAATTCTTTTTTATGATGGACAAATTGTTCCTCAGCTTCAGCATGATTGCACGCATAAAAATGGCGAACGAAGACAGCTTCCAAATCTCCTTTAGATCCAAGGAAAGACCAGTGTTTTATTGCTCCAAGCTTCAAGGTAGATACACACCAGAACCCAAAACATTTTGGGATCTGCAATCAACCGAGAAGTAGAAGGGCATACAGAAAAAAAGCAAATAAGTAATGAACAGAAAAGAAGCAAATACCTTCGTTGAGCTTCTTGCTGCTTGAGGGCACTTTAGAGGAAGCTTTATATAAGAAGCCACAATAATACAAACGCTGGGTGGTTTCTCTGTCTGGTTGATAATCCAAAGCTTTATAATCTGTTTACAAGAGCGTAAAAAAGGTGCTAAAATGCAAATACAATTGAAAATTTATATAGTCTGTGTATTCATAAATGAGACATATTTATAGTGTTTACTGAGTATTACACTCCAAAAAGTTCTCATAAAATTCAGTATGTATAGATTTTAATAAACTAATAAATTATTAATAAAAAACACCTTACCCATAAAGAGTATTTTTGCTCAGCTAGGCTAGTGCCACCCAAATTAAGCACTGTCCAATAAATTATTTATTTAAAAAAATAAATAAAGTTAGGTTTTCTATAATTTTTGTGGGGTAGGCAACCTTACATATATGCATTGTGAAAGAAATCAGATGTTCTGTTTTGATTAAGACTTTATACATGTTTCAGTATATATTCAAATGCAGTTTACCTGAATACCTATTATGATTCAAGAACTCCATCTGCAAATGTTGTCCGGCCTGCTTTGCTAAAAGATACGGGGTACTGTGAATTGCATCGCCCGTATTATACATGACGTCTGCGCCACTAAATACCAGCTCCATTGTTTGAAAAACATCGGATTGCATTACTGAAGTACACAAGGCCTGGGAAAAAAATAGCATTAATATATTACACCATTATAGTAAAGCAAACAAATGTAGTCGCTAGATTAAATGAAACCAAAGTTACACTAAAACAGGATACCAAACTGTAAAGTCAAATGTGAGGCTCTTGTTTTGTATAACATTCAGTAACCATCACAGAATTTGGGTCTGTATTAAGATATTTTATTATCTTTTTTGCTTTATGATGCATTTCCTTTTATTCGCTTTTTTAGTTTTCAATGCCATGTCACGCATACCCTGTAGTTTGCGGAGTGCAAACTGCAGTTGTGATTATAAATATATATATCATTTAACCCTTTCACTGTTGGATGGCTTATAAAATACTGTTCTTAGGCAAAGAGCAGCACTGGGTTAGATCATACAACATGGGTCCATTTTAGGTATTTTAGATTAATAGTGGAATTAAGACACCACAAGAAATCATTATCTTTTGTTACAACATTAAGTCACCACAATAAAAAAGGGAAATATTCACTTGGCATGAGATTGTTTTCATACCCTAATGCCCACATGTAGCGTATGTTCTTTTGTAGACACAAATCCATGGCACAAAAGCGCATTCGTATGAAAATGAATGCGCAAGTCTGGTTAGGGTAAGGGTGTGTTAGTATTTGTTGTTGGATAGCGTGTGTGTTTGTGTCTATAATGCATAGTTTTTAAGTATGTGTGTGCATATGTTAGAGTGTGGTGTTAGCATGTGTATTTTACTGTGTTTGCATTTGTAAGTATTTGATTTTTTAATACATATGTTAGCATTCGTGTGTGTATGGTGTTAGAGTGTATGGGTGTATGTTAGTGTATGGTGTAAGAATGCCTGCAAGATACGGGCGGCCACACATTTCTTTTTAAGCTGGTATATTACAGGTTATACTGGGAATCTTATTTCTCTGTAATGAGAGTTAAAGCACTCTTAGCTTAAGTGACTCCTAGCACAGATTTTGCATTGGATACATTAAAAATTATCACTTTTTTGCTTATTGGTCATGAATTGCAATCTGACTTCTTCACGAAAAAAAAACAAATCTGTTGAATTCTGGAAATGAAACCAACCTTGTGACTGAATGTTCAGTCCTACGCCAATTAGTTGCAAGCTCATCAGCAGCATTTCTCTTGTGGGTTACCGTCAAACTAATCAGTTATTTGTGGCTATCCTTTCCTTAAGACAAATTAAGTTTGCAAACCATAGATTCCCGCAATTTTTGTTGTCTGTACTGATTAATATGTTTACGGTTTCTCTTATTGAACAGTTTTATTATGAGATAGTGGATCGACTGTACTTGAATGGATTTGATATTAAAAAAAAATGCTGCATATCAACATGTTATCATGAACTGTGTGCCTTTTCACATAACCATAATCTGTAACAAAAAACTATATTTCATATAATACCCACCTCATTTAATTGCCTTTGAGATAGTTTAGGATTATACGTTTTTTTAAATCTACCCTCCTTGTACTTCTGTGTAATATATAATCTTCTGCGGTTAATATTTGAAGCTCCGTGAGGCTTTGTGTTGCTCCCAGACAATAGATTTGCTTCCCAGTAACTGTTGACCTTTTCATTTCCCACTACAATGAAAAGCTAGCAAAACATAAAAAGTCAGATCATTTGTCAATTGCTTCTTTATTACATAGTCTAAAGGAAATGAAATAGCAAATTGTGTATGGTAAATGTTACTAAACATATACAGAGTTTGACTGCAAATAAGACCCAAATATTTCAAACCTTAACGCATTACCCTATAATATTGTGATTTTGTAGCACTACAGGAAAAACGTATTTCTTTATAACATAACCTCTTATTTCCTCCATAGCTACTAAAGTAGCAAAGTATTAAGTAGTGTTAATAAGGAAAGTCTGAGAGAGGCTACTTTTGGAAGTCTTACAGATAACATGGTCTCTGGGCATGGGTGAAAAAAACACAGAGGCAGCAGGCAGAACTTTTATCTATCCTTACAAGTGTTCACTTCTTCAAGCATGCCTTAATCTCCACTAGTGAACCTATTTCAACTACCGGAAGATCAGTAGAAGAAGACTAGAACAAAGCATCTTTGTTAAAGTTCTAAGACTTTGTAGTTGACATGTCTTAGCATACTGGTCTTTTACAACCGTAAATAACCAAACATTATTATCCACCATAGGTATGTATGCATTGTACTAATCAAATTAAGAAAATGTGTAGTACCTCAACCAGCTCGTTGCTCCAGATGGTGTAATCTAGTTTCAAGCTGTGCACCTTTGAAACTTTACTTCCCAGCATACGATGTTGACCTTTAATAGATAAATAATTGCAGCTGTTAAGGTATATTTACAACTGATTGTATTATTTCAGCAAAGACAGACAGGGGGCAGTATAATACTTCATATAAAAACAGACGTTATGCACAGAGTTTCTTGGGTGGAATTGTGCCGTGAAAGGGTACTGCTCAAAATCTCTATCCCAAGAAGATGGACTCAAATACTTCTCTCCCATATCCTATATGTGATGATTCATATTTATTATTTGCGTTGATCCTTTGTTATTTATTCTGTAATTCACATTACAAAGAGCAAAAATGCCTTGGGGAAAACAATTGCTAGACTTCTCTAATTGTATTTTTGTTTTGTTATAACGGGACAGGACTGGCCTACTAGGATGTTGCTAAATTTCTCAATAGGTCAACTGACCTGTGTTAGGTTTGGAAGCCGGACAACCCCAGAGATCTATAGCCGGCTGGGGTCAAGTAATAGTATGTGACAGTGCACACCTAGAGAAAGAGCATTGTGAAAGTGACATGAAAATTCAGTTTGTGATGTGTATGTTTGTGTCATTCCACAGGCTGAAAGTGTAATGTGTGACTGAGTGGTTGCTGGTGTCTTTGTGTCAGCATGTTTGAGACTCGTGAGTGTGTTTGTGTCAGTGTGGCAAAACATAGTCAGTGTGAGTGAGCATCTTATACAGAGATTGTCAGCTATGATAAAGGGGGTAGTAGAATGACACGGTGGTGTATTTATTATGTGGAGCTGGGATGCCACAAATATATCCCATACAATAGAGGTACCATGACATTTGGGTTTGGTGTTCAGTTATTTTCAGACCAAAGTTTGCTTCCTAGTTCATCTCTACTCATAGGTGAGGCCTGGACAGTGTGCAACCCCACAATATTAACCATTATAAAATATACAAGGAATATGTAGAGGTTGGCTCCCTAGTCAGGTTCTTATTCTGCTTTGTAAATCCGAATCAGGCTTTAATGGTCTTCTGTTCAGTAAAATTGCATTGTTTCAAAAGATTAAGAGTTTCAAAAGCAGAAACTGTATTAATTTCAAGCAAGGCATACTGACAGTTTGCATATCCATTCTGCATTTGGGATGACCTAAATAGCATATATTACACACTAGTATAGCATCTACTTCTTTGTGCTAATCTCTTATATTCAGCAGTCCATGCTGTTTATATTCCAAGAGCTTTATAATTTTATGAAGCTAGTTTGGCAAGGACTAACCATGGCAGTATTCTGGGAAGTAAACCAAGTTAAACGTTGCCACAGTATATTTAATTTGCAAGGGAATTTCAATCATGTGAAACAGCGTCTAGAGAATTCTTATTTCAATTGGAAAGTTTACTACATTCATTAAAGTCTTGCGCATCAATTTATAAAAAAGTATTCTTACTGAATTGGGATCACAACTAAATATTGCCGTAAAATTAGTATGAGGAAAAATGATCATGAATACTTTTTACACAATTAAGGATTTATTGATATAGTGAGAAATTCCATCAATGCCTACATATTGTCTGAATACTCCCCCTTAAGCAGTGTCCAATTTGGTCAAACTTCACCACAGTTGGGTGAAATAACTGGTTTATGCTTCTATGTTTCAACCAACATGTATGTAGCCAGCTCCTTGACATATACTGTACATTACATAATGTAGCATGGGTTGCGACGACACATTCAGTTTCGAAGTCGGTGGGCAGAATTTGTCAATTTTTCACATTTCTCAATATTTCCATGAGAGTTATTGTGGAAGCAGTTCCAAAAGCTGCTTTTCAAAGTAACTTCTTTTTGAATACTTTGTCCACCCGAATGTGGACACCCAACAAGTGGCTGGTAGGTCATTAAGTCTGTTCCTGGTTGCCAGTCGCTGAAATATTTACAATAAGGCTTGATGGGCTGTTAGAGCCCAGGTTAATTTTTGGTCTTAATCTGACCTGCTGTCCTGTTATTTTCTGCACATAATCCACCAACAATGATTATGATTGTGGAATAGTATTTAACTGAGATAACAACTGCAAGGAATATTCGTGATCCGATAACAGTAGAATATTTTCTGCATTAGGTAACTGGAAACAATCGTGGTTTCAACATCCAATGGCTACAAACTCAGACCACATCATTTACCTGTCCAATTTGTTGTGAATTTATAAGGTGTGTAAGATTAATGTGTGTGAAAACGGGGAAACAAGCACTTGCGTTGCTACCAATCAGATGAAGAGTCAGCATGGATAAATATGTCACGTCTTTGGGATCTATTCACTAATGATGGTGTTTGTGATGCAGATGAACATTTTAACTCCCTGATATCACTATTTATTGTGAAGTGTATACAACACCAGCTCAGTCTTTCTTGCAAGATGTTCAAGTCTTCTGCCAATTACCTCTTAAGTGAAAAGACCTACTTCTCTACCATTCTGGGAATCACCATGCTCTGGAAGATGAATAAGTTGTCCATCGTTACATATTCAGTGTTGCATTTTAGCTTATTTTATGTTGCACATAAGCCATAAGCTGAACGTCATAATACCCCAGAGTCTCAGAAATGTGACCTTTCTTTGTTCCACAGAGAGAAAAAGTTCACATATTCCCACTTGGTTCCAATTGCATTATGGTTTGCAAACATGACCTTTATGTCTTATATTGTGGCATCCTAAACTTGTATGATAATTAAAAGCTTATAACCTTGATGACAACGAGTCTTTATTTCTCATTTGCATGGAGTTTGGAATATAAACTTGCTCGGTTATATGTGCAGTTATGTTATTTAGAATCATCAAGGTGCACAGCAAAGGTTCTGCTTCAATAAAGCTTAAGTTGTGCAAGAAAATTGTTAATAGCAAAAGGGACATAGATATAGATTGATACGTTAGAAAGATAGATCTGCTTGCAGTTATTTAAAATATACAATTGATAGATAAATGGATAGAATACCCTTATGAATGCATAAGAAATCCAGCCTTAGAAGACTGCCTTAGTATGTCCATAAAGCTTCTGTGAGATTGGCATCAATCGGGAACCATTGGGTCCTTTTCCAACCCAGTCATAAGTTGAAAGCATAAGCACAGTCTCAGTGCCTGAGCATGTACCTGCTCATACTATGTATATATTCAAACCTTTCTAATATTGCTGGAAGGTCATTGTGCTCATGAAATACAGTGTTTTCATGCCTTAGTGTTGATTCAGGTAAAATCATTGGCCCGTATAGCTTGTATAGCCTTGTTGTAGGTACTGTCTTGCCCAGCACTCCTACCTGAGCCATGATTGACCTTCTAGTCATTCTCTGCTAAGGCAACTGTTTAATAAAAAAAGAACATTATGAAAAAGTGCCAAAAAAGGATAATTAAATCATTTATGAATATGTAACTAACAAATGCAAAGCATCCTCAACTTGCTTTTTTAGTTCTAAATACCTCTAGTAACACAAAGGAGGCAAAAGTTAACTAAGGTTTCATATTTTATTTTTAAAACATTTTATTGCAACATTTATTTTTACGTTTATAATTGTGTGTAACTACTCAAAGTCGATTGATAAGAATAATAAAATAATAGTTTATTTGTAATAATTATTAAAATAACTAATAGTTTTTTTTTAAGCATGTATGTATATGGTAAAAATATATGTATATTTATGAAAATGCTTAATAATTCACTGCATTAAAATGAGCTTCATGCTGTCTTCAGCTCTGCGTGATCTCAGAGGAAATGTAAACCGTTGATTCTGCTTAGGATTTGTCCTCTGGGGTTGTTATTATTTTGCAAAGAAAGGACTGTATTGTCTTTCAAAAAAAAATCAGTTTCTTTGTTGCCGTTGTAGAGTATTTTCCTGACAGACACTGGGGTCTATTAATGTGTGAGTAACTACATTTCTGTTAAATTGTCAGGCATAATGTAAATTACAGCGTTATAGAACGACAAACTGATTTATAACTAGTAAATGTATAGCATCCTTAATTCAAGCTCGGTTATGTTAATCAAATAACAATGTATTTTGTTTTGTCTGATTAACACAACATTCGTTGATAACCTTATAGCCTTAATGACGAGTACTAAAAACCAAAACTGTACATTCTTCAGAGAATATATGGTTTATGATTAATGCTTCAATACTCTCATACCTTCTTTATTATTTTCTTCCGTGGATAAGAGAATTATGGTCATTCACCTTTATATCTAATGAAGCCACTAACTAGAGGATTCACATCTCACATCTTTGGTCATCATGTGCTATTTTATAGAAAATGTGCAAATATGTATCCTTATTATTTTAAATGTGCCTGATTACAAATCGCACTTATCTCCCACTGTTTTATTCATGGCCCCATTATAATCCATTATATCATCCTTTTATTCAAAGTGTGAATTTTCCAGCATTAAGCATCACATTATTTTTGTCTAAATTTGTGAGCTATTCATAGTTCATTATACTGTGCTTTCATTAAATATGATAGTTTAATTCAATTAATGAAAGGACTTGGATTCATCTAAGGAGCATTCAAATCTAAGAAACCATATTTTTTTTATATTTATGGCTAATTTTGCGTTCATTTTGCAGACCTTCTTCCCTCCGCCAGCCTATTTCACATTATTATTCGATATCGCAATAAATCAAATAAAATTGATGTTACATTGTATGCTTGTTTGGGAATCTAAAAAGACAAATAAAGAAGGGGCCACTGATGTCCGGATAAAGGACTCTACACCTTATTCTGTTAACATTGAAGCATTCAAAAACTTTTTTAAACAATTGGTAAATCAAGCTGAAAATTATATTTTTTTAGCTTGACAGCCCTCTACACTGACCAAATTCTGGTAAGGCTTAACATTGTAAAAACTAGGGAACTGTTTCAGCTAGGTAGTGTGTATATGTAAAATAAGAGACAAATAGTTATGTCTTATAATACGTTTGCTCAAGGACATCTGAGGCTTAAATTAAAAGGTACCAGCAAAAACAGAAGGTTTGGAAATCATAAACAAATCCAAAACAAATATTTATATTTATACTTATAATTTTAAATACAACCCTTATCGCATACGTCATTACTCTTTTTCTCCTTTTGTAGCCTTCCTGCATCACAACAAACAGCCTGCTTACTACCATCTCAAGCCAAGTACTAACCTCTCTGCTCATTTTATTTATATAAAACCCATTAGACCTATTTACCGCTACAAGAGAGCTACTATGCCATCTTTTCATCCCTCCTTTTGTTTCAATAACCCCTACTATTCCTTTAGATTCTAAGCTCCCAAGCAGCTCCCTCAAAAGTTCTTGATTAGAACTTTGCTCACAGATAGGGTTCTCATCTCCTGATGTGTCTTTAAGTATTAATGTATATGTGTTATGTGTGTGTTAACTGACCCATTTAAATTGTGCAGTGCTGAGAAATGTATTGGGGCTTAATAAATAAAAGGTAGTAATAATAAAAATTATTATTATAATTGGGCTATAAGTGGATTATATGGATAAATTCACATATTTCTGTTGGACAGCTTATTCTGTTCATCTAGGATGATATTTTCAACTAGTATGATTCAAAACACATACCGTTTTGTGGTAGACAATAGAATAGCTCAGTCCTAATTACCCAGCTAGACACTCTGACTAATGAAAGTCATAAGAGGAAAAAAATAAGCAGGACTTCATTAGCATTGCCATAAAGAATCAGCTCACTATAGTGATTGAGCAGAGAAATTCACTCACAATATCATATGGCTGCCAACAATGGCAGCCTCTAGGCCTGCAGATAAAGAAAGTTTAATGGTGCAAGGCGTTTGGCAATGTATTTAATTAAAGAAACATATTTGTTTTCCTGTGATACTTTTCCTTTAACCATGCTCTTGGCATAGTCGATAAGATATAATTGTCTTATAAAATATTTACCATTACTGGTTACGTGAATTGGATTAATGATTCATCAATTATGTCTTCTCATTAGAGCATAAGTACATTTTGTATTTTTTTGTTGTGTGACTCTATGTTAATTGTATTACAAAATCATTTTTAAAAAAACAAAACATTGTTGGTGCACCAATATGTTTTGTTCATTCTTGCTCAAGTTACGAACGGGTTGGGTGCTGATATGACTGTATGACTGCTTGAACTTCTCATCATATGATTTCATTCTTCTGGTAGAAGACTTTATTCATAACACTGTCACACCAAAGATGAGCAGTTAATCAAAAAAGATGAGCTGGGATACAGGGAAATCTAAAAAAGGATGTATAGTAGCAGTGACATTATTCATTTACCTGCACAGTTTTTACAAATGACAACACCTAGGTTGATAGATGCCCAGTCAGGGTTTGGAGCCTCACAATCTGCACAATGTGTGTTCGATTCATTGAACCAAATCTTCTCTGCTACTTCATAATCAGATAGAGTTTCTGTTATACATTGTTGCACTGATTCAATCCATTCTTGTTTTTCGCCTTCAGATTCTGCTGTAAAGCTACAACATTTATATTTTTTTTAGATTATTGGTCCACTTTTTATACATGGTTATGTTCATGTAATTAAGTGCTAAACGGTTACCGGTTAGTTTTGCTTTATATTCAAAAATAGTTTTTAATATTTAAAAAAAAAATACATAGAAGACCATTGGATAGTTGAGATATATTAATTAATTAAAGCACTGTTTAAATAAAATAATTGCAATGGATAAGTACAAAATTCTGAGAATTAATGGAAATTATTCTTTACTTACCAAAACTTTTTAAAGGGAGTAATGATTTCAAAACCATTCCGCTCTGTGTCCTTTAGATTTATCATAGTCATTTTTATATCAGTAATGTAAATCCCAGAGGTCGCATCCTAAAAGAATTATAATAACACATATGTAAGGAATATTTTTTATCCATTAAAGCTAAAGCAACATTAAAACAGGAACAAAATATTATAATATATGTATTACACATATTTAATTGTCTCAAAGGTCAGAACTTGAAACAACTTGAAATTCAATTACTACTTTTCAGGAGAATATGAAGCATGGGATTATACCATAGATATACGGTATTTGTAAATGTGTATATTCAAAATAGTTCAAGGAAATACATGGAAAAGAGTTCAAGGGAATAAATATTATGGAAAGAGTCCGACAAAATAAATATTCAAGGAAAAGCCACTAAATATTGTATGTGCATATGTACGTAAATTACAAATAGCATTTCATAAGAGGACTGGGAATGAGAATTAGCAGGTTTGAGGTCCAACAGACAAGTACAAGAAAGGGCAATCCGACATATAAAAATGACATTTGACATGCAAGCTATCTAGATTGACATGAGGGACAAAGGGGATGACAAGAATACTCAGTCAATATGTATAAAATATAATTGGGGTTATGGCCCATCTGGAGGGCAGGAAGAAGAGGTGATGACATTATAGGAAGTGGGAACATTTTCTGAAGATACCTAAAAGCAGGTTGTTGAGGTTTACAAATAGTTAGAGAAGGTAATCCAGGTAAAACTATAATAAAGGGCAGTCGAAATAGGAAAAGCGTTTTAAGACATTAATGATATGTGTGGAGAATTGTGCATTGTGAACAAATGGAAAGCAACATTGAGATTTTTATTTACTTCTTTATTACTTCTTTATTTTACTTTCACCTACACTATATGACCAAAAGTTTTAAATGTGCTGGACATTACATTCCAAAACCATAGGCATTGATATGGAGTTGGCCTCAGTGGTGTATGTAGGTTTTGTGAGTAGCACAGCAAGGCTTCAACCGCTGTTACTGTACATTCACACACCATTGGAATCATACATACATACAAAACAGTGCTAGAATGCATATCAACACATCCAGTCTTTTATACTAAATGGCTTTCTGAGCATAATGGGAACAGTAGTCCACAGCAGGGTCATTGCTAGGTTTATAAAAGATCCCGTGCTAGAACCCACAGCTGATTTTATAGCAATGGAGTCCACTTTGGGAGTGGCCGCTGAGTACACTGCTCCTATATACATAGGCACGCACACAGAAATATTTGTAAAACATTTCTAAAATTCTGATTTCTTCACCCAGCAACCAGCAATATTTGGTGAAATATGCAACCAAGTCTATGTCGATCAATTTTAACTCCATAATATATACATAGGAACTAGCCCTGGCCCCCAGATTGCACCCACATAGTTTGCATGCACAGTGGTCTTCCTCTCTGAGTCTCAGGTCTTCTTGTGATCCTCCCCTTTCTCATTATCTTTTTCATTTCTCTTTATCTCAGGTCTCCTCATCTCCTCCCTACCTCTGCCTTTTCGCCATTTGTTGCCTCCCTGGCTTCATGATGGGAACTTGCTGGTGGTTACTGGTTTTGCAGCTCACCTACCTGCCTAAAAAACAGTTAAGCGCTCCCACTCAATAATTTGTATAGGTAGCAGAGCTTAATATTTTTGGGGGGCAGTTACGCACACCAAAATCCTTCTGGCAGGTAGCGGTGACCAAGCAGATGGGAGGGGGAGTCTCTGTTTCAACACTTGGCAGTCCCGCTCTAAAAGTGTGCGTGGTGTACCAGCGTGTGACTGAGCTGTTTAGACGTTACAGTACTAGCACTTACATTAGACTGGAGCAGATTTGACAGGGCAGAAATTTCAAAAACTGACTTGTGGCAGTGGTTGCATCATATGATACCATGTTTAAAGTCACTGAGCTCTTCAGTATTTTTCTGCCAATGTTTGTCTATGGAGATAGTGCCTATGTTCTTGATTTTGTATACTTGGTAGCAACTGGTAAGTCTAAAACACCTAAACTCAATAATTAGGATGGTGTACATATACATACAATGCATATCTGCAACTTTACTACCCTACCAAATTTTTTGGTTTGCCTTTGCTCAGCGTAGAATAAAATGTTTAATATACCTTTCAATTCAGACAATATAAAATGTTTCCACCTCTCAGTTTTGTGAACCTTACATCGTTTGTATTTACGCCGTTATTGTAACTTTATTCATAGACTCTATTTGTTTTCTCACAATTAAATTATCCATAATAAATGACGTGCTTTTTCCCACTATCCCCATCATGGATGCAAATACATGAACAGATCATATATACCATGATTCATGCAAAGACATGAACATATCCTATATATATTCCAGTTTCCTTGCCACACAGGAATATTTTCAAGTGTCATTAACCCTCTTCAGACATAATCGATCCTTTCCATGTCATCCTGTTCACAAAAGAATTTTTTTATTCTCACTTGACACATCAATGGGATTTAAAAGAAATATGAGAGTTTTATTAAGTTACTTTGATGATTTAGAATATATTTGAACTAAAGTGCCACATAATTACTCTATAACCTGTTCTCAAGCAAAGTGTAAATTTCTGTTCCATGGATAATTCTGTATTATTTGTACAAGAAAATGTGGAATTAAGTGAATAATGTTTATTATACAGAACCAGCTCTGCTTGCTGACAAATAAAACTATTCTGTCCAGGGTGAATGGGACTCAGGCCCTAATATTGTTTATAGAGGGCAAAAACGGGTGAGTACATGGTCCA
>VKOC01000001.1:6096664-6123340 GCA_009364415.1 Spea multiplicata
ACCAAACAGATCCTTGTACACCCTGACCACCAGATGGGCTTCATCCCCATGAATGGAGGTAGACATTTTTCTTAAATGCTACTTCAGGCCTCACTTAAGAGATGGAGATAAACATTTCACAGGCTAGAAAATGTGACTGATCTTGGACAGTATGAAAATCATTGGATAATCTTTATTCTGTATATGATTAAGACTTGGCAAATTAGGGTGTATTTACTTCACAAATGCCCGATGTGATTCACCATCTGCATTGATCCCTAATTGCCCAGATCTAATCTCATGAAGACTCCAGAGGGGTAGAGAATGCTGACCCCCTACTTCCTGTATTGGGAAAGGTAAGATAAATTAATACTACAAATGTTAGAATGCTAGGGAGTAGATGGGAGTTAACATAGAGTGGTGATTAGTCCCAGTAAAGAAATAATAAAAAGTAAAAAGGGAGAGAAAGGGGTTAAGGGACAAAATAAGGAGGTCATAAGGAACCAGGACATGAGAAGTCAGTTAAAGACAAAGATATTTGTGAAAAATGCTGCCAAGATAAAGATGAATATGAGAAACGCTGTTAGGTTACTCACAGCTTGCCTACTAGGTGCATTGTGTGGACCCATCATACTTCCAGTATCATTCTTCCTGCTGGGTGATCAGGCTCTTGGAGGTGCCACAAAAGAAAATTCTTAAACTGACCCACTTACACTATAGAGGCCTGTGCCTAGCCAGCAAAGCCTCCATAACATGCTGTAGCTGGAGCCGTGTATTCATATGACGTAATAGCCCAGCAGTCAACAGAGAAGATGTTGGGCATGAGATTCGGGGGGGGTCTGAGGCCACTGCCATGAGTCAGGCCAAGGACAATGCCCGACGTTAAAATATGACATGTCTATGTTTTCAATAGTTATAGGTGTTGCCTCACGCTTCCATTATCCTCATTCTTCATTTCATGAGACTATTTACTATATTGTACTTTACATGGTCTCTCCTAAACAAAACACTAAGAAAGTATATGCTCTTCAATCATTCTCATGGTAAAGGACAATTATAAGTGAATTTATTTGCAAAATCATTGGTTGTGACTGAGCAAAAACGTAAATAACGCAGCTGCTATTTACTCAAATTATTATTTTTTTTTTAAAATGATAAGCAGTATACCAGTAACACAAAACATCTTTTATATTATTGTTTCATGTCTTCTTTTTTTCTCGTGGAACCTAGATAATGCATCTATAAAGAATGTCCAACTATCAGCAGAATGAATTCTATGTACAGTTACGGCATGTTCTAAATAACTGAACTTGTTGCATGTGTAATATTGGAATATAATTGTCTAGTGGGCATTCTGGAGTTTGAAGGTTTTTGATATATTGTTGTTCCTGTGGAATTCTCTCAGGAGTCAGCGGTCACCAAAATAAGAGCTGAATATGTGTAAGTACACTTTCAGAGCAAACTTAAATAATAATAATAATAATAAGAAGAAGAAGAGGATGAAGAAGAAGAAAATAATATTATGCAGAGATAACACAGTGCTATCACTGTTCTTCAAATTACTTTATAACAAGGTCATATATTTAGCAACATTATGTATGATTTTCAATATTTTAAGGAAACCTAACTGTATCCAAGAAGCTCTATGCTTAGATTTTTTCATTTCAATCACCTCAATAAATCACTTTATGCGACACATGTAGTGTGAAAAATATTAATGTAACCATTATTAAATGATGTAGTTGATTGCTAAATATTCCTTATATTACTTTTTTAAACTGGGCACTGTCAATGACTATGTTGATCAGGATAATAATAATAACAGCCTGAAGTATTTATAGAAAAAAAGAAAATGCAGGGACGTTAAGTATAATTAGCATGTAAATCATTGATTGCCTGGACCGAAAAGGAAATAGTAATGCAGTTATTGAATTAAAATATTCTGCAGCTCAGTATATTCGCTAAACAAGGAGATGCCAGAGAGATGAACATTTGTTCATCCTGATGTTACAATGTATTATGTAGGGTTAACCCTAGCATCTTTGTCTTCCAAAAAGCTGAAATTGCCCTGTATCATGCATAATTAAGTCCATGAGACAAGTTTCATGACGTGTCCCTGTCAACTTTGCATTATGCAGTGCAAGCTTAGCTCTTCCTGCAGAACAAACTAAGATGATTTCACCGTTCATAATAATGGCATGGAGCTGACCTGCAAATCACAAATTTAATGAGGTATGACATTGACCCTTTATAATGCATAGTAAATTAGGAGACATAAACTATCTTATCTCACAACAATTCACTGGCAACTCATTTATTTAACCCCAAAGGGGCATTCAATCTTTTTTTGTTAAAATAAATCATTATATAATACATGTAGGAAAGTTCAGCACGTACTGGGTTACCTTCGTTCTCCTATACACTGGAGATAGACAGGTTCTGCATATATTGCATTTCTTCTGCACTATTCAGTTCTGTATACTGCCAGTTTACTATAAAATAATGTATCTGCTATACTATTCTGTACTTTCTTTGATTTGAGACAAAGTCTCCAGTTAATAGTTTCCACTATTTAAAGGGACACTCTAGGCATCATATGAACGTTAATCGGGTATGTGGTCTCTTTCATTTTTGTGTGGTCTGTTTTACAAGTACATTTGTCTTTTTCCCTAACTCCCAACTAACACATGATGTTCTCACCTCGAGTCAGCTCCAGCCCTAGCTGTTTTTTGTAGACGCCAGTGTGCATGTATATGTGTGATTTCAATGGGACTACTTTCCTGCCACTGATTGGCTGCTTAAGCTGTCAATCTGTGACAGAGGAGGGATCCCATTGATTTCAGTGGAAGTAGTTTTCTGCAACTGATTGACAGATTCAAGCAGCCATTAGTGGCAAGAAATGTCATTGAAGAAGAATCAAAATTTTGCAACATACTTGCTAAAATCCTGTGTAATGTTTTTTTTGCCCCTTTAACAAATAAAACTGAATATAAAAGTCACATCACTATGTGTATTTACACCTATTACTTAATAAAGAAATTAGCCTCAGCTGCAACTGAACGTACCAGTACTCATTAGCTCGCTGTTGGAAAATGGCTTGATAAGTAGATATGCAGCTCCAGGATCAGGCAGCAAACTCCACTGTAGGACTGTTTCCAGAACTTTTTCCTTGTAGTGCATCAGACGCTCTGGGGGGGAAAAACCAAACAATATAGATCAATGTATTTGTACAATAGACATGTGTGGTACTACTACCTAACCGGTTATTACGAAATTTGTGGCCATGAATTCCTAACCAGCTGCTTGCTTGGCCTGTATTGGTAAATGTTCCTATAGATCTGTATTTTTTTTCTTCTATTTTATTTTACCACAAGTGATGGTTTGCTGAAAACATGTTGCTATAAGACTATTAAAGAACTATTAATTTGAATAAAGCCTCAAAAACCCGCAAGATATGACCAGTGTGACATCAACAGGAATTAAGGAAGACATCTGTGCTTTCTCTTGATTAGTGAAGTAATTAACTTTTTAGTATTAAAGGTAGGGTGAGTTTGTACATGGCAAAAAGCACACATAAAAAGTGACTAATTAAAGGGTGTAACTATTCATTCATTCAGGCAAAGAAATCACAATGCTTTGATGGCTCCAATTAACACATCCTTTGGATAATACACCTCTGAACTTCCACTTTTTCCCTCAGTGATGAGGACTCTGCAACAGAGACATATTCATCTTGCCTCAGTATGTCATTTTTTTGACATTTTTTTATAAACCCCCTTAGTGTTTGTTCTATTAAATGAGAAATGTCCGTTTCCTAAATTGGGAAAAGACATCTTTGTTTAATCAAAAATTGAAAAATAGTCATACCAAGCTCTCCATTTTCAATTACTTCAAATGTCGACCAAAGCATCTCATTTGTCATAGTAAGGTTTCTAATCCCAACCACGCAATTAGCTAATTCTGCAGCACTCACAGTAGGAGATACCTGTAGAACATATGAAAAAAATCACTTTGTTGTTTCAATTCATATATACAAAATAGTGTAATTTATCAAATATGCTACTAAAACATATAATACATGGGATCTTGTACCTGTGTAAAATCAAATGTATAAAAAAGTTATTCTGGTACAAATTGAAAAAGCAGTACATCCAGAAGTGCTGTTTGTACATACTTTGTTTCTAGCTAATGAACCACCATAATTAAATAGACTTTGTAGCTTGCATTTTTAGGAGTTGGAAACAGCAACACAAAATCTGAAACTCAACAGCAGAAGAAAGACTTACCCTTATAATTATACATGAGTCGGGATCTTTTCTTTCCAAATAAACTTCAATTAACAAATCCCCAGACTGAGTAATCTGGAATAAAATTCATGTTAGGAAATTGTTAATCAAACAAGCTGCTCGTGTATTAGTGTTTTTGCGACATACAAGTTTGTTTTGAACAAGACATATTTTGGTCTAAATGTAATAAAAAATCATCTATTTTTTGTAAAACAAATAAGCTATTTGCCTTGGTTGTAGCATGAATCGGACCCTGTTGCTCACTCAGTCAAGCAGCTTTTTAACATCACAAATTCAGTAAATAAACTCAGACGATAAGAAGATAATCTGTGCATCTGGAATCTTCCTATCATGCGGCTAAATTCATGCCACACCCCATGAAAACCAAAACCAAAATTTCATATTTGCCAGCAAGAATATAAAATCATCTATTTTTCTGTTTGTTATTCTATATATAAGCATGCCCCTTTACTCCACAAAATATGATTTGGAATAGATCTGGAAGTTTGGCCTTTAAAACTGATGTCTATATTCTGGAGCATGAGGCTGTTCCCACAAGAAGATGGGTCCGTCAAATGCAGGGCCGGACTGGGAATAAACACCAGGCCTGCAAATAACTGAATACCGGACCCATATTTCATGGTGCCATGCATTTATAAAGTATAGTTGAAGAAATAAAATGCTAGGGAAAACACAGTTCTTAATGTCACTGTGGCCACATACACACATATACACTGATCATAAACGCACATACACACATACACACACACATACACATATATACACTTTACCGGCCCTGGTCTTTGAATATAATCTGTGTGAATGCAGCCATTATTGATAGAGAACTTTTCCACTTCAAGATAACAGTGGCTAAATTAGTACCTTGTATTTTCTATTATCCTCAGGGCTGGACAAATACAATATACATATACATACAAACTACAATTATAAGGCACTTGCTAAAAATGTAGCCAGAATAAAAATGGCAAGCAACAGACATTGGAAACAGCAGATCAGAGCCATCAGAGAAGAACAAATAACAGGCAGCTAACCTGGGTTAGAGACCTTTTTGTAAATCAGACTCACTCACGCATGCAATACTGCCGGTGTGGAATAGAATGTCAGTGGTGATGATGAATATTAATGAAATGACTGTGATGATAAGCACGTGGTTGACTGTGAACATGTGTTGGTCGCAAACATGGCTGGCCTGGGCAGGACTTAGCGCCAATACAGAGTGGACGAAACATGAGTATTGAATAGGTAGATTAAAATGCTACTCCTCCTGCTTACAGATAAAACAATGTGCTGGAGGCCAAGTGATCTCCTCTGATTCCCAGAAACTTTGAGCAAAACCTACAAAGTAATAATAACCTAGCTTCACCCGTGCTTCACCAATAGTATGCCATTTTCTATGACCAAGCCCACTCTACTGAGGTCCAGGGAAGAAAAGAAAGGTCTTGAATGCATCATAATACTTGTGTATACTTGTGATGAAATGTTCAAACACACCTTTTGGATGTTGCTGCAAAACACCAATTAGCCTTGGAGGTGGATACAATTACATTTTAGAACCATTCAAGCAAGAACAAACAAGAATACTCAGGTCTTAAAATAAAAGTCCTATGAATCATTGAACTTATTTTGGAAAAAAAAGAACACCTTGTTCCAACAGGTCCATGAAATTTCTCAACAGGAGATTGTTAAGAGTTCAACAACAACTGATAAAATTGGGAAAAATATAATGTCCATTCTTTTATGACTTTCTATGAAAAATCACATTAACAGGAGTTATTTAACTTATTTAATAGGTTTCTATCCTTTTTTTTCTTTATTCAATTAAGGGGTAAGTGTTTTGCAAACATTTGTGCATGCAAATAAAAAATGTATCACCATCCCTGAGTGCCACTAAAATGAGATATAAAAATAGACATACTAAATTTAAAAAACAAATGTCAGATTGCCACATGGCATAATAATGTAACAGTTTAGTTATGTTTTCGCGTTACCTAAAATAAGTAATAGTAATAATCTGTGAATGGTTTATTCCATTGATTGCAATAAAGATAAGGTTGCTTTCCAATCTTTGGAACAGAATGCAACATGAATGCATATCTGAATAACAGTAGCACTTTCTGCCCCATGGAAACTCTTGGAAAAAAAGAGTTATGCTACAAGTATAACAACAGGCATTATGAGGTCAGGGAAGGAAAACTGTCTTTTTCTGTCTATAACGCTCATATGAACATTTTACAAATCTTTTCCCAATGAGAGACACTTGGAAGGTAAGGTGTAGTTAAAAGTGACATTAATCTTTCAAAGGACTGTATGCCAACAGGTTGACAACCACATACCAACGGGTCCACCCCGACCCACAAAGCTTCCACCAAGGAACCCCTAACTCGAACAAATAAATAGGCTTTGTACTCATAATAAATAAATATAATAATTAATGGAATAATGGAATGAATAAATGTACAAAGCTTAAAGTGTTTCACACCTTAGATGGCGCTTACTCATAAGCACCTTACATTAATTTATGAAGTGTTATTTATATTTATTTGTAGAAGTGGGCAAGCGACAACAACTGTTTGCAAGCACAACGAGCCCTGCAGCGATCCGTTATTATAAATCGTAAAATAGTCGTTGAAATTCGCACAATACCTTACAGTCTTTCCATTTGGTAATAAATCTGTTTTCTGTATCCATTTGTTGTAATTGCTCATCACTTACCTATGGAAAATTAAAAAAAAAAACCATGAAAGATTGTAATGCAATGCAAATACAATTATCAAATGCATTGATAGCTCATAGAAACCATTAATATGTGCTGTTACTTACATGAAAAATCTTTACATAGTGAGTTATTAGATCCCGAACAACAGCTACTTCGGCATCATTTTGCCCACTTGTTTGAAACAAACAGGAAGAAAAAGCTGAAGCCAAAATCTGTGGATCCAGATGGTTGACATCAGAACATTTTTGAATCCTGTTCAGAAAAAAACATTTTTATGTAATACATATTTTTTGGCGGTTTTTGAAATATTGAGAGATTTATCGAAGACACTTTTTGACTCTTTTCTTCTTGCAAAGCCTTTTTTCGAGCTGTGTCTTTTTATTTAGTTTATAAGGTGTGCAAGTAATCACTGTACCTAGAGGTGTATGGCATGCATATAAGCATCTACATTTAAATGAAATGCATTTTGTTAAATTAACTGGCTTATGCTCAACACCAACCAATGGATTTAGCCAAAAATGTAGTGCATACAATCTTGGAAGAAGAGGGATGTGGTATAAGTCGGGGACGTGATTTGTCTTAATTATAAAATTATTTTGCATTTAATAGCAAAGAGATGTATAGTCAAATCAGTGAGCTTTCTTCAAAGTCTCTTCACACTTTGAATTGTACATTTTTCAGGGCCAACTCAACCATCATTGTCAGAAGAACGTGCTAATGCTGGCCTTTTAAAATGAAAACTGATGTGAGAGAGTTAAAACTACAACTCTCCCTCAAACTCCTAAAAACTCTCTCTTGTGAATAAACCCCAAGGTATAGTCAAATCATTGAGAGTTCATGATGTTTAACACACTCTCTCATTATGAATGACCAGCTTGGACCTTTTACAGAAGAAACTTGCCAGGGGTAGCCCTTCAAAGTCCATTATGAATCATCAAACATATCCAGAACAAACATTAGACCAGGTAAAAAAACTAAATGATACAAACAATAGATATTGATAAATATCAGAATGGTAATGAGCTGTGCAAGTAATACATTCACTTTAATGCAAGATTAAAAGCGCTTTCAAGCAATCCAACAATAGTATCTTTCAGAAAGATACAGGCTTCAGAAAGATACAAGGTAACTCAATCTTAACAAGGTTTAACTGTCATAAAAAGTGTATCCATGCCCCTCCATATCACAAAACCGGCAATGTATGCAAATGCATGCTTTCCTTATACACGAAAGAAATAACAAGTACCGGTATTTTTAGTTTGCAATATGTATTTGATGTTTTCTAGGTGATTTGCTGAACAGGGGGGGAATTAGGCACATATGTTATTTTAGATATAGTATATTTGTTTCAGAATCTCTCTTAATACTTTGATCTGTGTAAATCTTGTCTCAGCTTTCACTAACTTTTCCACTAGCATCCTCTGCTGTGGGAACATCAAGCCAAAGCAAGGAAAGCAATTCCCAGAACATATGTTTACTGTTGGATTTTGCTGATCTACGGTACCTCGACACTTTATAGTACATTGGTATCTGGAGTAATATTAGTTTGCCTTTGCAAGCAAAGGAGACATCACTTTGCAAGACAAGTAGAATTGTGGTTGGAACAGGATTCCATTTATTTTCTTCGAACAATACATACAACTGAAATTGGTATTCTGTGTGTAATGCACTTTTATCCTTTTACTTTGTAAAATAGAGTAAGGAACGTAATCTCTTATCCTAATGAAATGGATGATTGCCAAGGTTTGCAGGATTTTAACGTTACAGTTTCAGTGCAGAACTTACTTCATAAAAAAAACTGATGTTAAAAATGATTAGCAAAAAATCCAAAGTGTACAAACGGAGTTCATGAATAATAGCTAAATTCACAAAAAGGTTTTTATAAGTCATTTTTACTGGTGGGAAAAGTTTATGTAGACAATTCTGTTGCTCTTAATCTTTTTTTAAAAAACTTTTTTTAACAGCAGTAGATTCCAAAATTGTACATGTTTGGCAGCAACAAAAAATACATTATCAATTAACTTGTACCCTATACCTAAAAGTTTCAATGTGATCATTTTTTTTTTGTCCTTTTGATACTTGGCTCGCTGAAGCCACCATGTGAATCCCAAACAGAGAAAAAATTGGAGTGGACAAAACTCAAACCACAAACAGTGACAATTACATGAAGTCATTATTCCTTCATATAGTTCATACTGGGAATGTAGTATGGTAGTCTCTCTTTATCTCATTCTGGTGGGAGAATAAAGTGGACATTTACTGCGATAGGGAAACTATATAATGGTCACTCATTCTACTATGCTCTTACTGTTCTGGTATAATAATTTGTAGACATTCCCCATTGTTTAGTATATGTATTACACTTTGAAACAAAATGGAGATGATCATTGACTACCCCATGGATATATCATACAGTGACATCTATGTGGTGGCTACTTCTCAATATACCATAGTAGTATAACATTATTGCAACAGCATGGCAACATAGTAATAACAATATGATAACTTAATAAACTATGGACATTTCACTTTCTGAGACAACATGGTCATCTATTCTGGCCATCAGAGGAACAAGATAAAAGATACATCATGATTTGTGTCCTACACCATCAATCTGTGTTGATAAAGACTGAGTTCTTGTGTAATATCACTGTAAATATGCTCATAAATCAGTAAAACAAATAGCCTTGTATCTACAAGGTGATCTTGTTAGCTTTTTTACAAAGCTTTGTTATATACAAGTTAATTTTCACGATGAAAGCTCAAAAAATCTAAATGATTTATCTGACTTAGTAGAGGTAAAAATAAGTAAATAATAGTAAAAACTGTTTTCCAATGTTCTCACATAACAGATAACCCAACACTACATGGAATATGCAGTGCAGTAGGTGAATGAAGCATGTCACACTTAATTATTACAACCTAATAACAAGTGACTGCATCTTAAGCAGTGTAAACTTTAGTGCTCATGTTATATTTAGGGTTGTGAATCACACAGCATGTAGATAGATAAATAGAAACACAAATGTATTTGCTTTTAACAAAATGTATGCGATTCACTCTGCTGTAATAAAATGTAGTAGAAAAGATTGCGGCAAAATAACTACCGGTATTTTTTCTCTCTAATGCCACTATATGTAATTATATTGCAAAGATACATAATCTGACCTGTAAAGGTGTTCAATTAGAGCTGCAAGAGTTGCTTTGTTCAGTTCACAGAGAGTATCAATTATGGTTTGGTATTTTATAACACGCTCCTGCACATCCTGAATATCTGCAATACAAAAGAATTAAAAGAGTAATAAGAATATCTTATTACTTTCCAACAATGAATGAATATGTTTCAAAGTCATGGATCAACTCCATCATTATTAAAGACTAATCAATTCTTATAAGTTCCCCTATATAGATATATTGTTGTTATTGTAAGCTCTTTTGAGCAGGGCACTCCTCACCTGTTGTCTCTTAGTCAGTTTGTTATATTACATGCTACTGCCTACCCATTGTACAGCGCTATGGAATTTGATGGCGCTAGACAAAACAATAAATAATAATAATAACTACTATGTATGTTAGATCCCTGTAATGGCACACACAGACCGATGGAAAAGTACCTTCTGCTCATGGTTCTTTTACCATGATCTTGAAGGGTCAACATAGAGAGGATGGCAATTCATAATGCTTGCTAAAGCTGGTCCCCTGGAAATAACTAATGCGCAGTCTTGCAGTCTAGTGAGTCAACTCCTCAATTAACATTAGGCTGCTTGACAAACATGTTTTAACGTAAGCAATTGAGCACTAGTCTTTTGCATTCGGATTCATATGAATTTTATATTAAATGAACGTTGCCTAATTTGTTAATTTGTAGGAATCTCTAAAAACGAGGAGGAAACCCCACTGAACAAATGAAAACAAATGGAAAACCTTGGAATTTTTTCATTCATTAATTTGCCTGCTGTAATCTCTCCTGCTCCCTCTGACACATTTTCAGGGAGATTTGCCAGTTAATTAGAAGATATCACATGTGTTAGATTCAGACAGGCTTAAACAAGCTACCATTGGCCTTTTAGCAATTATCCCCCAAAAATGCGGTTAAGGTTCAAAGTGGGTACTCCCAACGAAGCCAATACATCTAACAGTTGTTAGATGCTTAATAAGCAACAGGTGTTGCTTATTAAGCATTAGCAAATGCAATATCCCTAAAAAACAATAAGAGCCAGGATGCAAGAGGCTACATCCAGCAAAACAAAAAAGGCTATAGGTAAACATTGCAATACCAGAAATACTGTATATATATATATATATATTATATATATATATATATACTGACCTCCAACCTACCTCAAATCACTCTTTTAAAAATACATTTAAACCAAAGCACCAATGTACAAAAGAAAAATAGAAAAAAATCTCAGGGGCTCTGTTGACCTCAGGCTACTTCTGCTGGGAGCCTGTTTCATGCATCCACCACCATCTCAGCAAGGAGGGCAGAGGACAGGAGAGTGGACTAGGGGGCATAAGAGGAGGAGGGGACAGAGACAGGACTAGGAGACAGAAGGCAGAGAGAGAGAGACTTGTTTTGGGCAACTCTCAGGGAAAAAAAAGGCCCTCCAAATGTTTGTCCGAATTGAAGTGCAGGAAATTAAGTTCATTGTCCGAAAACGAAGGAGCCAAAAAGGAAACAAAAAGATTAATCTAAAATGATTTTGGGCCTGATGTACGAGTCTAGTGAGCACCCTGTTTTAAACACCTGCGACAGACCATTCACAAGAGATACACAAAAAGTTACCTGCTGGGTTTCAATAAACGGTAGCATTAACATTGCTCTACGTGGACTCACACTCCTTGTGTGTACTCACAAAAAAACAGCCATTTAAGGTTATGAGTACGAAATCATGGATGAGACATTTATCTGCAGCTGTGATGCTGCAGCTTCTCCTAAAGGTTTCATGAATGCATATTTAAGTACTTACAAGGTACTTACACATGCAACATTTGGTTGTCAGACTATCCCTTAATATTTATACCAGAAATAACTTGATACAAAATGTATTACAAGAACTTGAAAGAGTAGAATATTTAGCACTTATCAAGCCATAGAGCCATGTGTGTCTAGCAACCTGTCTAATCTACCTATCTATCTACCTATCTATCTACCTATCTATCATATATCTATCTATCTATCTATCTATCTATCTATCTATCTATCTATCTATCTATCTATCTATCTACCTAATAGCAAGGCAGATTTGTTCATTTAATATTTCTCTTGAAATTGTCTCATTAGCAAACCTCACTGTATTGTGTCTCTCTGGGGCTGAATACAGCCCATAAAATGTAAGTATTGTTTCTGCAGATTAAAAGAGTCATAAAAATTTTACACCATGGTAAATGTTATATCATTTCCTTTTATATTATGGTTTTAAAAAATAGATCACTCTCAGAATATTAATTTTAAAAGAGAGAAACTTACAAGTATCTTCAATCATTTTAATTTTAATTATAAGAACATAATTTGTACCAAATATAAAGTACAGTCTAATAAAGGAATTGTTAAATAAAAGTTTTCCAGTGAGACAACGATGATATATAACTGAACATATTGCTTCTCATATCTACGGCTTTGATGCAAGACAAAAGTGGCAGCCGGGGCCCATGGCGGTTGTCACTTCCGCCACTTAAGAGCAACCATGGCACACACCTCTCAACATATGTGTCCGGCACTTGCTAAAACATTAAAGAGCCATCACCATATTTAACCGTGGGCATGAGGTACTTTTCCATAAGGTTATCTCTCTGTGTGCGCCAAACCCCCCTCTTATTGCCAATTTTTTTTTGTTTCATCTGACTATAGAATCCAATCCCATTTAAGTTTCAGTAGTGTCTGGATGCAGGTCATGGTCATGAACGATTTCCTGTTCACCGAGGTATACTAAAAAATGTAAGTTATCAATTGGAATATATTTCAAATATAGTTATAAAAAAATGTATTTTTGTGCCACTTGTGTTCCCTTCTCTGCTGATATTTTGCACCACAAGGCAGCACTGAAACAGAGGCCTGTAGCAACAGATCGTGTGCTCCCACCACAAGACCACCAGGGTAGGAAGAAAAAGGGAGAAGGGAAAGTAATACGTATAAAGTAAAAAGGAAGAGATAGTAGAAAGGGGAAAGAAAGAGAGAGAGGGAGAGAGAGAGGCAGAAGGGGAGAGATGAAGAAGAGTTTTTATTTTGAAAGTGTTTGTATGAAGAAAAGATTGTATTTTGGCACAAGTGTGTCTGTGTGAGGGCAAGCATATGCAAGGATGTTTGTGTGAAAGGCCAAGTGTGACTACATTTGTGTGCATGGCCAGGCATGTGTAAGGAAAGGTGTGTATCTTGGCAGTCTATCTATTAGTACTTCCGTTCTGGGCCTAAAGGGAATAGAATAATTCATTGAACACATTTTAACCTAGGGGAGTTATCTAGTATTGTTTTAAAGTCCAGTAACTTTTAGAATGTCCACTATGAACCATTTCCATGCCTCTCCCTGGTCATGACGCTCGAGTGCTGGCACCACTGTGATGTGCGGTTTCTTCACTGTAGGTTGTTTAAATTCTTTTTCCATGTTGGGGAGGGGGTGTTAGAAAATGATCAGCCAGGGTGTCAAATGTGCTTGATATGCCACTTGTGTAAACCAAGAAAAATCTAAAATATATTTTACTGAATTAGAATTAATGTATTTCACACAAAAAATCAAATGTCATGTGTACACTTGAATTTATTATTTTCTGTATTTTATATACTGTATAACTGCTTATCAAACTTTTGTTGATTATTGACTTTATGCACTTAATACATTTATATTATAGTCAAGCATCTAACACTGAAATAAACCTCCCATTAATCTTGGTTAAGGATGATAGCGATAATTGTATCATATTGTATAGTGTTAAAAAAAAATGTTTGCTACATGATCTCTGGGCATTAATGTGAAATCAGAATAATGGTGTATTTTTTTTTTTATCAAGATTGCAGAATATGTGATTCTTATGGAGCATTGTAAGTTACGAGTAAGAGGAAATTGGAAAAACAGACTTGTAGAACAATCATGTTCTGGTTTTAATTAATATTACATGTTACAATACTCATTAATGTTATCGGGTTGATATAAAGTAGCATGAACAAGGTATTTGACAACAGTAACATCCTTTGTTCTTTCTTATGTAGGAAGCTTAGTCTAATAGCATGATGCCTGCAGTCTCTACGGGTTTAAAGCAATACTATTTCACTTAAATAAACATCTTTTACTTACTAAGTGCATTTGTTCAAATGAATAATGAAATCACTATTTCTGGAACACAGTGTTATTACCTAGGGCAGAGATCCAATATGGATAAAGTTCTTTTGTCAGTAGCGCATCATCTATTTCATATAAAAAACATTTCAGCACATCAGTCACGTCTTCCAGCTGATGCTTTCCGACTTTTAGTTTAATGCTCCGTGCATCTTTCTTGAAATCTCCCAGTAACTCCTTTACATGCAACGGGTTTCCATTCTTCAGATATAGAGATTTGCTTCCCAAACCTTAATAAAAGAAGGCATTAAAATAAATATGTCTAGCTGAATTAGAGTAATGTATGCCAAGGAACCATGTTTTGTAAATGACACACATTATGACTGTTACAGAGCTGTGGCCTACAACAGCATAGCTTAAATAATTATTTCATTCTGAATTCTAAGAAAAATATACAAAAATATATGTAGAAAGGTATAAAATTGTTCCTGGATCTGTAAATGTGACATAAAATTCTAGATACAAATTCAGTTTATGCAAAAATAAAATCTGTAGCATGTCATAATAACATTGCGCTTATAAAATATGAAATATGAAGGCATACATTTAAGTTCAAAAGTTGCACTAAAAACTGTAATATTTAAAAATGTTTAAAATTCTATGGGTTCTCTTCACTAAGTTGGCACAAAAATGTGAGTTTGAAGCAGTCGGGACAGAAAGTGGACTAAAGCCAACTCACAACTCCACTTACAAAAAAAAAAATCACTTACATTTTGTATAAAAGCACCTGCAAGAGAATTGCGGAAAACAGCAAGCAATTCATTAACCTACAAGCTGCATAAGCAGGGGGGTTGCAAGGTTACCCCTCTCCTTCATAAACAGTAATACATTTTAAAATAATAATATTAATAATAATATTTCCCCATAGACTTAAAAAAGGTCCATATACTTGTATATGGCCCATTTAAGTCAAAGGAGGATGCAATGTAACTACCACTTGGGGTCGTTGTTGCACGATAGAATGTAAGCATGCGCCTGCACAACCAGTGGCCTATTTTCAATCTTATACCCCTGACACAGGATGGATTATTATTTTTTATTATTTGTTTTACTTCTTTTTCTATGGCCTCTTTCCCTCCGCATGAGGATTAGGAAATCACGGCATCGTTTGACAATGTTGTATGGGCCCTAAAAAGGAAGTTGATATTTTTTCTACAGGTTGTGTCCTTCTTGACAACCCAGGGGGTGGACAGCATTCTTCACTGTTCATGCTCCTGGTACCCACAATTTCATGGATAAACTTCTTACCTGGAGATATTAAAGGTAGAGGGAGGTTGGTAGGGCTTTATTTTGTAATACCTCCAAGACAAGGATGGAGACAGAGGGAAATGGATAGGGTCTGTGTCGTTCTAAAGGTTTTTAAGACTATTAACCCCCTTGCCTTGGCGGGAAGTTTGTAGGAAAAAGCATAGATTCCCTCAAATGGGAGTTAAATTAATTTTAACCCTCTTTTTGGTTTGAGCTCCATATTAAGAGTAATGGGTAAGATCGATAAAGCTTGCACCTATTTTCTTATCACATATACTTATACATATGTGTTTGTATGTTTGGATTTGGGCCCCAGTATTTTTTGTTTTAAAAAAAAAACAAAATTGGCTTATTTGTATGGCTTGCTTCCATCCAGTAAAGTAGGATCATGCACAAAATGTAACCCTGTTATCAAAAATGGATATTTTTTCACCCTGTACATTTTGTGGTCACTCACAAAAGCGTATCCTCTATGCTCTATGTGTCCATCTGCTACTGTGTAAATAACTTTAGCGTTAACAGCCTTAAGTATAGCTAGGAACATCTAGTGACGAGATGAAGATGATAGGAGAAAAAATAATTACATAGAGAAATAACTATTATGGCATGAGCTGGGACTAATGTAAGGTACATGTCTATGGTGTAATGAGAAGGACTAAAGCACAAGGTATCGGGTAATGTGAAGGGTAATTACTTGATGGGATAATGGGATAGATTATATATAGCATGGTGTTAGGAGTGACGTATACCTTAATTACAATAATTATACAGCTCCAATGTACAACTATTACTTTCTTGCTAATTTAGTTTGAAATCTATAAAAACCTTCTAGGATACACGACTGGAAGAATTTTAATTAAAGCGGATTATGGATATTGTTACTATGGACAACAGGTAAAGGTAATTTTGTCAAATGTTTAATATTTAGATATCATATAGTGATATTCATATATAGAATTGCTTACGGATAACAAATAGAAGTCAGACACAATCTGCTGAACATAAAGTCCGTATTACCTACCATACTGTGTAACAAATGCTATGCAGCTGTTCACTATAATAGGAATGTTGTTTTTGCTGAGCTGCTGGTCTTGTAGTGCATTACCATCTGTACCTGCTGCTTTTTCAATTGCAGAATGCCAGATCATGAAATCTGCTGCTGTATGTCCGTGGATGTATAATATCCTGCAACGTGAAAAATTAAAGGAAGAAAATAATATTCACACAATACTATCCTGGGGAGGATAAAAATGCAATTTAAATTAAATTTATTTGGCATCAAAAAATCTAAAAAAAAAAAAGATTTTAAAAAGGTTTGTTAATAAAAACAATAAAAATACTAAGTTAATAAAAAACATGCAGATTAATAAAGAACAATGAAGTTTAATTAAAGTCAATGTGGCATACCTACAGATGAATCTATCTGTGATGATTAAGACATCTTTAGCATATTTAGAGTATATCATCTATTCTATACATACACACATTCTCACACGTAACCATTTCACTCTTATCCAGGATTTCTAGATTCAGTTAATGGAAACAGCAATGGGCTCAAAGATAGCACCCCAATAGACTAACCTCTTTATAGCTAACTAAGAACACAAACTCCTTGACTTACACTGCCATGAACCATTCAGGTCTTATCACTACATAGATGATATATTCATTATACAGACAGAAAAAGAAGAAAAACAAAAGCCAGGATAGTTACAAAGAAAAATAAATCTGCATTGAGAAGACCCTGGGAACACCTAAGACAATACAATGTGAACAATTTCACTACACATATCCCATTAGTGGCTGTATACAAGCCTACACTAGAGTTAATGCACAAAATTCATAAGGGACTTAGTATTAAGAGAGGATAAAGCCTTAAAAGAAATATACCCTGAACCATCTATCCTGGCTTTCAGACAACCACCCAGTCTAAAACAAAAACTGATTTATAGAAAAATGCTAAGTGAACAGAACATTATTAAAAATGGTACCAAACATGCAATAGATCTCAGTGCAGACTGTCAACAAATCTGTAATGACAACACTGTCCATCACAACTATAAAACATGCATCAAGGGATCATACACATGTACTGTACATCTGCAAATGTTTTGTATATGATCCAGTGCAATAAATGTGAAACAAGATGTTACAGTGGAGAATCCACTTCAAGCCAGGAAAACATTATATATATATAATTAATAATTTCAACACTAAGGACACTGGATTAAACATGGACATAGGATTCCTGTCACGTTATCAGAACTTAATGCACTCTCCCCATTTAACAGTCCTCACTTTGTTGGTCCAAATATATATCTATGAGGTGTTTTTTTTGTTTTAACAATGTTGTTATCAACATATGGAAAAATACTAAAACAATTGTATCAGTCCTCAGTAAACCACAATGACATTTGGAAATGGCAGTTTAGGGAAATAAGAAAATCTAGAAATACAAAAACCACTTTTTTCGATTGAAAAGTTTTTTTATTGGCATCCAGGCACAGCATATGACAGAACATGCAAAAAAATACTTATAGATCAGAGTAAAGCGGCGCCCAGACGCCCATTTTTCGTTTTGTTTTGTGTGAGATTATGACATGCAAATAGCATAAACATCGTCAGGTATTAACCAATGTAACGTAAAACAAGTGCATACAATAAGCAACAGCGACGTCACTGGTCTTGCTGAAAGTCCCAGGCCTCACCGAGCTAAGGTAGTGAGGAGGAAACCAACATGAGGAAAAAAAAGGCTCAGAGACAGCTACATCCAGGACCAAGCCTGGTAAACATAGCACGATATAAGTTAGCGCAGATATTCACGGGAAGGAAAACCCTCCAGGAATGGGCCAACCCGTAGGCAGAGTCCCAGGCCGTGGCACCATACGCCATCAGGCAGTGAAAAAAAAGGAGGCGGAAAAAATCTCAGTACCGGAACCAGGTGAAAAAGGGTGGAAGCACAAGGGGGAGGGGAGAAGAGGGAAATCGGGGAAGAAAGGAAAGGGACAAAAACAAACAGAACAAAAAAAAAAAAAGGGGGGGAGAAAGGAAAGAAAGAGACCACTCAACGCACCTGAACGGTACCTCATAATGCTGCTATCCGTCCCGTGGAGCCGTCAGCGTAAGCAGAAGACATCCAGGGGGTCCACACCTTCAGGAAACTGTCAGTAGTGTTGTGTATGTAAGCAGTGAGTTTTTCCATGTGCATGATATGCCAAATTTTAGCTAAAATTTGCTGTCGGGAAGGGATGCACGCATTCCAATTTTTAGCGATAGAGAGTCGCGCAGCCGCGCATATCCTGTGAATGAGACGTTGGATGCACCTGGGGAATCGGGGGTCAGGATGATCTTTATTAAGCAAAGCCGTTAAAGGGCACCTATCTACCCGTGTACCCACAAGTTCACTGAGAAGATCAAAGACCCAGCTCCACATGTCCACGGCCAGAGGGCACGTCCACCACATATGGAAATACAAGCCCCTCTCTCCACAACCTCTCGTGCAGCCATCCCCGGAGCCCGGGAAGATCCGGGCGACCCGGGAAGGGTGAAGATACCACCTACCAACCACCTTGAACGCGCCCTCTTTAATGAGAGTATTAGCGGTAAGCGAGAACGTGTTAGTGTATATTTCTGTCCAGTCCAGCTGGGTCAAAGGTACCCCGAGGTCACTCTCCCACAAACGACAATGGGAAGGGGTGACTGAGAAGGCATGAGTGATAAGGTGAGTGTAGAGCTGCGAAATCGCGCCCGGACGTCTGTCCCTAGCCCAACATAGTCGTTCGAACGGAGTCATAGGAGGGAAGGAGCGGGGAAATTTGAGCCCCGTCAAAAAAGAACGAAGTTGAAGGAAACGAAACGTTTCCGCGGGGGGCATCTGAAAGGAAGCAGTGAGGGTACGCACGGTGTGGAAATAGCCCTGGTTATACAGGTGACCAGTCTTCGTAAAACCGTGAGATCTCCACCAGCGGAAGGAAGCTAACTCCAACCCCGCAGGAAAGGCAGGATTGCGAAACAGAGGGGTAAGGGCAGACGGCGCGTGGAGCAAACTGAGTTTCGTTTTAAGACGGTCCCACAAAGAGAGGGAAAAGAACAGGGTAGGGCTAGCAGCACAAGATGGGCGCGCGCTCCCCCCCAACCAACAGACCTCCGAGATGTCAGGCAAATGGCACAGAGTCTCCTCGAGGGGAACCCATCTAGGGGCCTGAGGACCGAGATGGACCAGCGCCAGTTGCGCCAGCTGAGCAGCATGAAAATAGGACAGCAGGTGAGGGACCCCCAGGCCCCCCATAATGCGTGACCGGTAGAGGTGATCACGACGCCACCTCGGCCTGGCCCCCCTCCAAACAAAGCGAAAGATCTCCGCCTGAAGAAGGTCCAGGTCCCGTAGCACCAGAGGGATAGGGAGCGAACGGAAAAGGTAGAGTATTTTAGGTAAAAGTGTCATCTTGACACTATAAACTCTGCCGAGTAGGGAGATACTATAGGGCTGCCATCGACGTAGGTCACCCTTCAGTTTCTGCAGCATCGGGAGATAATTAGCGGCATAAAGGTCGGGAAGGCGGGCAGTCAGGTACACCCCCAGATAGCAAAGCCGATGAGGCTGCCACTTAAAATCAAAGTTCAAGGCTATAAGTTTAACGGTGTGGGAAGGTAAAGAGACATTCAACGCCTCACATTTAGAACTATTGATCTTATAGCCCGAGATGGCCGAAAAGCGGGACAGGAGGGCATACAGGTTTGGCAGGGACACCAGGGGTGAGGTGAGGGAAAGAAGCACATCATCAGCAAAGAGACTAACCTTGTAAGGAGAGTCTCCCACCTGCACCCCCTTAATGTCTGGGTGCAGGCGAATAGAAGCCGCCAGAGGCTCAATACACAGAGCAAAAAGAAGGGGAGAAAGGGGACAGCCCTGCCGCGTACCATTGCGGATAGGGAACGGGGAGGACACTGCCCCCCTGGTATCCACCACCGCGCTAGGGGAAGAGTAAAGACCACGCAGAGCAGTGAGGATACCCCCAGTGAAACCGAAAGCCCCGAGCGTCGCCCACATATAATCCCAGTCGACCCGGTCAAACGCTTTTTCCGCATCCAGAGACAGTAACAAGGTCGGAGACCGAGCCAACCGGGACGCGTGAACAACCCCCAGGGCGCGGCGGATATTATCAGGGGCCTCCCGACCCAAAACAAAGCCCACCTGGTCCGGGTGGATCAGGCGTGGCAAGCACGGGGCGATCCGCAAGGCCAGAATCTTAGCATAGAGTTTAACGTCCACATTAATAAGGGAAATAGGACGGTAATTGGAGCAAAAGGAAGCATCCTTCCCTTCCTTGGGAATCACAACAATTTTAGCGGAAAGCATCTCAGGAGGTATCGGGGAACCCGAGAGGAATTTGTTGAACAGTACCGCCAAGTGTGGGGACAGAATGTGTTTGAAGCGCTTATAGTATGCGGCCGTGAACCCATCAACACCGGGGGCCTTAGCGCCCTTCATGGTACTGAGGGCCAAATCTACCTCCTCCTGAGTGATCTCAGCAGACAAATGGAGTACCTCAGCCGGGGAAAGCGACGGCAACCGAGAGTCACGGAGGAAATCCCGCATTAACTGGGCAGTGTGGGGTGTATGAGAAGTCTTGTGGCCATCATAAAGCGAGGTGTAATAGTCAGTGAATTGCTTACAAATGATATCTGGGTGGGAGGACGTCTCCCCCGAGGACGTATGGATTTGCCGAATATGGTGGGATCCCGTGGCCAAGCGAAGACGTCTCGCAAGCATGGTATCGGGTTTATTGCCCTTTTCAAAAAATTTTTGGTTCGTCCAGCTAATGGCCTTTAGGACATCAGCCGAAAGGATCAAATTAAGTTCCCCCTTTTTGACTAACAAGGAACGAAGGGCCTGAGGGTCCCCAGTTGACTTATGTCTACGTTCAAGGTCACGAATCTCGGTCCTCAAGAGGAGCTCCTGACGGAGCTTCTCCTTTTTCTTTTGGGAGGCCAGTCGAATAAAGGAGCCTCGGATAACTGCCTTGTGCGCCTGCCACAATGTCCCCACCGCCAAATCGGGGGAGGAGTTCAAGCGGAAGTACTCCTCCAGAGCGTCCGCCACAGAAGCACCTATGGCCTGGTCCGCCAACAGGGAGTCATTCAGCTTCCACGTGGCTGTCGGGCGACGGGGGGAAAGATCAGAGAACGTCCCCTCAACTACACCATGATCAGACCAGGTGATCTCGTGGATGCGGGAGGATCGCAGAGAGCCAAGTATATTTTGCGATATAAAAATGTGGTCTATGCGGGAGTAGCTGTCATGTGGGTTGGAATAGAAGGAAAAATCCCTGTCTCTGGGGTGAAGCGTGCGCCAGGCATCAAACAAATTCATTCGTCGCAAGAAAAGCTGAAGGGGTTTGTACGAGGACCGCGGGAGAGTGACACGTCGAAAGTCAGACCTGTCCAGGTAAGGGTCCGGGGTAGCATTAAAGTCCCCACCCACAATCAGGGCGGTGGACCTGGGTACGTCAAGCAAAGCCTCCAGTCGCGAATAGAAGCCCGAGAGGTTGGGAGAGGGCGCGTAAACGTTGAGGATACAAACGGCCCTACCAAACAAGGTACCCTGTAAGCGTAAGTATCGGCCATCAGGGTCCTTGACTAAACCAGTAGGGAGAAAATCGAGCCGTTTGTGCAACAGAATCGCGACCCCATTGCGTTTCGTGGGATTAGTGGCATGAAAGTGTTGGAGGTAATGTTTGCCCCAATACCTAGGGACATGGTCATGTTTAAAGTGCGTTTCCTGCAAGAGGACTACGTCCGCGCGTAAGGCAGAATAGTTTTTGATAGCTTTGAGACGTTTTTGCGGGGAATTGAGGCCATGTGTGTTATGGGTGATTACCTTCAGGGTGGACCCCCCAGACGACTCCAGCAGATCCATCAGGCACCACAGACGGCCGGCTCAAAAGTAACTAGGCGGAAGGTGACCCTTGAAAAGAAAAACACCAAATAAATAAGAAGGAGAAGAAGAACAGAGAAAGAGGGAGAGAAGAGAGAAAGAAGAAAAAGAAAAAAAAAAATTTAAAAGGGGTACCACAGGGGCCGGGAAGGGGAATCCACCTACAGGAGCCCAGGGAAAGAAATCGTGGAACGATCTCAAAGAGAGAAATGTAGTAAAAGGAGAACCAAACGTGCAAGGGATAAGCACCCCAGTCACAGGAGTGAAAAGGGAGTGCCTATGAAGTGAGATCACAAACGAAGAGCAGGACCCTCACCGAGACCGGCGAGCCTGTTCTATGGGGGGACCTGGGAGACCAGACGGAACCCCCCCGCCGAGAACAATATAGCGTAACGGAAATTAAAATGAAATAGGAACTCAAACAGGAAAAACGGCCGTGTGTCGAGGTGAGTGCAGACGTATGTGTATGAAAAGAAAAAAAAAAAAAAAAAAATTAAAAAAGAAATCCCCCTCCCCCCTCCTCCGGGAACCACGCTCTAATGATCAGGTCAGGCAATAAAAGGACCGGACAACAGAAGTTGGTGCAGGTCAATAGCAGAACACGGGTGGTCAAAGACCCGTGACCTTAGTGAACCGAAGCCTCCAAAGGACAGAGACGTCTGGGCCCAAAGTACAAATCAAGGAGAGATAAACGTAATGAGGGGGGGAAGGGAAGAAAAAATAAATAAATAAATAAACCCCAAAACAACAACAAAGCAAAACAAAAACAAACCCCCTAAACCCACACAGAGCACACGATAGCGATGCAGTAGGAGCACATCCGCCCCAGATATGGTCGGTAGAGCTTACTAAGGCTTACAAAGGTATTAAGGCTCACGAAGGCATTAACCCCCTAAGGGGAGAGGCGCCACTAGAGGGGCCGTTAAGGAATGGAGATTAAGCATACAGAAAAAAAAAAAAAAAAAAAAAAAAAAAAAAAAGGAGAAAAAACCCTGCGGACCCGTATGCAGAAAAAAACAACCGGAGCTATACAGGGGTATAACAATAATAAAAGTAATAAATCACAATACTAATAAAATAATATAATAATATGAAAGAGAAAAAAAAAATAAAAAAACCAAAAAGCTCTTAGTCCCTTCAGGTAGGAGGCACCGGAGCAGGATCTTCAGCGATGTCAGCGGCCCCCGAAGCAGCCTCGGGTGGAGGAGAAGGCACGGCAGATCGAGTAGACCGAGGACGAGGGTCCATCTGTTGCTGCAGGCGCAGGACTTCTGGAGTGACGGTGATCCCCAGGTGCTTCAGAAAGTCCGGGCCATCGAAGGGGTCACGGAGAACATGTAGAGCGGAGCCATGGTGTGCAATAAGGCGAAATGGGAACCCCCATCTGTACTTGATCCCATTAGAACGAAGGAGTTCCGTGATGGGTTTCAGCACCTTCCTCTTCTGCAGCGTAGAGGGAGCGACGTCCGCGTAAAGATGAGGTGTAATACCGTCTAAAGACGGAGAGCCGTTGCGAACGGCCCGGAAGATCGCCTCCTTTGTGGTATAATGGTGACACTTAAGGATAATATCCCTCGGATTATCCGACGGCGCGGGGCGCGGCCGAAGCGCACGATGAACCCGGTCCAGATGTAAATCCTCAGCCGAGGCCTCGGGCAAGAGAAGACGGAGGTAGCGGTCAATAAAATCAGGTAAGGGAGCCGTTTCAGGCACATTACGCACCCGAATATTGCAACGCCTTGACCGATTGTCCAGATCCTCGACCTGCTCCTGTAAAATGTGGTATTTGGACTGGAGAGTTGCCATGTCCGCGGTAGCGGCCTGGTGATCCTCGGCCATAGCCACGTGGCCACGCTCGAGCTCCGTGGTGCGGGATTGCAGGTCACGAACCTCCTTGGTCAGGGTTGTCAGACCATCTTTGATGTCGCGGTGGAGGTCCTTCTTGACCGTCTTGAGGAGGTCCGTAAGGTCCGCAATATCTTTTTTGGTGCATGGGGAATCCAAATCCTCAGCCCCAGGGTCCGGGCCGCTTGAGGCACGTGGCGTCACGGAATCTTTCTTCCGAAAGTAGGAAGCTACCGCAGCCGATGTATCCCTCGGGGGGTGTTTAGGCATCGTTGCCTGTCGAGATGGGGCACAATAAATAGCTTTAAACGCTGAAAAAAGCGGAATTTCCCGGCGGGTGAGTCAGGAGCAACTCAACGTGCGTCCATCTTGGTCGAGCTCCAGGACACGCCCCCTCCAAAAACCACTTTTAATAAAATCACAACTGTCAGTCTAAGAAACCACAGGGTCCTTGTGGCTAGACTAAGTTGCTTAATTACCACAAAAATAATAAACAGAAAAAAATACCAAAAAATATATAGTGTTTTATAGAGTATTTATAGAGTATAAAGTCCCATATAAGAAAAACCTATAAAAAATTGTATCCAACTAAAAAAGGGACATCTTTCTACAGATATTTTACCATCAGCACAATGTTTTGAAGTATTCAGTGCTGAAACACTGTTGATACAAATTCATGTTGCAGGACAATTGCTACAAAGTTTTTTTAGTTAGATATGATTGGGCATAAACATTGGGGTAGGAATTGATTAGAATTTTGTAATCAATCTCAAAAGGTGAAGTTGTATTAGGGTAACGTTTGTCAAAGTAATAATTTAGTTCAGTAACAACTCCAAAAAGTCCCATGTCAAAGTGTGTCTGATTGAGAATTATTAATAAAAATTACACCTAATTTATTAAATGTTTCCTGCAAATCATAATTTACTTTAAAATATAACAGTCAGGCAGACCCATGGGAAAATATTGGACTAACAAGGCTATCCACAATCATGAATTTATGTATACTTATTATTCCTTAATTTGAAATAACAAATAACAATTAAATAAGGTTCCATAGAAGATTTATATGCCTTCATAACATATGTTAATCAGAATGATTATAATTTACAATTCACATCATGTATCCATCAAAAAGAAATCAACTTTTTGGATTTAACACTATATATACATGAAGAGGAGATACACACCAAGACCTATTTCAAACCAACAGACAGAAACGGATTTATCAACTTTACGAGTTGTCATCACCCTAATTGGTTGAGAAACATTCCCAAAGGTCAAATTTCACGAATTCGCAGGAACTGTTCAAATGAAGATGATTTCCACACACAAAGTCAGAAATTGCTAACCAAATTCGAAGATAAAAATTACCCATTAGATCTTCTACAACAAAGTTTCACGTCAGTCAAACAGAAAAAGAGGGAAGAATTTTTTAAGAAAAATCAACAGCAATCAAACAATAAATTAGAATTTTCATTTTTCACCAGATATAACGATAAAGCCTTTGAAATTAAAAAAGCAATTAGAAAATGCTGGCCAATTCTTAAACAAGATAACATCTTAAAAGACTGTTTACCGGATAACCCAAACGTTATTTACAGAAGAACAGAGAACCTCAAGTCCATATTAGCCCCCAGTACATTACCTAATATAGATGGAAAAGATAACGAAAAAAACTTTTTATCAATTAAGACACCAGGATATCACAAATGTGGAAAATGTAAATTGTGTAAAACATGTAATCTACAAAATAAAAAAACAACCACATTAATATATGCCAATACAGGCAAAGAGTTTAAAGTTAAACATTTCATCAAATGTGATACAATTAACGTCATATACCTCTTAGAGTGCAAATGTGGTACTCAGTACATTGGACGCACTTCAAGAAAATTGAAAACAAGAGCTTTAGAACACATAAGAGGTATCAAGAATCGAAATCCGAAACATAGTGTCTCCAGACACTGCAACAGTTGCCCAGTTTTTTCTTTTAAAGATTTTAAAGTTATAGGAATAGATACAGTTACTCCACATTGGCGTGGAGGGGACATTAAACAACAACTGGCTAAACGTGAAACTGAGTGGATTTACAAGTTCCAAACTCACAAAAAAGGAGGACTTAATATGGAACTCGACATTTTAGCTTTTATGGATTAATACATTTATTTCATATAAACAATCATTTATTTATACATTATACCACTCATATTACTATTTATATAATCATAATATATATAACAAATGATTTTCCCATTTATATTTCATAGAGTGACACTTTTATTGTTTATATATTTTTATATATTTCTATAT
>VKOC01000001.1:6133387-6158934 GCA_009364415.1 Spea multiplicata
TATATATATACACATACGTGTGTGTGTATATATATATATATATATATACATATATATATATGTGTGTAAAGGCAGGGGTGTGTGTGGTGAGGGCAGTGTATAAATGTGTATGTATGGACAGGCATATGTGTAGATATATATATAGATATATATACATATCTACACACATATATATATATATATTATATATATATATATACACATATATATATTATATATGTGTGTGTGTGTGTGTGTGTAAGGGCAGTGCATGTATGTATATGTCAGCCAGCAAATCAACCAGCAAATCACCGGTAAGGTACATCGCTTGCCGTGACTGGCTGGTTGTTGTACGCTGGGTAGAGGGGTAGTCTTATACGGCGAGTATAGTCCAAACTCTATATTTGGACTGTAAAAGTTGGGGGTCGTCTTATACGCCCAGTCGTCTTATACGCCGGAATATACGGTAGGTTTTTGTAGCCTCACAATACGTGTTAGGTAATGAGTTTACAGAATGCCCGGACTCTGCCATGTAACTCATGGTATGCATTATTTCAAATATATTTTGCCTTTTTGGGTTTCCTTTCAACTGTTCTTTCTCATCAATGATTTTTACTAATGGTTCAATACGTTGTCGTTATTTTGGAGAAGCCCACAACTTTTTTACTTTAATTTTTGCACACATGCTTTATAAGAGCTCCTAATAGGATATATTATACTATAATATAATATATATATTATATATATATATATATATAATTATATATATATATATAATATATATATATTATTCAAGACCTGTTGAGTTATTTAAACCCAAAACTCTATAGCTTGAGATTCAATAACATATTGTTTATCTCAACTCACCATACATTCTTAGTAGTCGTTATTATATTTGGTAATATATTTACACCAAGATACAATTGTGTGGCTGGACCTACAACATTTACCTTTTCACTTCTTGTGTAATATACCGTCATTCCCTTCTAGATTGTAAACTCTTTAAGCAGGTCTCTCCCGCTTTTGTTTCTGTACGTCTAAATAATAATGTGAAGCACTAGTTATGCCCTTTTTGCCTGATGTAGAGTGAATATGCTTTTGTTATATAAATAATAAATACAATACCATCCTATTAAGCTGTTAATTGTTAAATAAATATTAATGCCATGTAATGAGCATAGTAGCGGAAAAAGAAATTGGCAAATAAAGTGGTACACACTACTTGTATAAACTAGGATAAATAACAAAAGTCATTTTTTGTTTATCAGGAGAAATAAGTGTTATTTTTAGACATGTTAAATGTAAAATACATATTAGACATATTTTAAAATTCTTATTATCTATTATTTCATATCCTTAAACATTTAATAGTATATTTAACAGACACAGGCATTCTGTTGAATGAATAGTGCATTAACTGCAAAGTGTCCTACAGCTCTCTAGTTTATACCCTGAAAGTGCTGTTACTCAACGCAGGTGAAACATGCTTTTTTATTCCAAAGGCAGAATTTATGTCAAAGGAACTTTTACATCAGTGGCAGCTACTAAAACCCTTCAGTTTTGAGGAAGGTTTGCTTGCTAAGACACGCTATATTTCCATTAAGTTAATCTAAAAGTCAGCCTTTTGTAATCCTAAGTATAATACATTAAAGCCTTTCAAGTGCAACTCAGCAAAATGTAGACTTTCATATCCCTACTTACTGCAGGCATTCATTGCTAACTATTAAACATTTATATATTGTACAGGTTAAAGATGGAAAACACTCACAGTGATAAATTATGTATGATATTGGGAATATTTCTGCCTTTACTTCCTTGAGCAGGCTGTAATGCAAGATTCTGAAATAAACATTTCAGTAGTGAACTGAGATACAGTTTAGATTTACAATCTTCCTTTAACTTGAGGATTTCCAATACTTTGGGTTGTTTACACAAAAATGTGCAATTCTTAAAATGAATTGTTAGTACATCGATGTTAGGGTTAATCTGATCATAGTCTAAATGTCTTCATTCCTAAGAGTCTGTATGCGGGATGTTGTTGGCAAAGTGGACCAAAATGACAAACTGCATGACACGTCACCCAGCCCCCTTACAAAAAGGCTCAACCTCTACCTGTAAATAGGTATTGGTGCATAAAACTGACATAGCTGCTGGTTACTATTGTAACAAGTGTCAATATACCTGATATGTAATTACCGTGCCTATTATTTACTATTCTTTTACTTTCAAGTAGCAAAAAATCCCTCTGGTGTAAAATCAAAGTGACCAATAAATATAGTATACAAGTGAGCCAAATATTATATTTTTACACTTATATTGCAATATCTTCAATATTTATTTCACAAAAAAGTGAGCAAAGAGAAAAAAATATATAGTGTAGTATGTATTATAATTTTTGGGGAATGTATTATTTTGAACCCTCTCCTTTTTTAATACACTCACAAATAAGGAGGCTCATATAACTAGGCTCCCAGTCGGCAGTTGTGTATTGGAGTATTCCACCTTTGTATCTCCTTTCTATGAGTCTGTGAAGCAGTGATGCCAGGCAGTAGAAACTTGTAAGGAAGGTATAAAGAAGATTTTCAGAGGAATTATTCGATAGTCGGGTTGACTATAAATGATGGTGTCAGCTTACATTTCAAGTCGGTACAGCACAAGTGTCCCTCAAGTCTCTTGGTGTCCCACGTTGTGTAGCTTCGAAATATCCCAGCAGATCTGTACCAGATAATGAGCATCTTGTTGTTTCTTCTTGGATTCTCCTTAGCTCATCCCTGGGCCATGCTGAGGTGGGTGCATGGGACGCACAGCATGCAGTGGGCAGGGAACAGAGGAAAGAGCACTGTGTGCCCCTCTGCTTTGCTGCCCTGACTGCAGTGGTGGGAGTGTAAGTCCTCGATCTCGGTCTCAGTGCCAGCACTTGATACTGAGCGCCAAAAAATGATGTAATATCCCAGCACTTAGCTGTGAAGCCGCACACAGTGACAGAGCAGCGAGATAGAGGCCTCACACTCCCACCACAGGACTTCAGTAAGGTAAGGGGATAGAAAATGAGAAAAGGAGTAGAAAATGAGAAAAAAGGGAGAGGATAGATAGAAAAGGGGTAATTAGAAAGAAGGGGTAGATAGTGAGAAAGGAGGCTGATAGTTTATAAAGGGAGGAGAGGGTAGATCATGAGAAAGGGGATAGATTGTAAGAAAGGGGAGAGGTGTCACGCTCTACTCAGGCTGCGGAGCTGCATGTCTTTTGTTTCCCTGTCTTGCTGTGGTCCATTTATGGGTTTCTGTATGTTCTGTCCTGAACCACTGATTCCTTGATTCCAGTCTTGCTCTTTGCTTCAGCTCTGTTTCCTTTATAAGGTGTGCCCCACCAATGTGTTCTGTTTGTCTGCAGTCTACAGGTATGTCTCTCTGATATGTGTTTGGAGGTCATGTTTAGTTCCTCTGTAGGCACTTTTTAGTGTTAGGACCCACCGTCATTGGAGTACTTTGGCGTAGTGGTGGGCTAAGCATACTATGGCCATAAGATGTGACGGAATCTCCAATAGTTATCATATAGTCCTAAGCTATTTCCTGTGGGGTGTCCTGTCTTGTCCTATATCCCCGGTAGAGGGGTGTCCTGTCTTGTATCCCCAGTAGAGGGGTGTCCTGTCTTGTAACCCCGGTAGAGGGGTGTCCTGTCTTGTAACCCCGGTAGAGGGGTGTCCTGTCTTGTAACCCTGGTAGAGTCCTGTGTCCTGTCCTGTTCATGTCGAATCTTGAGTATTCCTTGTCTTGTTCCCTGTTGTGCTCTGTATTATGTATATCTTGTCTGGTTATGCTCCTTGCTCTGTCATCCTTGTTTGCTATGTTTCTCCTGTACTCTGCTTAGCTTCCCTACTCTCAGCCTGCAGCATGCACATGATTCCAGTGCTATGTCTCATGCCTGCTCCAGGGTGCCTGCAGGATATTTCCACGTTCTGCTCTGTTCTGTCATCATCTACTGCTATGTCAGGGCGCTGGTATGTGGCTGCACAACCCTAGATGCCCACTGGGAGAGTGCTGTCGCTCTGCACCAGGCCCTGTCCAACTGCACCGTAACTCCTGCACACAATCTTTGGGTGCTCTGGGTTTTTACAGTCATCTGTATAGACCCGGTTCATGACAAGAGGTAGACAGTGAGAAAGGGGGGTTTAGATAATAAGAAGACGCGAGAGGTAGATAGTAAGAAGATTGTAGAGCAGAGATTGGGAGTAGATTGTATGAAAGGAGGGGAAGAGATAGCAAGAATATTGAAATAAATAAAGAGAAACTTATAGGTGAGAGATAATGAGGAGGAGAAATCAAGGTGGCAGTTTCCATGTGTGCAACCTGGGTGCTGGGCAAGACCTATCGTGCAATCTGGGCAAGTCTTTATGCATAATCTGGGTGCTGGGGCAGGTCCTATGTGCACAATCTGGGTACTGGCCTTCAGGGTGTGCGACCTGTGATCTATGTGCATTTTTAAGTTGATTGCACTTTGGTAGTTTTCTGTTTGTTTTTTTTTAATTCTCACTTTGTTTATACCATAAACAATGAGTGTGTTGGTCTGTGATGAATCAATGTTGTGCATTCTGATGGGCAAACCTTTTATAGTTTGTTCTGCATTCATGGCGTAGCTGGTCCTTTTATATAGTTAAATTGGCCCCTCACAATGTATAATTATCACACACATGTTTTATATCAAATAAAAATTAAAAAGAAATGTAAAATTAAAAATAAACTAAAATAATGAATTAAATGTCTATATACTAAGTATATTGTCTATTTTTAAACGTATATGAATTTTCTCAAATTCATAGTCCTATGAAACAAGTCACTGCAGGGGGTACAGAGAAACTTGAGGGACACTTGCGTTGTACGGATTTGAAATGTAAGCTGATACCAACTTTTATAGTAAATTAAATTATTGAACAATAACTGCGAACATCTTCTTTATACTATATACAATAATAATTTACCATAATATACTATAATATTCTATAATAATTGATGACTTTAAGGGTTTATACAGTAGAGGGAATTTTTGCTGCATGAAATTAAAACAATAATAATTAATTAGCATTAATATTGTATTTTGGACCCTTAATAAGATTGATCAACTCTCACAAATAAGAAATGAAATCTGTTCCTGTGGTTTTCCTGCTTTTACCAAGCTCTTTTTTTCCATTTTTTTCTATGCTTTATGCCGACAGTACCTCTTGCAGTTCTTCTGGGGGGTTTTCCCTCCCTCTCTCATTGCCCTTTTTTGCACCTCACTTGCTGACATCTTTTTCTCACCATTTGTTTATCTTCTTTACCTTTTTTCTTTTATCTTGTTTGCCTGCCTTTTACATTTTTCTTCCACTTTTTAACATCTTTTTTGCTCCCATGCACACACACACACATACAGGCCCAGATTGGGACAAAAAATAGGCCCGGGCATTTAAGACTGAGCAGCCCATTTTTATTTATTTATTTATTGTTAAACCAAATTCTAACAAATGTAATATACCATTTCTTGTTGTCTATTAGTTATATTTCAAGATGATTTTGTCACTGTAATCAATTAGCAGCAATTTATAAAGCGCTATATCTTTAATGAAAGATTCAAAACAGTAACTAATCTTTGACCATTTAGTTGGTACTTAGAGAAAAAACTAGTGGCAGTGTGGCACTCCTTAGGCCTTGGCTGGTCAGATCACCCTCACAACGAGTGAGTCTGTCAGTCGCAGACTCACAGCACAGCAGGGAAGAAACTCAGACCACCCCAAATGAATTGGGGCACTCAGCCAATCCTCTAGGCGGAGCAATGTGACTAAAAAGTAATCATACACGGGACCCCTGAAGCCACAATTTAGTGCCACTAATCCTTTTTAATAAGAAATGCAGGTTAAAAAAGAATAAATAACACAATACCTTTACTTTTGCTCTCACTGATTTCTGGGCCTAGAATGTTTTCTCCTCTGAAGTGACTAGAAATTCAGGAGGGTGTTTTATCTCTGGATAAGTAAAAATTAAATAGTTCAACTTATTCCTACAGAAAGTAAAGGGCCAGAAAACAGATGACTAAGTACACATCAGGAAAGGCTCTGCCACCCAGACACACACAAGGACAGACTCTGCCACACCTACACCCAAACACACACACACACACACCAGGACAGGCTCTGCCACCCAGACACATACAACAGGACAGGCTCTGCCACACCGACACCTAAACATACACACCAGGATGGGCTCTGCCACCCAGACACCCACATCAGGACAGGCTCTGCCACACCGACACCCAAACACACACCAGGACAGGCTCTGCCACACCAACATTTCCTTGGTCCCTGCTCCACTCTCCCTAGCATGTAATCACTCCCTCCGCTACCACACCAAAAAAATTGCCACACTGACTGCAGATTAGGGGAAGACTGTGAGAGTCAGTGCAGTCTTCCCCCTTCTCACCCTGACCATGACTTTAAGAGGTCCTCTCCCCTGAAATCGTTCCCAGTCCCTTTGTCCCTCATTCACTAAGCCATACCTCTCCTTTCCTTCCTCCCTGTGAACTATAGATCAAACACATATAAACAGCACTTGCATGTAGAGATCACATACAAACACTATATTTACAGGTATGCATAAATGATGTATGGAAACATAGCATAGCAGGTATAGATCAACAGAATCAACACAAAAACCAAGCTTTGCAGGTATAGATCAATTGAAAATCACATGTTAACTCCGCATTGAAGGTATAGATCAAATAAACAGAATGAGACATACAAACCCTCTATTTGTATATAATAATGTATGGAAACAGAGCATACCAGATACAGATCAACAGAATAACACACCCAGCTTTGCAGCTATAAATGAATTGGAATTCACATATGAACTCAGTGTCACGCTCTCACCCTCGGTATCGGGTGTTTGCGGGCGCAGCACCGCTCGCGAGCAGCCGCTACCGGGGGTGACGAGTATCCCTCTCGACTGGGGCGGGCGAGTCTTCGATCGCCGGCGCCGAGGGGTTTTGGTCTCTCCCTCGGTGTAGAGTGCTCGCGGGCACAGCACCGCTCGCAAGCGGCCGCTACCGAGGGAGAGACCAAAATCCCTAGAAGCCGGCGATCGAAGACTTGACCGCCCCCGTCGAGAGGGATAACTCGACTGCCCCCATCAAGAGGGATACTCGCCACCCCCGGTAGCGGCTGCTCGCGAGCGGTGCTGCGCCCGCGCGCACCCGACACCGAGGGTGAGAACGTGACACTCAGCATTAAAGGTATAGATAACCCTCTAAATTACAGCATAGATCACAGATTGCACACCCCAAATCCAGCCCTTGTGTCCACATTGCCCACATAGAACCTGATCAGCACCCAGATTACACACATATTACAGCCCAGCCTGAGCCAACTTTGTCCTCTAGCAGCCCAGTGTAAGACATCTTTGTCGGCAAACAGCCCACCCTTCATGTTCCATCTTTGCATTTCCCCAAATCACTTATACATCCATGATAGACACAAACACTTACAGTTGCTCACTCATTCGCACAAATCATTTACACTTATTCATTAATGCAGTCTCACAAATCATTCAAGCAATTCATCCACACATTTATTCATTCTCGTAAGCATTTACATAATTCACCCACACATTAATTCATTAATTCTCGTACACATTCACACTACCCCCTCTCCCCATCTACCCCTCCCTTCTCACTATGTTCCCCCTTATCACTATGTACTCCCTTCTCCACTATGTACCCCCTCCCCTACTTCTCAATATGTACTATCACCTCTCCCCTTTTCTCATTATCTAACCCCTCTCCCCCTTTCTCACTATCTACCACCTCTGCCCCTTATTGTAGTTTTTTTTTCTTAGTGCAATATGTATATTCATAAAAGGATAATATAATTATTAGTTTACAGAGTAGAGACTCTCCAATAGCATCTCTGCATGGAAATTAACTTCCAATATTATCAATATAAGCCTCTAGTAAGGATTAACATGTACTTTAATGTAATTTTAACTTGTAATTGGCCAAATACAGATGTTATTGCTTCTTACTCGATCATAAAAAAACAATTATACATGAATATAATATGTAATTATATTCATTTGCCCAGGAAACCAATAAACGTCAGTTTCTCAATATTCATGAATTGAGTCTCTCAACACAATAAAAACACCAACACAATATACATTTAATATCAATTGATATATAAAAGATTTACAGAAAATTTAATTCCACAAAAGTGTGAGTACAATCTATACTTGATGGGAGTAATGAATGTCATATTCACCTATATTTTTACGTCCGTTGTTATTTAGATTATAACTGATGAAAGTGTTTGATGTCATCTATACCTTCTCAAAAGCATTAGTTATACATTCTTTTTCATGTGTTACAACTGGTTTAGTTCCATCTTTACCTAAAATTGTACTGTTACAAAGGAAATGGAGAGTGTGTTTAAATTACCTGTACATAGCAAACCAAAATGAAAGAAATAAATGAAAATTATAATAGGGCATTTCAGGTGCATATTTTTTATGTTTGTTATGCTATCAAACGACAAAGCATGATAACATTATAGATTTAGAATTTGTTTAGACAATAAGCATTAAGAAGGTCATGAGAATTAATGAAATAGAGTTGAATACAGGATTTTAATTAGAAAAAATACAGATGAGAAAATCAACACACTTCAGGAATAAGGTGAACATTTGGAACAAAACTTATTATCATATAGAAAGATATTGAAAGCAGATAAGAATCATTAGACCCATCTAGTCTGCTAGTTTAAATTATTTAATTATATTAGCCTCTACCACTTCTACTAGAAAGCTGTTCTATTTATTTATACAGCCAGTAATATGAATAGTTTAACATTTCACTGGGGTTTTTTTTGTCATTTACCCAATTGATTACTAAAAATATTTATTTTGCAGTTAGTGATATTAATCAACTAATATAAATATTTTTTTAAAAAATTCATTATTACATTTATGTGTCAAACTAGATTTATAGTTAAAATATACGATTCGAAAATAGGCCTGAGTTTTGTGGCTTTCAATGTGAATTATTAATAAATGTATGTTAACTCTTAATTCAATACAATATAACTTGGAGTAGGATAATGGTTCCTTTTTAATGCTACCATTCATGTCGTTTAGTTCATTATATACTTTTGGTACTGTATGTTATAATTCCTTAGATGTTCTTTGAATACTCTTGACAATGTATTTATGTGTGTGTAAAATGTATCCAATTGAGTTGTAGTAATAGTTGGTGCATCCCATCGAATCACTTTGTAGACGTGTCTTTCTATTGATTTTAACATAGGTTTTTCTAGTAGTCACAGTTTAGATTCCTCAATTACTATCTGAGTTAGGTCAGGGGGTAGAATCACAAACAATGCATTTTTGGCATTTAATCAATCATATTACATCTTGCATACTGACAGGCATCTATTCACAACTGTATCAATTTACTAATTAGTAGCTACTCAAGTTCCTAAAAATAATAGTTGCAAAATTGTGTCAGCAATACAGAAGGTGCCTATAATAAACAGGTAAAAATAAATCTCCCTTTTATGGTTCCGTCTTACTGAGAAAACTGCATTGACTATAATTCCTTTAAAAAATAAAAGGCCTTAGCTATTCACAGGCTAAAATATTTAAATGGAAACCCACAATAACTGAACACCAATGACTAGTTTTAGTGTACTAGAAACCTTCAACTGATCCCACTAACCCAATTATATAACAATTAATAGGGATAATTAAATGCTTAACAAAATTAACTTAAATAAAATGTTGTACATAGCTAGAATTGTCCACTGCATAAATATATCAATCTTCCAAAATGCATAAATATGTAATAACCAGATTAAATATGTAATAACCAGATTACAATAGAAGGTCTTAGCTATTCACTGCCTAAAATGTTTAATATGAAACCCACAATAACTGAACACCAATGACTAGTTTTGGAGTACTAGACACCTTCAACTGATCACACTAACCCAATTATATAACAATTAATAGGGGCAATTAAATGTTTAATGAAATTAATAAATAAAATGTTGTACATAGCTAGAGTTGTCCACTGCATAAATATAACAATCTTCCAAAATGCTATGCTTAAATACGTAATAGCCAGATTTCAGACCCTAACTGAAACCTATCACTAATAGTGAGCACTACACTAAGTGTACTGGAGGAAATGTCTTTTTTCATCACAAGCCCATGAGTTGCTTTCAAGCTGCCCATCGAGCCACCATTGCTTGTCCTGTGGGATGAAGGGGTATAAAAGTTTAAATAAATAACAAAAAACATCCCAGCAAACACCTCCACCTTTAAGTCCTCCATGTAGGGTGTTCCAATGCATGCCACCTTCATTACCACTGCAGAGTGATCAGCAAACAGGACTGACATTGCCAGCAGAGAATGCCAAACAGATCTAGGCTAGTTTTTGGTATGTAAGTGTAACTGCCACTTGCACCGCGCATGGATACAGCAGATAAGTCAGCACACAGCCAGTAAGGTTTGCTATCAGTCTAATGACTGATTTTTCAAGGACTGGTGGGGATACCTTATTACCATATCTGCAGCGCTGCAGGGGACCTGGATCCGCTTCTCTGGTAGCCTGTTGATGTCTGGGTGGCACTTGCAACGGGGCTTTTATGACATCATAGAAGGCCCGGCGGAAATGCTGGGCAAAAGCAAAGGTTGTCTACACTCATCGTGCAGACATCAACTGGCTGTCCCCACTAGACACTGGGGAGTCTGAAGCACGGGGGGGCAAGTCTGGTGATGCATTGGTAAGTCTGGGGGGGCAGAGTGGCATATAGGATGTATAAAGCATATCTGGGGCAAAGTGGCATATCTGGGGGGCAGAGTGGCAAACAACAAACCATGGAGCGCATATACATAAGGGAGAAACTAGAAAATAATAATAGTGTAATATTTTGAACTGAGCAGAGTGGCAAGCCTGGGGCAGATGTGCATATCTGGGGCACATGTGCATAACTGGGGGGCAAGTTGGCAAATAAAAGGAAATAAAAACATGAAATGCATTTTTCTCAATCATATTTTTTAATGTCCACTGACGGGTCAGGCACGTCTCACAAAAACGGTCACTTAACGACTAATGACGTGCCTGACACATCATTTCATTAAACAAGCTTAGAAAGTGAGCTACGCTTAAACGGTGTTGCTGTAATGCCTCGATGTCAAGGCATTCAGCAACACTGAGATCGGCATCAGGGGCCATGTCTGGCCCCTCCCTGGGGCGTCACCATCTGACATACACTGTATGGCAGTGAACACCCATTTAAAAAGAGTTTAGGAGGCGATCAACAATCCTGGTAACATTTAAAAATAATTATGCATCAGAGGAACCATCCAGTTCCGGCAAACGTTTTACAGGTACAGATGAGATGATTTACCTTTAATAATTCTGTAAATGTAGCACTCAGCATGGTATTCTTATGATCTGAATAGTTCTCTTTCACTATAATATATTATAGATAACCAATATGCTTACCTATTCTTAGTGAACGTGTATCTTTCACAAAAGATGAAAAAGCATTTCTACAACCACAGAGAAAAATAATTATGCTGCCTCCAATTAATCCAGTGATTTCAGTCATGCTCTGCAAGTATTTGAGGTTTTAAACAATGGTAGGATAAAACAATATGGATTGTTGCAATGTAGGTTTCGTTCAGGGACAAAATATAGTAATTATTGCATTAACAACTGACCTAGGTTACAATATGAGCCTAGGTTGGTCAGTAAACTTTTTCCACACCAAACTCATCCAACCATGACTTTATGGATGCAATTCACGAAATTACTTAATTCAAGGTTGCATCCTATCACAATGCTAAGCATGAATTCATTGAGCTCTTTACAATGACCCATGTTTGCAAAATCAGACTGCATGGCTTGTAGCTTTAGTTTATGCACCTGTGGCAATCCCTCTGATTGAAACACCTGAATTCAATAATTAAGAGGTGTGGCCCAATACTTTTGTCCATATAGTCTACACCGATAAGCCATAACATTATGGACATCTGCCTAATTTTGTGTAGGTAACCATTTTGCCCCCAAAACAGCCCTGATCCATCAGGGCATGTACTTCATGATATATCTGAAGGTGTGCTGTGGTATCTGATACCAAGACATTAGCAGCAGGTCCTTTAAGTGGTGAGGCGATGCCTCCATGGATGCATCCTATTGTAGGCACTTTTGGCAGTGGAAAGGGCATCCCCGGCAGCGGGGTGTCCTGTCTTGTTCCCTGTTGTGCCCTGCATTATGTATGTCTTGTCTTGTTATGTTTCTTGCTTGGCTTCTCTGTCTCTTGCTTGTGCTGTCCCCCTTTCTTGTTATGTTTCTGCTATATAAACTCTGCTTAGCTTCCATGCTCCCAGCCTGTAGCATCCGGCACGAGAGTCTTGTGTGATGTCTCATGCCTGTTCCACGGTGTCTGCAGGATTTCACTTTGTTTCCTTTTGTATTACATCTGCTGCTACGTCAGGGAGCTGGTATGTGGCTGCACAACCCTAGGTGCTCAACACCTGGGTGAGTGTGGTCGCCCTGCAACCAGACCCTGTCTAACTCCACTACTGCACCGTAACTCCCGCACACAATCTTTGGGCTTGCTGGGTCCTTGCAGTGATCGGCGTGCTACTCCTCATAGTGCTACTCCTCAGTGCGCATTCTGGTTTTTGTCTTGAGTGTTTGACATTGGCTTTTTCCTGTTTATTCTGACCTCTGGATTCCTGACCTCGGCTTGTTTATCGTATTTCCTGACCTCTGGTACCCCGACCTTGGCTTGACCTTGAACCTGTCTGCTCCTTGTGTCCTATCTGCATCAGTCTCCACCCTCGCTGTGCTTGACAATGTGATCATAATAATGGTATCTTAAGAAAGCCCTTCTTGTCCTGAAAAAACAATACATAATTTATATTGGTACACTAAATGAGAAAAAATAAATAAATAAAACAATAATAAATAAATAAAAACAACCTTGGCCTTGCAGAGTATAAAAATGAAAACAACAACCTGGTCCATAAGGGTTTAATATACATTTTTCCTTAGCGAGAGCTCCAGAACTAGTTAAACTGCCTTTTTAATCTTTAAGCAAGCAAATAATCTATTGTATAAGTATAAAGTTGCGATAAGAAAGACGCAGATATACTTGCATATAAATTCTTTCTAACAAATTTTTGTTTAAACTACTGAAGGTCATCTAACAAATTTAAATAATTGTCAAAAGCACAATCTAATATGAATCCAATTATTGCAAGTAGATGAGATGGGTTAGCTTTGCCTAAGGATAGATTTTAATTTTGAAAGGTTGCCTGTTTTATCAAATTTTAAAATAGGGTTATTTAATTATAAGGCCTTTTTCAACTGTAAAAGTGCTGTTCAAATTGGTAAATGAACATGTAAATGTATCCCAGCTTAAAAACAAATCTTGTGAAATGATTAAATCTAATTCCACCTTTTAATTTGGATAATTATGTTTTAAAAAGCAGTCGACAAAATATAAAAATAAACTAGGAAATTTAAAAAACGTTTGCTTCAGAAGAAAGCTATTCTATGTAGCTGGTACTCATATGTAAATGTTTAGAATAGTTAAAAAGATTTTTAGGTATTGGAACTTTATGTGACCAGTGGACATTGTGTGTCTAGGTAGGACATTTTGCTTTGCACTTACCTCTACAAACTGATGGTTGAAAATAGATTCAATACATCTCAGTAAACTAGATTAGAAGTATACCATATCAGCCTACCAATCCTGGTTTCTGCAAGACAGTCTTAATTTCCAGTCACTGTCCCACTGAGGCAGTAGGGACCATAGGCTGATTTGGGAAATCCTGTAATTTCTCTAGACTGGCCCAGGATGCTGTAAAATCAATGGAAGCCTTTTATATTGCAAAACAGACCTCATCACAGCTCCCATGCTCTGAAGCCGAGCACTGCAAGGTTTCTCTTCTTGTAAAGAAAGTGGAAAGTCCCACCCGGAACCTTTTGAGCAAGCCCTGCCCTTTTTTACCATTGGCCAAACACCCCCAAAAAAGATAAAATATGTTGCTCATCACCCCATCTCATCTGGGTATGGGCCTAGTGTCAAGAGATTGTACTAGATACTAGTTATACAGTATACTGTATACTGAAATTGCAAAAACATCTCCACGTCCCTAAGTGATTTTCTTATTTAAGTTTCAATTCTCTCCTTATGTGTTCTGTACTTTCAACTGTCCTGTTCTTCAGGAGAATTGTCCTGTTTTTCAGGAAAATTTCCATCTCTTCAGTCAAAACACTTATTTACAATATTCTTCTCCTTACCAAAAAACAGGAGTATCAAGAGTTCTCCATAAATGTCTAAGGGACATTTTATAATAGCTGTTCTCACCATCAACAACCAGTATTATAATTAATATATATGCCCCAAAAGCCAACTAGACTTTTCTTGAGGAAAATTCTCAACTATGCAGAACAACACACAAGAGGGGCTCTAATGCTGCAATTTTAATATTATTGCAAATCCTTTATTGCACGTATCTGCTGACCCTATGAGAAAATACCTAAGAGCTCTTCACAATTAGAGCAAATTCTTCTCACAAACCATAGTGGAATCTGGAATCCCAATATATCTAGAAATATCGACCACACACAGTCAAGGGCATTAAAGAAAAAGGGACTTTTTACTATGCCAAATGCATACCTGCTACTTTTGTAGCTGACAACCCACAAATCTTATTTCTCAAGCTTCTTGTCTGAAAAAAGAGAAAAACTGGTGGATTTACTAACTACAAAATGTAGAACAATTTAAAAAAGTAAGCGAATCATGCTTATCATGATAGAATTAGACTAAATGCAAACTTGTTGCACACAACTCGCGTTACAAAAACACCAACAACATTTTTACACAAAAAAACTTTACCATATATAATTTCCATCTGCTCTTTATTGGCTGATGCCAGAGGAGTTCCCTGCCGGCGACCAATAGAGTGGCTCTTACGGACCTTTAACTCCTGACACGCTTCAAGGGTTCACATTTCTGTGAACCCTTGCGATGTTACAAAGTCTTACAAAGGTAGTCTAGAGCTAGTGACTTGTATGGGCAAAAGGGACCAGGGAGATTAGCTAGGAGGTATTTAGGGAGACGAATACAAAGAAACTAAGCTTCTTCGCCTTAATGTATGTTTATCCGCCTCCAGATTTGGTTTTCGGTCTGAGCAATGAAAATGTAACATTTGTGTTGCCGAATACAAAGGCACAATTCTAGTTACCAGACAGGTGAGTAACCCTGACAGGCTGTTTATTAGCCTTCAGCTGTGGCCTTGAGCAGAAAAGCAGCCAGACCATAACATTCTCTAGGTAGGGGCAACTTTTGGCCATGCCCATTTACTGCCTACTGCTCGCCCACTTCCTACCCACTCCTCACCATCAAAACAGAACAGACACGGCTAAGGATCAAATAAGATTTTAAGTTTTCACATCATTGGAGCAGCAAGACTATATCCAAGACATGGCCCTTGCAGGATCTGCCTGAAAATTATACATTTTTGTGTATTTGGCAGATTGTGGACAGTGAATTGTAGGAGCACCATGATGTATATCATGCAGATTAAAGTTACTAGATTGAAATGTACATTGTAACATAAAGTTCATAACATACATTGTATGGTAAAACCAACAAAACCAAAAATCTTGCAACTGTAAATTAACACTAAGGGTGCAATTTAATACTGATTATGCAAATCTAAATATTTAATCTTGCAAAATCAGCGTTATGCAAAGCATTCAATTTAATTTATATTAAGTCCATTTTGTACAGGGAATTTGGTGTTTCTATTGACTGCTTGCTATGTTCAAGACTTAGCATTTAGTATTAGAAATTGACTATTTTCAGACAATGAGCTCAAATGAAAGAAAAAATGCTTAAAAAGAAAATAACAGCCTTCTCAGAGTGTTTTGTCTTGACTTTTACTGAGCAATGAATTTTTATGTCAGCATTTTCTTCATCTTTCAGGAATAATGCAGAATACAACAGAATTAGTTGTTTAAAATCATCATTATTATGCCATGTCATTACAGTAGCTTTTCTCAATTTTTTTTACATCTTTTTATATGTCTAGCCCCTGGCTGTTGCTCACATCTTACATATTTTACCGTAGATTTCTTCAATGCTATAATACAGCAGTTATTGATCTGACGTGTATTGCTGCGGCTTAGTTAAAAATTATTGATATTTGCTTAGTATACAGTATTTGAAACTAAAGAGCAACAATTTCTAATATTAAAAGGCCAGTTTACTTTTCAGAGAAAAAAACAGAAAGTACTTAAAGTTGCAGTTGACCTCCTCCTCTGTGGTTTGATGATTCGTGTCACTAATTGGCTGCTTCAAGGTATAAGTGGTACTATTGGAAAGTAGAAGCATTTGGGAACAGCAACAATTCAGCCATGAAGTGGTAGACCAAGTAAAGTCACAGAGCGGTGTCACTGATTGCTAAGGCACATGGTTCTTAAAAGTCCCCAGTGCTCTGGTGATTTCATAGCTGAAGAGTTCCAAAATTTCATTGTCAGTAATATCAGCACAAAAAATGTGCGACGGGAGCTTTATGGAATGTTTTTCCATGACTGAGCAGCTGTATAATGCCAAGCGCCAGATTTAGTGGTGTAAAGCATGCCGCAACTGGACTCTGGAGAAGCGGAAAAATGTTCTGTGGAGTGTCAAATTACGCTTCTCTGTTTGGCAGTCTGATGGTCGAGTCTTGGTTTGGCAGATGCCAAGAAAATGTTATGTGCCTGACTCCATTGTGCCAACTGTAAAGTTTAGTGGAGGAGGGATAATGGTATAGGGGTGTTTTTCAGGGGTTAGCCCATGCCCCTAACATCGTGCAAAGGGAAATCTTAATGCTTTAGCATACCAAGACATTTTGGATAATGCTATGCTTCCAACTTTGTGGAAACAGTTTTAGGAAGGCCCAATTTCTAATCCAAATTCTGGGATGCTTTGGGAAGAGGATCTCTATATTTACAGAAGAAGACTAGAACCAATCTTACCACAACATGTACAAGCTATCGAACTGTGTTTTGGTAAACTGGGCTTTCAAAAAGATGGCTAGATTGTTAAAGAAAAGCTTACAGTCCAATGATCTGTGCTTCCACAAATGTAGAGAAACAGGAACATATCTTCATGCATGGTGGGAATTAAAAATGGTCAAGCCAATTAGGAACCAGATGCTGTTAAGAATGTTCTCGTTCACGATTCAACCAGCACCCCAGTTTTACTCCCAATGGATCCTCCGGAATTCACCTGAAATCCTGAAACATTACCATAGAATGAAATGGTCTGAAATATGGCCATGGTTGAGATCGCAGTATCAGTAAAATAATGAAGTCATTGGAGACACTGTCTGTGAAAGCACTCATTTTATTTCCCCTCATCCCACCCCGACTCCAAATTAGAGAGGAGGGGAATAGTGGGCATCCCTGCCTAATACCACTTTTACATAACATTTATTTATAAGGGAGCAAGAATTTCAGCCAGGAAAGAGTTGTGTCATGAATGCCATGATCATAAAGGTGTGTAAAAGGAAGTGGTGGTCAACTGTGTCAGGCTGGAGAGAGTATAGTAGTGAGGTGAGTTATGAGGTGGTTAGTAACTTTAGTGACTGTGGTCTCTGTGGAATGCAGTGAATAGATTTTAGAGGGTCAAGCAGAGAGTTTGTGGAGAGAAACAGCAGAAAGTTTGGATGCCAAGGGGAACTGGATGGTAGTTTGATGGGGGTGTGGGATTAGGGGAAGGATTTAAATGAGGAATGGGAATGCACCAGGGGAAAGAGAGAAATTCAAGATTAAATGATGCCGGAAAGAGATGGTAGAAGATGTGAGGGTACAGGGTCAAGGGGGCAGGTAGTGAGATGGCAGGACGAGAGGACCTTAGGAGGAGGTAGAGATGCTAGAGAGAAGTGGCATATGTGTGATTTCAGTAGAATTTGTGGTTTTTAGGTAGAGGAGGTAAAGGTTTAGATAAACTATGACAGGCACATAGTTTGGCTTGCATATAAGTTTCTAATGAAGTTTGTAAATATTGGCCCAAAATGCCTGAATGTCAGTATGCAGATAATGTGTGACCACGACACGGTGTGGAACGCCTTTTCGATGTCGAGGCTTAGCAGCGCCTAGTAAATATTTAGAATGAATAACCTCTAATTACATAATGCTAAATTATAAGCAAAATGTGAGACAAAATGGTAAAAAAGATATTAATCTTCTTACAGTGAACATGGATAGCCATGAATAGGCTTCCCTGTGTTAAACTAGTAGTCACATGTGTTGCATACCTGATTTGTTATTTATACTGTAACAATGCTTCATCTACACTTTTCTTCAATGTTTACAAATTAAAAATAGCATAACCAAGATTAATCATTTTAGTGATACAACAAATAAACAAAGCAATTCATCATCATAGATAAACTATAGTTAAACACATTAAACTTTAAATAAATATGTTTGTCCTGCAATTAATCTAAAACTGCTTACATGGCACATTCAATTTTCTCACTGCCGTACATTGTTTATTAGTTTGTATAGATATACCCTGACATGCAAATTTGCAATGATATATAGTTTAAAAAGAACAATTCACTTATTAAAGTATAGTCTAAGTAATGAATAAATGAGTCCACTGTGTCTATTTAAATAAAACTTTGCAAAAGAACACTTTATTTGCAACATAATAATGTGTGAATTATTCCATTTGAATAACGTAAGCAGAATTTAGTAGCATAAGTCTTTCTAATTCATATCTAGGGGTACATTTTGAATGTTTTATAGCACACACAGAACTTTAATTTACAAAATATTGGAATTCTAGCAATCCCAGTGGCAGTACTGAACATGGCAAATGGAGCATTTAACAAGAGTAAATCAGTAGGGATTATATTAATTGTGGAATTATCATGTATCTGTGCTCTATATGTAAGCATTTAGATTAACTAAATGAAATCTAAAAACAGAAAAAGAAACTTAAATTCTCCAAATGTTTATGGATATGAATTCCATCTGTGATTTGCAAAAATGTATAAAAATGAAAAAAAACTTTAAATTTGCATTTAACTGCAATGAAATAACTTGGGTTAGTTTAACATTAATATACAGTACAATGCAACATGTATTCAGGTCAAAGGATTAGAAGTAATGTAACAAGAGGATGGTAGATAAGTGGAACACTGTCCACCTCTAAGCAGAAATGGTAGAGGCTAATGCAGTGAGCAGGCCCGGCAGGGACAAAAAAATAGGCCGGGGCATTTAAGCCTGAGCAGCCCATTTTTATTTATTTATTTAATTAATTATTTATTATTAAACCAAATTCTGACAAATTTAATATACTATTTCTTGTTGTGTATTAGTTATATTTCAGCATGCTTTTGTCACTGTAATCAATTAGCATTACATAAATATCTAATAAATGAATCATAACATCACGCAATTTATAAAGCACTATATCTTTAATGAAAGATTCAAAACAGTAACTAATCTTTGACCATTTAGTTGGTACTTAGAAAAAAAAACTAGTGGCAGTGTGGCACTCCTTGGAACCTGGCTGGTCAGATCACCCTCACGACAAGTGAGTCTGTCAGTCACAGACTCACAGCACAGCGCAGTAGGGAAGAAACTCAGACCTCAGACCACCTCAACTGAATTGCGGCACTCAGCCAATCCTCTAGGCGGAGCAATGTGAACCCTGAAGCCACAATTTAGTGCCACTAATACTTTTTAATAAGATACGCGGTTGAAATAGAGTAAATAACACAAAACCTTTACTTTTGCTCTCACTGATTTCTGGGCCTAGAATGTTTTGTCCTCTGAAGTGACTACACATTCAGGAGGGGTTTTATCTCTGGATAAGTAAAAATTAAATAGCTCAATTTATTCCTACAGAAAGTAAAGGGCCAGAAAACAGATGACTAAATACACACCAGGGCAGGCACTGCCACCCAGACAAACACACAAGGACAGACTCTCCAACACCGACACCCAAACACACACACCAGGACAGTCTCTGCCACCTAGACACACACAACAGGACCAGCTCTGTCACACCGACAGCCAAACACACACACCAGGACAGGCTCTGCCACCAGACACACACATCAGGACAGGCTCTGCCACACCGACAACCAAACACACACATCAGCACAGGCTCTGCCACACCCAAAACATTTCCTTGGGCCCTGCTCCACGCTCCCTAACATGCAATCACTCCCTCTGCTACCACACCAAAAAAAATTTGCCACACTGACTGCAGATTAGGGAAAGACTGTGAGAGTCAGGGCAGTCTTCCCCCCTTCTCACTCTGACCATGACTTTGAGAGGTCCTTTTCCCTGAAATCATTCCCTCATTCACTAAGCCATACCTATAATTTCCTTCCTCCTTGTGAACTATAGATCAAACACACATAAACAGCACTTGCAGGTATACATCACATACAAACCCTATATTTGCATAGATCAACAGAATCAACACAAAAACCAACCTTTGCAGGTATAGATAAATTGAAAATCTGTTAACTCAGCGTTGAAGGTATAGATCGAATAAACAGAGTCAGACATACAAACCCTCTATTTGTAGGTATACAATAATAATATATGGAAACAGAGCATACCAGATACAGATCAATAGAATAACACAAACCCAGCTATAAATCAATTTCAATTCACATATAAACTCAGCATAGACAACTCCCTAAATGACAGCATAGATCACATGTTGCAAAACCCAAAGCCAGCCCTGGTGTCCACATTGCCCACATAAAACCTGATCAGCACTCAGATTACACACACATTACAGCCCAGCCTGAGCCAACTTTGTCCCCAGCCCAGTGGGCATTCTTGTCAGCAAACAGCCCACCCTTCATGTACCATATTTGCATTTCCCCAAATCACTTAAACGTTCATGACAGACACAAACACTTACACAGTTACTAAATCACATGAATCATTTACACATATTGCGTCTCAGAGGGGCAGTGGCGTCGCTACAGGGGGGCAATCCTTGCCCCCTGTTGCCCCCCTGCCGAATTTGGAATAAAGTCACAATGCAACTTTAAATCCCGACTTTTTTTTAAGTTATTTAATTTTGTTTAATGCGGAAGAGAGAGAGGGTGCGGCCCACGTAAGATCGGCAGCCAAGGCAACCGATCTTATGCGGGCCGCACCTCGAGCCCTGCTACTTACCTGTGGGACGGTCTTCTGTACTGCATAGAGGAAGCGGAACCTAGCAGAGTTCATGTGACATCACATGACTCTGCTCCAGTCCTGCTTCCTCTGTGCAGTACCAGAGAACGCAGAGGGAGGCCGCGCCCTCTGCTGAAGTCTGTGAGCGGCATCGAGGAGCTGCAGTGCAAGTAAGGGGGTGGGAGGGTGTTTGAATGAGTATGCGTGATTGAGGGAATGAGTATATGAATGAATGAGTGTGTGTGTGATAGCATGGATGTGTAAGTGCTGGAACCTAGGTATGATGGGACTTTGACTGCTGTTAGCAATCACACTCCTATCATGCCAAGTCAGTCAGTACATGCTGAAACCTAGCTAGCTGCCCCCTTGTGTATTGATGCTGCCAGCAGTATGGGGTACTGTCTGTACTGGCTGACCTGGCATGATAGGAGTGTGATTGCTAACAGCAATCACAGTCCCATCATGCCTAGGTAACAGCATTTACTGGTTGCCTGGTGTGATTGCTGTGTGGGCAGTGTAGATGCCAGGGCTGGCTTTGGGGTGTGCAACCTGTGATCTATGCCTGTAATTTAGGGGTTTTTAAATATACCTTTTAATTACGTGTTTATATGTGAATTCCAATTGTTCTATACCTGCAAAGCTGGGTTTTTACGTTATTCTGTAGATCCATATCTATATATTCCCATACATTATTTATGTATACCTGCAAATACAGTGTTTGTATGTCTTATTCAGTTGATCTATACCTGCAATGCTACATTTCATATACTATTGTATACCTGCAAATACAGGATTTGTATGTCTGATTCTGTTTATTTGATATATACCTTCAGTGCTGAGATCACAAGTGAATTTCAGTTGATCTATACATGCAAAGTTTGGGTTGTGTGTTAATGTGTTGATCTATACCTGCTATCGGCAACTGGGGCTAATATTAATATATAAGGGCAGCAGGGGCATCAATACACAAGGGGCAAAAACACTAAGGTGGTATAAACGACAATGCAGTGTGAAAAATCCATGCTGATGTAGATGTCTGTGACATAGATTGTGTCCTGCTGTTTGTGTGTTTTTGGTTATCAGTGTAGCAGAGCCTGCCCTGGGGTGTGTGTGTATAGGTGTTGGTGTGGCAGAGCCTGTCCCGGTGTGTGTTTGGGTGTTGGTGTGGCAGAGCCTGTTCGTGGTGTGTGTTGTTCGTTGGTCAGTGTGGCTAGGCTCTGTCCTAGGGTGTTGTTGTTTGGGTGTCAGTGTGTCAGAGGGCGCTGTCCTGGTGTGTGGGTGTGTTGTGTGTTTGGTGGTGGGTGGTGCGAGGCTGTCTGATGTGCGTGGGTGTCTGTGTGGCAAGAGCCTGTCTGGTGTGTGTGTGTTTGGTTGTCGGTGTGGCAGAGCCTGTCCTGGTGTGTGCATCTGGGTGTTGGTGTGACAAATCCTGTTTTGCTGTGTGTGTTTGGTCATCTGTTTCCTGGCACTTAACTTACAGTAGGAATTATTTAATTTATATTTATCCAGAGATAAAATGCCCTCCTGAAGTTGTAGTGACTTCAGGGGACAAAACGTTCAAGGCCCTGAAATCATTTAGTGGAAAAGTTATTTATTGTGTTATAATATTTATTTCGTGGATTAGTCGCACTCGATTGTGGCTTCAGGCTTCCCATGTTGAATGATCAAGTATTATTTTAGCCCAATAACAAAAGTATAATTCCATAGCACATTACTTTTGGGCCTGGCAGTGACGGAATCTAAACATGCATGGGATCGGTATATAGCTCAGAAAAGAGTCTCAGAGAGTCTTTACAGCAATATAGTGGGCAGACTAGATGGGCTAATGTGTTCTTATCTGGCATCAAATTCTATATGCCAAGCCAGTTGATCATATTTACATTATTGTTGGGGTTACTATCACAACAGGGTTGGATCCTAACAAATGTGATACCAATCTATATTTATGTGAGTTTGTTTTAGAGCCATCCTTAATTCTCATGGAGCTTTGTGTTAACCTCTTTTGTTGGGACCCATACAAAAATTTACAGTGCCCTCCACAAATATTTGCACCCTTGGTAAATATCAGCAAAGAAGGTTGTGAAAATGTATCTTTATTGTTTAACTTTTAACCTTTAATTTAAAAAAATAGTCAATAGTTTGTGTTACCTCCCAAGATAATAGCTCTGAGTCATCTCATATTGTGCCTGATGAGGTTGGAGGATTCATGGCAAGTGATCTGAGACCATTCCTGCATACAGAATCTATCCAGATCCTTCAAATTTTTTAGATCAACTCTCTCCTCCTCAGTTCACTCCCAGATTTTCTGTGTGGTTCAGGTCATGGTAATCGGATAGCCATGGCAGGACCTTGATTTTGTAGTCAGTAAACCATTTTCTGTTGATTTTTGATGTATGTTGTGGATCATTGACCTGCTTGAAGTGCGTGACCATAGAAATCGATCACCTTTGAAGTTACAGTAATGTCTGACAAACTGAAGACGGTTTTGTTTGTTTTTGAATGAGAGGCTTTTTTTGAAACCCTTCCAAACAACTTGTCATGATATGGGTGATGTCTGATTGTAGTTTATGGAGGCTTTCTGACCCCAAGACACAGCTAACTTCTGCAATTCTCCAGCTGTGGTCTTTGGAGCTTTTTTGGGCATTCAAACCATCCTCCTCACAGTGCGTTGAGACAATATAGACACACATTATCTTCCAGGTTGATTCATAAGATTTCCAGTTGACTGAAACTTCGTTATTATTTCCCTTTCACAGGGGTAAAAATATTAGGCAACAAGTAAACAATTTCATGTTCCTAGTCACCTAGGTCTACTAAAAAATGTGAAATATCACTGGGAATGTACTTTAACTATATTTTTCTATATGAATTGATAGGTGTGCCAATAACTGTGGCACACATATATTTAACTTTTTTTTATAAATCTGTGTTGTGTTGGTAATTGTTTGGTATCCATGAGAGCACAGTACTTTGTGTATTGTTTGAAGAAAAGATCAGAAGGTAAACTATAAAGAAATTTTTTACTGTCTTCCTTGCTCATTTTTACCAAGGGTGTCAGTATTTGTGGAGGATACTGTCAGTAGCGTACCTAGTGGCGGACGGGGGGAGGATGTCCGCCCATGGTGCCGCTCATCAGGGGGGTTCCAGAGACTGACAGTAAAGTTTACTGCTAGAGTGTGGGGGGGTGACGGGCCCGACCTGTACCCCGACTGGGTACTCCCGCCAATCGTTGCTTCCTCCTGCTGGCCCCTTCAACGCCAGGCAGAACCAGCGTTGTAGATAGAAGGGGGGACGTCGCTGCACCGGAGCTGTGTTGGCACTGTGGCTATCCGAAGCTTAGCTACACAGTGTGGCTACTGTCCTGAAAGGGACAATAAAGGATCATAGCAGCCCACCCCAAGCATCAAGTAACACTCATGTTGAGCTGAAAACAGGACTCTCTTTATTTGGGAACACAGGGGTATTTAAACAATACAGGGGATTGAATTACATCCAATAGACGCACACAAGGGAATTACATCCAATAGACACACAAGGGAATTACATCCTGCCCTCCTTTGCATACAAAGTATGCAAAGTATTAGCACTCAGCCCCGTAGGGGGTCTCTATTGTAGTCTGTGTAAGGGGGAGGGGGGAAGGACATGTGGCACCTGGACAGGGTAGCACACGAGGGGAACAAAAGCACACACCATAATTACAACATATACTGGGAAATGCAGGTATCACAAACAATAACTATTACAGACGGCACCGATTAACCTGGGGCCGTCACAGGGGGAGGTAACATGGCATAGGGAGACTGTAATCACATTCCTATCATGCCCAGGTTCCAGTAAGTACTGGCTACCTGGGCAAGATAGGAGTGTGATTGCTGTTAGCATATATAAAATACTGTTGTTGATTTTTTTTGTACAATTTCAGTGTGTTAACCACACTTTTATTAAAAGTAAGTTACACACCAAAAATGGACAGAAAAATGTAATAACAACATTATTTCCCCCACTAGTAGTGGGGGTATATAATCACACCTACACAAGTTACTTTACTTTTGCCAAATCGTACTGTAAGCGAAACTGATGTTCTCCTCACCAACTTGTGTTAAGTTAGATTTTATGTTATTTTTCACATATAGGGCCACCTCTCCCCCTTTCCTGCCCTTTCTGTATTTTCTGTATAAAGAGTACCCCGGTATTGATATGTCCCAGTCATTTCTATACTGTCTAGCCTGGTATTTACCCCCCCATTCCTAGTTTAAAATCTCCTCCAACAGTCTAGTCATTCTCTCCCCAAGCACATTGGACCCTCTTGCATTTAAGTGCAA
>VKOC01000001.1:6162888-6175150 GCA_009364415.1 Spea multiplicata
GTGTGGCAGAGCCTGTCCTAGGGTGTGTGGGTGTGTGTGTGTTCGGATGTGGGTGTGGCAGAGACTGTTCTGATGTGCGTGGGTGTCTGTGTGGCAGAGCCTGTCCTGGTGTGTGTGCCTGGGTGTTGGTGTGACAGAGCCTGTGTTGGTTCTGTTTCCTGGCACTTAACTTACAGTAGGAACTATTTAATTTATATTTATCCAGAGATAAAATACCCTCCTGAAGTTGTAGTGGCTTCAGGCTTCCCATGTTGAATGATCAACTATTATTTTAGCCCAATAACAAAAGTATAATTCCATAGCACATTACTTTTGGGCCTGGCAGTGACGGAATCTAAACATGCATGGGATCGGTATATGGCTCAGAAAAGAGTCTCAGAGAGTCTTTACAGCAATATAGTGGGCAGACTAGATGGGCTAATGTGTTCTTATCTGGCATCAAATTCTATATGCCAAGCCAGTTGATCATATTTACATTATTGTTGGGGTTACTATCACAACAGGGTTGGATCCTAACAAATGTGATACAAATCTATATTTATGTGAGTTTGTTTTAGAGCCATCCTTAATTCTCATGGAGCTTTGTGTTAACCTCTTTTGTTGGGACCCATACAAAAATTTACAGTGCCCTCCACAAATATTTGCACCCTTGGTAAATATCAGCAAAGAAGGTTGTGAAAATGTATCTTTATTGTTTAACTTTTAACCTTTAATTTAAAAAAATAGTCAATAGTTTGTGTTACCTCCCAAGATAATAGCTCTGAGTCATCTCATATTGTGCCTGATGAGGTTGGAGGATTCATGGCAAGTGATCTGAGACCATTCCTGCATACAGAATCTATCCAGATCCTTCAAATTTTTTAGATCAACTCTCTCCTCCTCAGTTCACTCCCAGATTTTCTGTGTGGTTCAGGTCATGGTAATCGGATAGCCATGGCAGGACCTTGATTTTGTAGTCAGTAAACCATTTTCTGTTGATTTTTGATGTATGTTGTGGATCATTGACCTGCTTGAAGTGCGTGACCATAGAAATCGATCACCTTTGAAGTTACAGTAATGTCTGACAAACTGAAGACGGTTTTGTTTGTTTTTGAATGAGAGGCTTTTTTTGAAACCCTTCCAAACAACTTGTCATGATATGGGTGATGTCTGATTGTAGTTTATGGAGGCTTTCTGACCCCAAGACACAGCTAACTTCTGCAATTCTCCAGCTGTGGTCTTTGGAGCTTTTTTGGGCATTCAAACCATCCTTCAAACCATCCTCCTCACAGTGCGTTGAGACAATATAGACACACATTATCTTCCAGGTTGATTCATAAGATTTCCAGTTGACTGAAACTTCGTAATTATTTCCCTGATAGTGGAAATTATGAAATGTGTTACTTCCTCTTTCACAGGGGTAAAAATATTAGGCAACAAGTAAACAATTTCATGTTCCTAGTCACCTAGGTCTACTAAAAAATGTAAAATATCGCTGGGAATGTACTTTAACTATATTTTTCTCATATGAATTGATAGGTGTGCCAATAATTGTGGCACACATATATTTAACTTTTTTTTATAAATCTGTGTTGTGTTGGTAATTGTTTGGTATCCATGAGAGCACAGTACTTTGTGTATTGTTTGAAGAAAAGATCAGAAGGTAAACTATAAAGAATTTTTTTACTGTCTTCCTTGCTCATTTTTACCAAGGGTGTCAGTATTTGTGGAGGATACTGTCAGTAGCGTACCTAGTGGCGGACGGGGGGGGGTGTCCGCCCATGGTGCCGCTCATCAGGGGGGTTCCAGAGACTGACAGTAACGTTTACTGCTAGAGTGTGGGGGGGTGACGGGCCCGACATGTACACCGACTGGGAGAGTGCTTCCTCCTGCTGGGACACAAACAATTAGCCCCTTCAACGCCAGGCAGAACTAGCGTTGTAGATAGAAGGGGGGACGTCGCTGCACCGGAGCTGCGTTGGCACTGTGGCTATCCGAAGCTTAGCTACACAGTGTGGCTACTGTCCTGAAAGGGACAATAAAGGATCATAGCAGCCCACCCCAAGCATCAGGTAACACTCATGTTGAGCTGAAAACAGGACTCTCTTTATTTGGGAACACAGGGGTATTTAAACAATACAAGGGATTGAATTACATCCAATACACACACACAAGGGAATTACATCCTGCCCTCCTTTGCATACGACTGAGTTTTAGCACTCAGCCCAGTAGGGGGTCTCTATTGTAGTCTGTGTAAGAGGGAGGGGGGAAGGACATGTGGCACCTGGACAGGGTAGCACGCGAGGGGAACAAAAGCACACACCATAATTATAACATATATTGGGAAATGCAGGTATCACAAACAATAACTATTACAGACGGCACCGATTAACCCGGGGCCGTCACAGGGGGGATAGCATGGCATAGGGAGACTGTAATCACATTCCTATCATGCCCAGGTTCCAGCAAGTACTGGCTACCTGGGCATGATAGGAGTGTGATTGCTGTTAGCATATATAAAATATTGTTGTTGATTTTTTTTGTACAATTTCAGTGTGTTAACCACACTTTTATTAAAAGTAAGTTACACACCAAAATTGGACAGAAAAATGTAATAACAACATTATTTCCCCCACTAGTAATGGGGGTATATAATCACACCTACACAAGTTACTTTACTTTTGCCAAATCGCACTGTAAGCGAAACTGATGTTCTCCTCACCAACTTGTGTTAAGTTAGATTTTATGTTATTTTTCACATATAGGGCCATCTCTCCCCCTTTCTGGCCCTTTCTGTCTTTTCTGTATAAAGAGTACCCCGGTATTGATATGTCCCAGTCATTTCTATACTGTCTAGCCTGGTATTTATCCCCCCCATTTCTAGTTTAAAATCTCCTCCAACAGTCTAGTCATTCTCTCCCCAAGCACATTGGACCCTCTTGCATTTAGGTGCAATCCATCACGACTATAATGATAACAGTTATGCTGTACCCCTGTCAATGTTTGCCTAACGATAGAAGCTATAAAGTGTGTGTGTGGGGGGCACATACAGGATCCGCCCCAGGTGCCAAATACTCTAGGTACGCCCCTGGGTACTGTATATATTTATATAAAACCCAACCTTGTTGTCAAATGGTTAACTTACTTTAACGGAGTTGAACTAAGACAAACACTGCAGACAAATGTTATTAAAAGTTTAAAGTGTATACACAGCGGAATATGATGGTGTTTAATGCAACAGATGCATGCATGTATAAATATATGTATTTACCAATTACATTTTGCTTGTTATATGGTGTTTATTGTTTATAAATAATAAAAGGCATCCTTTATTAAAGTTTATTTTCTTTTAAATATTAATGTACTCAAAATATTGCTTTTTCAGACACAGAAAGAAATGAGTTACAGCTTCAGTTATGTACAAATTAATAAAATTTGGTATTTCTGTTTATTGTGACGGTTCCAAACAGGATAGATATTGGAAAACTACCCAGAGCTCCCCAACTTCTGGAGGTGTAGTTTCATGAAGGTACAGGGCTAGTCATATTCAGGGATTAGGCTAACTTGAATTAGTTTGCAGGAATTAGGAGGGGGTAGGCAGTAGTGTGCAGAGTACCCGTTTAGGGTGGGCATGAACAAATGCCACTACCCTGTCCGGAAACTGAAGACACTGACCTGAATTCCTAAGGAAGAAGAACCTGGAACCCAAGTTCCCAGGTGTGAATATTATCGTCACTAACAATACCAACTCAGAAATGTACCAAACTCATTAAAAATGAGACAAATTAACTGTCCAAAGCAAACAGCCTCTCCAGTACCAATGAGCCAGACACAAATCCTATGATAGCAAGCACTCTTTGCTGACACTCCAGACATGAATTGCCCCTGGAAAAAAAACATTTGAGGCAGGGGGCACAAAATAATCTTTTGTGTTTTACCTAACTGTGACAGAATCGTCTGTCATACAGGGCCCAAGGTACTCAGAGATGGCTCCAGCCTGGCTGTCAAACAAAGATAGCACAGATAGGAACTCCATTGTTTAACTAATCCCATCAATAGGATTGCTGCCAGGTAATTATAGGTTGGGTTGTATACATGTATCTGTTTAATTTATGCTAATGCAGTTCTGTTGATATATGAGTCTATGTTTTACAACATAAAACTATTCATTCTTGCTGTACTCAATTCAAGGTAGTTGTGTCTACATATTGGGTACTTATAGCAGGGTTCCAAGGTGTGCATGCTGACTGGTGCTGGAAGTTATTTCAGGGACAAAAGGAGGATACATCTGGGTTATCTCTGGGAGTTACTACAGTGCTCTTGGTGAACCCGTTACACTAACGTTTCCAACTATTTTACTTTTATCCATGCCCTAACACACAAGGATCAGCCAGCTATTTATTGGTCACTGACTACATTAGGGCCTGGGTGGCTGCACAGACAGCTGTTGACCTTAAAGTGCCAGGGTAACCTCCTACCGCCAATCTGGCCCTGCACTGAAATAAATTGAAACATAAAATTTAACAGCAAATAAGTATCTTAAACGTGTTACATTTATCAACATTAAACTGCAGCTGCCACACTCTTCTAATTCTTCTAATATGCTTATATCGACTATTCCTCTAATATGTTTATATCATTACAATACACCAGGTATGTCTACTCAGTTGCAGACCATTGTATCATCTGCAGAAAGACATTCCTTACCTTTGAGATATTTTGTAATATTGCTAATAAAAATATTATACACTCAATACTGATCCCTGAGATACCACACTAGTAAGAAGATGTTCCTCTTAACCTTCTGTCACTCAACCATTGCCTTATTTATTCAAGTATTTAAATATCCAAACCTAAACAATCCATGAAGGACACTGCCAAATAACTTACTGAAATTAAGTTAGGCTATACAGTAGCGTACCTGGTGAGATGGGGTAGATAGTGAGAAGGGAGGTGGAAGGGGTAGATAGTGAGAAGGGAGGGAGAGGGGGTAGATAGTGAGAAGCGAGGGAGAGGGGTAGAAAGTGAGAAAGCGAGGAAGAGGGGGTATATTAGTGAGAAGGGGGTAGAAAAGGGGGGGAAGGTAGATAGGGAGAAGAGGGGTAGTAAGTATATTGGAATAAATAAACAATGAGAATGAGTGAGAGAATAAATGAATGTGTGGACGAATTGTCTGAATGAGGGAGATAATCAGTTTGTGAGAATACATTAATTAATGTGTACATTTGTGTGAATGAGTGAGAGAATACATGATTGTGTGAATAAATTATGTGAATGAAAGTGTGAATTAGTGAGTGACTGTAAAAGTGTTTGTGTGTATGATAGATGTATAATTAATTTGTGGAAAGGCAAAGATGGTACAAGCAGGATGTTTGAGCCTTGGGGGCCAAGATGATACAGGCAGGGTGTTTATGGGACAAAGATGGCACAGGCCGTGCTGTTTGGGGAAAAAGATGGTAAATTCTATGTGTGTAATCTGGGTGCTGGTCAGGTTCTATGTGGGCAGTGTGGATGCTTTGGGTTGTGCAACCTATGATGATGCCTGTAGTTTTATCTCTTGCTATGTGTCCATACATTATTATTGTATACCTGCAAATACAGGATTTTTATGTCTGATTCTATGCCTCCAGTGCTGAGTTCACATGTGAACAATAATAGTAACAATATTAACCCCTAAATGACAAAGCCCGTACATGGGTTTAGGAACCACCCGTTGTCCTTAAGGGGTTAATATATATGATTGCTAACAGCAATCACATTCTTATCGACTCAGGCAACCAGTACATGCTAGCAACTGGACATGATAGGAGTGTGATTGCTATTAGCAATCACACTCCTATCATGCCAAGTCAGCTAGTACATGCTGGAATCTGGGTATGCCTGGGCATGATAGGAGTGTGATTGCTGTTAACACTCATATATAAATATATTAATATTGTTATTGATTTTTGTCCTATTTTGCTGTGTTACTTACTTTAAATAAAAGTGTGAATTTTGTTTAAGGTTGGGGGGTCATATTCGGTTTCGGACAGGTAAATGCTGCATTTTCGGTTTCAGTCCAGAATTTTTGTTTCGGTGCATCCCTAAGCCAGAGAATGAAGTGGTAGGTCTACACCACATCAATGTGATAGGAGTTATGCTGCACTATTATAAATGTCTGGCTCAATGTAAAGTGATAGGGATTATGCTGTACCACCGTCAATGTCTGCCTCAGTATATAGTGTTAGGTGTTATGCTGTACCCCCGTTAATGTCTGCCTCAGTATATAGTGATAGGTGTTATGCTATACCACCATCATTGGTCTGCCTCAGTAAGTATAGTGGTGTTATGCTGTACCACTGTCATGTCTGCCTCAGTATATAGTGTTAGGTGTTATGCTGTACAACAGTCAATGTCTGCCTCAGTATATAAAGATAGAAGCTATGCAGTTTTAAAGTGTGTGTGTGTGTGTGTGGGGGTGCCACATACAGGATCCGCCCCAGGTGCCAAATACTCTAGGTATGCCCCTAAGGCTATATCTATTGCTCCTTGTTGGTCTATTTTGCATGGTACAACATATTTTTTGCAAGTCAAAAAAGGAAATTAGTTTGACAAGATTTCCTTGCAGTAAATCCATGCTGTTACTGATCTTGCAAAACATTTACCTTTTAGCATTGTTTTCATTAACAGAACACTTTGGGCATATCCCATGAGGTCTCATAGATTTTCCTGTTTTTACTTTGGAGGATTCAAGTAAAACTTCTTTCTCTGTACCCCCCCCCCCACATTTTGCATGTCTCCATTTTTCCCTTTGCAGAGATTGTTTTCTTTCACATTTCTTTGTAAAGCCTAAAGTACTTATTTAGTTGGCTAGGTATTTATCCTCATTTATCTAACTAATTTAATTTGTGTTTAGTCTCTAGTTGTTCCGAGGGCATGCAAGAGCCTGGAACTTTATATATTTTTTTCAAGTTAGAGGATGCAAGAGCATTCCAGTTCAATAAAAACTCACATGTCCTCATCTGAAACACGAAGCCCTACTCCCTTCCCACACTACACATGATATTGATAAAAACAAGTATAAATAAATGTATTGGGTGCTGGGTGGCAAAAGCAGTAACTAAATCAATCAAGGGGAGATTCAAACCTTCTCACCATCCACGCCCTGCAAATAAAAAAAGTGGCAGCAGATTAAAAAATGCTGCTGGTTACACAGGAGCTTGTGCATCTACTTGTGCAAATGAGCCAAAAATTTGTCTGAAAATGTTTTGGTTTATTTTGGCCCATTCATTTTTGTACAAAAAATTCTGTTCCCTGCCCATTCGTTTCAGATGTAAATTCGAGGGCTTTTTAAATTCAGAAATGTAATTGTCTAACTCCCACATTCACTCTCACTCACTCTCTCATACTCTAGATGCAGAAGCAAGATTCTTTGGCAGAAGTAGAAGTAGCCGGCAGGTAGGGAAACATGTAGTGAGCATGAGAGAATGAACGTGAATGAGAGTGTGGGTAAATGTGGTCCGACAAATTTCAGATGAAAATTTGAAGCTTTTTGCTTTGTTTTTACAGGGGTCTGGCCTCGTTTTTGAGGCTTTTACGAAATTCTGTAAATTTGCAATTCATACAAATCAAAATGTGCAACTCTACTATTTACCATTCAGTCATGTCAATGCCTTGGAGACTGGTGATGTTAGCTGTGTAGTTAGTAACTGGACAATATTCATGCATATATGTGTACTCCAGTAACATTAACCCCTTAAGGACAACGGGCGGTCCCAAAACCCATTGAAAACAATGCATTTTGAGCTCGTACATGTACGCGCTTTGTCATTAAGGGGTTAAACATATAACATTAATATTTCCACACCGTTTAATGAATAAATGATCTGTCTCAAATTGTAAACATTGCAAAAACTTCAAATAAACTTAATGCCAAACCTTTCTGTAAAATATAGTTCATTGCTAATAATCATTATAAAAGTCTAAGCACTATAATTGGATGTGAATTTTTTCATATTCAGCAAACTTTGAAAGCATCTTAAAAAAAAATCATACATTCATTTTGACAATCACCTCAGCTGTGGCATTGTATAAAATTTTAATATCTTATTACAATATTCTTATCTCAAAAGAACTGTGTGTATATCCACTGGAGCTGAAAAAGTATTAAATATTTATAAAGAGACTAATGATTGACCTCTAAAAGTGCTTAGGTTTGTTCCTCATCTGTGCATTGCACATTTGCAATTTATTTAAAGAAAAAAAGATCAAAACATTTTGACATTCAAGTACATTGTGTTTATGCGAACAGATTGTCTTCAGAAATTCTGTCTATCAGGTCTTAAATTATACAATTTTCACAGTGTTTTCTTGTAAAATGTACAGTCATGTTACAATAAAGTGATTTAATAGAACAGTGACGTATTTTCTGTTTTTCAGCTTCAATCAATAAAATAAATTGTTTTACTGCTGCCAATTAAATATTTAACCCTTATATTTACTGGTTTACAAGAGGAAAAGTAGAAACTAGGGAAACTTTAAGGTTTTTTCACCAAAGGGCTATCCATTAGGTTAATAATTATACTTTGCTGTAAACTCACCTATAAAATCCCCATCGTATAGTGAATAAACCTCTGTGAAATGTATATTGGGTAAATGTCTGTCCCACAGTGTCTATGTGAATATTCTCTCTACTTTTCCATGAACTCTTTCCTTTATCAATATCATAGTTTGAAACTGTAGAAAAAGAAATGAGAAAGGGTTGGTTCCCAAACTTCTTCTTGACATGAATGAATGTTCGAGGTATATTCAAGACTTGTGACTAAATAGGGAACACATGGTCATCTTTACAAAAGTCCATTGACATTTACATAAAAATGCTCCTAAACAGAGCTATAGAGACAATGTGTCCTTGTGCAAGCCATTAAATGTAATAAATGCTGGCCAGTTCATAAAAGTTTGGTTGTCCATTGAGGTCATCTTTAAAAAAAAAAAGTCCTCAATTGTCAGCATAACCTAATAAATAAAGATGCTCTAAAAGAGCTTATAGAGACATTGTGCATTGTGGTGTCATTATGCACAGTCTGAAATGAGGTATAGGAATTACTGTAATTATGTTGTCCATGGTACTTCAAGAGCTGCAACTCAGCATACATTCCTCCCTCAAGAAACAGCAAATTTCCACTTATTACAGTAAAGTTACTGATACTGACAAGTGTAGTTTAATCTTAAAATACCAGATTGAGATGCAATTAGTTGACAGAGTTGATTAGTGTTAAACTGAAAATGCAACTGACATATTTGTTTTATGGTCTGGAATGCAAGTTAAGCTGATAATAGAAAACATTTTTCTTTTCTACTACGAAGATTAAAGCTGCTCTCATTACAACAAAAAGCTACTATTTAAATCGCGTGTTGAGCTTACAATAGTTTTATCTGTTTTTTATATAAATATTTTTTAATGATAACGATAACCTAATGCTATATATAATATATATATAAAAAGTTTAGCGTCTTTATTTAGTAATCTCTGTTGCAGCATCCCATAAGTGATGCTTACACAGGCATGTCCAAACTTTTTTCGAAGAGTGCCAGATTTGATGAAGTGAACATGTGCGAGGGCCGACCATTTTGCCTGACATTCTTTGAACCATTAAAATTAAATGCAAATTAACTAATTTATGCAAAGTTTATTGAAAATGGCATATTTTTCATTTTGTGACTTGGATGACAAATCTAAATAGGTGTTAAATAACTGCCTTTAATATAAAAAAAACAAATCTATATTTGGGCAACTTATCTCGGGGGCCTTATCAATCCGGAATACAGGCCGCAATTGGCCCTCGGGGCGGACTTTGGACATGCCTGGCTTACACCATCAACATATTACTTGTACCTATCTTATTGTAATTGAAGAATATAAAACCAGGAAGCCATAATTATTGCAAAACCTCAATTATAAAGAAGGACATATATCACACTGGTTATTAAAAGCAAAGGAAACTGTAGTATATAATTGAAGAAAGAAAAAAAAACGGATCCTTTGCCTGCACAATTTGTTATAAAAAATTGCCTCCCTCAAATACAGATGAACTCTGTGAGGACCTTGAAATGAAAATTAATTTTAATCATTATTGTTGTACACTTCAAAATATATTGCTACAGGGAAATAGGTTTAACTCAATTTATTATTTGATGATTCAATATTAGTTGTTTCAATGTGCTTTTTCTCTACTGGCCCTGCACACTAGACAATTGTGTTAATCAAATTTAAGCATTCAATTTATGCAAAAAATATAGCGATAAAAACTGTTGCTGTAGCCTACTATAGTTACACTATGTACTTTTATACTTGTTTTTCATACAAGTTGGGACCTCTGTTGCCTCTGTGTTAAGTTACTATTTATTACCACAAGCAGACTTCTGCTATACACTATTTCTGTCTTTCGAAGCCCTCATTGACACTTTACAACACTAACGTGGTAAAATGTGGCCTGGTACTTTCAAGCCAGCATATTAGACATGTGCCTAAAACATTTCAGACAATTTCTGGCCCATTATATTTCGTACAAATTCTGATTCCTGCATACCCGTTTCAGAAGAAAATCTGGAGCCATTTTAAAGTTGGGAACAAAATTGGTTGTCCGATGTCCCAGATTCACTCTCACTCACTCTCTCATTTTCGTTCAGCGTGTACTGGCTGCCTGGGCATGGCAGGAGTGTGATTACAGCCTCCCTATGCCATGCTACCACCCCCCTTACACATCCATGCTATCACACACACTCATTAACAAACATTTAAATACTCATGAATTCCCTTAATCACGCATACTTGCTCATAAACATACTACTATAAGCATACTTGCTTATAAACAGTCCACTTGAGACTCTACTGGATGAATGGGCAAATATTACCACAGAAACACTCCAAAATAGAGTGAAAGGTGTTATAATTGCATAGGGAGGATCAACAACATATTACTGTCTATGTATTTAGAAAGTGATGTTATAAAATTCCCTGTGGGTGTAATGGTCAGGTAACACGGTACCTTTGTATATAGAGTGTATAAGTGTGCTGATGCCCTTTTAACTTGCAGCAGTTACAGACTGATGAGAACAAATATATACTCACTGGTGTCAGGAACTGGGTCCATACAGACGACTGTAATGACCCACACCGCCCAAAGATTGTGTTCAGGGGTTATTGCGCAGCAGCGGAGTTGGACAGGGCCTGGTGTAGGGTGACTGCCCTCACCCAGGTGGGCTTCTAGGCAGTGGCGACTCTAGAAACAATATATAGTGGGGGCACACAAGATACCGCAGTCAAACTGGGGGGGCATTAATAATTTCCACCATTAAATCATACCATCTACGTCACAGACATCTACATCAGGATGGATTTTTCACACTGCATTTATATCCCCTTTGTGTTTTTTCCCCTTGTCTATTGATGCCCCAGCCAGCACCCTTTTAGTATAGATTTATGTGATGGCCCCATGGCATATATGCATTAGACATGCATTTTTAACTACATAATGAGTAGTTATCTCGTTGAAGTAAAGACTATGATTGAAACATGATTTCAAAATTACAGCTGAACTTGCAGTTTCGTTAATGTTAGACCCTGCTGCCGATATACCGTATATTATAAGACGAGGTTTTTTCCAGAGCAAATGCTAATCGGGTCGTCTTATAATCAGAAATCAAATAGGTCTGACTATGAGACTAAGATCCAGATCCCCCTCAGCGATGCAAGGGACCTGGATCCTCCTGTGTTATGCCCCCCCCAATTTACCGTTTTTTTTGAGTCCACGGTGCTTAGTCCGGGCAGCGTGTAGAGGTCTACGCGATTCACATAGAGCTTTACACGGTGCCCAGACTAAGCACCGGGGAATCAGATGCAGGGGACCTGGATCCTCCTGTGTTATGCCCCCCCAACTTACCGGTGCTTCTGCGTCCCCGGTGCTTAGTCCGGGCAGCGTGTAGAGCTCTACGCGTTTCGCGTAGACAACTTCCGCTCAAGCAAATGCGATGTATAAATATTAGATCCTGCTGCTGAAATATATTTACTCACAAAGTCCATTGCACACCATTCCAAATATGCAAAGCACTCTCAAAGGATGGTCAGCACTCCAGGTCTTTAAGTTAACAACTTCTCTTTATTCATACAAAGTCAAGTCCACATGTCCTGATGAAAGTCAGCAATGACTGAAACATCGACTTAACTTTGTTTGAATAAAGAGAAGTTGTTAAACTAAAGACCTGGAGTGCTGACCATCCTTTGAGAGTGCTATATATATATATA
>VKOC01000001.1:6175250-6190673 GCA_009364415.1 Spea multiplicata
TGACCCCTTTTCATTGAATCTATAGATGGAGATAGAGACTTGAACCAATAGATGTATTTTCTTTATACAAATAAACAAGGGGGATCTGGTGCCTCCATCAATACAGGACCGTGTTATTATTTCACTGCCGTGCAGCTTTGTCAGAGAAAACCCTACATTATAACAGATTGACAGTGATTATAGAAAAAAATATATATAAAATAACCATTGAAGATTCAGCCAATGAGAGAGCTTGGAAGGCATGGGGATATATACATATATTGTGTAAAAAAAAGAAAGTACATGCTCTTTGAATTCTATGGTCTTTTCAGGACATAATAACAATCATTTGCTTCTTAGCAGGTCTCAAAATGTAGTACCGTATTTATGTTCACTAAAATATCAAGCTGAAACCCTAGTTGCATGTCATACATCGATAAATCCTAGAGCTGCACAATCTATCCCTGCACTGCTCTCTCACGTGATAAAGAGGACCCATACCAGATCTCCCAAAAGGTAGGGGGTCTGGATGGGCCTCTCAAATACTGGCAATATTGGCAATATATAAAATTAATGTGTATGTGTATCTCTGAGTGTGTGTGTCTGAGTGTGTTTGTGTGTGTCTGTTTTTTATTATTTAAACTTTTTTACTCAAATTTCCTTAAAATGAGGGTGCGTGTTATACGCCGATAAATGCGGTAAATACAACCTCAGATGAACAACAACACATGACATATTACACAGTGTCATGATTTATTTAACATAAATCCAAAATAAAGAATCCATGTGTTGTGAAAATGTATAATGTATAATTCAATATCTTGTAGAACCAACTTTAAGAGCAAAAACATGAAATAATGATTTTCTGTATGACAGTCTCTCACTGTTGTGGAGGAATTTTCACCTACTCTTCTTTACAACGTTGATTCAGTTGTTTGAGGGCATTTGTTTATGCACAGATCCCTGCTGTGTCCCGCCAAACCATTTCAATCGCGTTCAGGTCTGGACTTTGACTGGGCCATTGCAACACCTTGATTCTTTTTCACCCAATCTGTTGTAGATCTGCTGCTGTACTTGGAATCATTGTCCTGTTGTATGACCCAATTTCAGCCAAGGTTTAGCTGTCAGACAGATGGCCTCACATTTGCCTGTAGTATAGAAAGAGGAGGAGTAGATTTTCTACCCAAAGACTGCAAGGTTCCCAAGTCCTGTGGCTGCAAAACAAGACCAAATCATCACCCCTTCACCACAGCGCTTGACAGTTGGTGTGAGGTGTTTGTGATGATAGGCTGTGTTTGGTTTTCCCCAAATGTGGTGGTGTCCATTATGGCCAAAAATCTTCACTTTGGTCTCTTCTGTCCAAAGGACATTGTTTTAGAAGTCTTCTTTTTTGTTCAGATGCAACTTACCTAAGCCGTGCTGTCAGGTTCTCTTTAGAGAAAGAGAGAGGCATTCTCTTGGCAAACCTTCCAAACCATTTTGTTCAGTCTTTTTCTAATTGTACTGTCATGCTAACTGAGGCCTGTAGAGTCTGAGATGTAACGCTTGGGTTTTTTGCAATTTCTCTGAGCATTGCAGGGTTTGACCTTGGGGTGAATATGGGGCGAAGACTGGAAGATTGGTGAAGATTGTCTTGAATGTTTTCCACAATTGAATAATATTTTTCACTTTTAAGTGTTTGGAAATGGCCTTATAATAACCCTCCCAGATTGATGGATAGCAACACTTACTTCTGTAAGATCATTGTTGATGTCTTTCTGATCATAGAATTCAAAGAGTGTACTTTATTTTTCATTTCATTTGTATGTATACTGTGTGTGTGTATATATATATATATATATATACACAGTATACAAAATATATATATGTAATATTATATATATATATATGTAATATATTATATTATAGAAGAACTTTGGACCTATAGGAAGTATACTGATTGAATGCATTTAAATCATCTAAATATTGTGTATGTTTCTACTTACAGTAACAGTATGGCTACCTATAATAAAAAGGTTTAAGGAATCTTTATGTTGATGGGTCATTTAGTGAGTATATTATATAAGTGATGTGTGGAGATAGTAGGCTGGATTCAATGCTGAAAATGAATGTATCAGAAAAAAGCTAGTAGCATTCCTAACATAGAGTACAATGCAAAAAAAAAATAAAATATATATCTATCTCTATATTCAGTAAACTCACCAAAAATTCCCCTGTTCCAGATTCCTATTTGCAAAAAAATGTAAACTGTTGACTGAATTATTATTGGATTCATTAACTTCTATATTTTAATTTTTTAATTTTTCAACAAGGGTGATATTAGCAATTGATCTTTCATGTGTATATACAAAATATATTAGTATGATGTTTGCAATAGTATAGTTATACTTATGGTTATAAAATGCACAGAGTAAAATTACAATTTCCAGCTGAATGGATTCAACAATGGCTTTATTTCTGTGCATTTTTAAGCTACTGTACATTATTATTTTATTTAAAAATATGCTTATTGGGAATTATCATACTCTATATTTGGGAAGTATTAATTTTAGAAAGAAATAAACCTAATACACCTAATTAGAGCATGCATGTTCAGAATATAAAAATACGCAATCACAAAAAAACATGAAAACTACGGTTAGTTAATAATGTATATTAGTCCATTCCTTATTTTTTCACAATTTTATGGCCTTATGGGTTTTAGAAATATATTTTGCTAAAGAATTTGCAACACCTGGATGACTGCATAAAATACTTGCAATGTTTAGCAAATGTTATCCTAGTAATTCATATAGGTAATCTAAATTACAACGGCAATTAAAACTTTTTTGTAGTTTGTTTGGTGCTCATTAAACATTAATTTACATGGAGCGGTTCTGCCTAATTTAGAATTCATTTAGTAATTATTCACTAATTTATTTAAAATTGATTTCTCTACCTAAAACTGATTAATATTCCTAACGAAACTATCGATTAATTTAAATTTAAAATAGAAGTCACATTCAGAGCTTCAAATAAGTAAAAAAAAGTAGTACATTCATATATTGAAAAATATTTCTTTATATTTGGTTTAATGCATGATTTTTCCCCCTTTCTTTATATGGTAGTATGTTATATTTTTATGTTTCTATCGGTGTGTGTTAAGAGAACCATGGGTCAACATGTCATTCATGTAGAGGAGGTAGCGGGTGGTAGTTCCACTCTGAAACGTGTTCCCATATCCAGTCATTGTGATTAGCTGGCTGAGCTAGCTGGTTTCAAGCCTATGCATAACATCAGCCAGGAGAGTGGATCACCTTGGTATATGCCACACTTGGTCACCTATGCTAGCTGTCTTGAGTTGGCTTTCAGTGTTCCAGACTATCATTGAGTTCTCGAGGAAGGGCATTAGTGCCTTGTTGACTTTGTATAGCTTTAGGCATTGAGTCATAGGCTTTCCTGTAGTCAATCCAAGCTGTGCTCAGGTTGGTCTGTCTTGACCGAGTCTTGGGCAACTGCTCTGTCTATGAGCAACTGGTGCTTGGAGCCAATGCCCTCATGTGGATTATAATAATTTATGCTGTGTCACTGGCTCACCTGCAGTTCTTGTAGAATTACCAGCAGATGGCAAACTAAAAAGCACGTGGCTAATGTTATAAAAATGGACCATTGGGAGTTTTGGGAGAATATAATGATGGATGTGGAAGGTGAAGGGATTGAGGTGTCTGCAGACAACTGAACCAGAAAAAGAAAGCTAATCCTTCTGTCTGAGATTGCAGTGAGCAGTGAGAAAGGGCCAGCAGTAGCTGAAGGAGCAGGCATCTACCTGGGTGATTAGGTTGTAGACTTGGGGAAAGCCTAAGATCTCTTCCCCTGTCACAACAGGGCACCTTGAACTTTATTCTACAATTACCATAGGAGACCAGTTTTCACTGACATAATTAGTGGTGGATGAACCCAGTATAACCAAAGCCTGTGTAGACTTCTAGTTTTTATGTGCAGAAACTAAAAGTACCCCTAGGGTGAAGCCTAGGGTGGGGTGAATTAATATTGGTTATATGTTGATTATTGTATTCTGAATTTTTTTACCTACATTGTATTAATTTCACAAAATAAAATTTAAGCTAGCTCTGTGTTAGTTAAAATTTAAGTTAGTTAACTTAGGGATGTTCCCACCTGGGCCCAGCATCCATACCTTAGATGAACAGGGTGGAGGCACTACACCAGCCATGTGTACCCCAACTCCCAAGTAGTGGAGGCTCAGGATCGGCGGGTAAGGAGGTAACTTGGGGGGTCTACCCAAAACCCAGTTATGTATGTGTGTGTATATATATATAATATATATATATATACCGTATATGTAACAATTGGATGAGGAGGACCCCGGATGGCGGAGTGAGCCAGGAGAGCTGGAACTGAGAATCATGTCTGGTAACCAGTAAAGCAGGAAGCCGAATCAAATCCAGAAGAGTAGTCAAACAAGACCAACAATCAGAGAACAGGAGCCAAATCAGAAAACAGGAGCGAAGTCAGCAAGCTGGGTCAAACCAAGAAATAGTCACAGCAACTCACACAGGAAAACAGCAGACTACACCAACCAAGGGTGACCCAGAAGAGGAAGACCAGGTTTAAATAGGGAAAGGTGGAGGTGTGTCCTGAATTAAGGATGTCACCCGAGGTTATAAGAACATGTTACAGATGTTATATGTAAAATTATGTTTGACCACACGGTGGCTACCTGTTTGCCGCGTGGTCAGCAACGCGGTGAAAACGCTGACCGGGTAGCGGTGGTACTCGCTGCCCAGGAAGCCGTCTGAGGAGGAAGGGTCGCGGGACCAGCCACGGCGCATGACCGGAGAGGCAGGTGAGTCCTTACAGTACATATGCATTACACGCAGTGGCGGAACTACCGGGGTTGCGACTGGGCCCTGGAGTTCTGCCAGTCAGGGGGGCCCAAGGGCACCTCTTGGGCCCCCTGACTGGCATGACTCCAGGGCTCCTCTGCTCCCCGCCGCCTGCCTCAGCGCTGCCCAGACTGCAGTGTTGGGAGCGTGAGGCGTCTGTCTCAGGTGCCGGCGCTTCATGCTGAACACCGGCATATAATGTAATATGCCGGCGCTCAGCAGTGAAGCCGTGCGCAGCGAGATAGAGGCCTCGCGCCCCCACCACAGGACTGCACTACAAAAGGGGATAGGGAGGGAGAGGGTAGATTGTGAGAAGCGACGGTAGGTAGGGAGAGGGTAGATCATGAGAAGGGGTAGGGAGGGTAGATTTCGAGAAGGGGGGGTAGGAGGGAGAGGGTAGTCTGAAGAGTGGGGTAGGTAGGGAGGGAGAGGGTAGATAGTAGTAGAAGATTGGAAGGGGGGTAGGGAGAGGTAGATAGTGAGAAGTGGGTGCAGGGAGAGGGTAGATAGTGAGAAGGGGGGGTTGATGGTGGGGTGGGGGGCCCTTAACAGATTCTCGCACCAGGGCCCTGAGGTTTCTAGTTACGCCCTGATTACACGCAACACACACTATATATATATATATATATAATTATATATATAGTGTATAGTATATGTGGCTTTTTGAGTAGGTATTTAGGGAGTAGAACACTGTGTGTGTGGCTGATATGTAGCCTAATAAGTTTAGCAAAATCTGCTTGGTCTAATTGTGGTATCTGGTGCTATATTAGACAATAAATACCCATGTATCCTGAGTTAAATTGTGTACTATAGTGTCTTTATGTTGAATTTAGATATATACATGAATAAGGAACTATGTTCAATTGTTAATAATGGACACATCAAATTATTAAACATGCCTTATATTTATGCATATATGAATCAGGGACTTTGGTGGATTGAAATACCACTGGTTTGTCCATTTAATAATAATAATAATAATAATAATAAACCTTTTAGTGCTGCATCTGCATGGTTTTTAATGTGATTTATTTATGTATTTTAATAATAAAAGTATATAGTGTTTATGCTAGGAGTTAACACCTGGGAACATACTTGTACTGTCACTTTAAATTTTGGACTCGTTTTAATTCTGCACATTTGCTATTTGCACCGTTTGCTTTATTTGCAGTTTGCACATTTCATTGCATATTATCAGTACTCTTTGATAGAATGTCTACCAAATAGACTTATATTTACTACACTGTACATTGTAATCCTGATCATGTTTGCACATTATAGCACTTTAAAATCAATACAATGAGCTCTAAGGATTCGGAGGAACATATTTCACATTTCTGATCCCTTTAAAACATTACCGATTGTGCACAAACTGAATAAACCGTGTTACTATAGTAACCGGAACACAATAATGCTATACTGCACTTCCGGGTATGTGCGGTGTTATCACACACATGCACACTAACGGCATTGACACGCCGATTTCGGCACACACCCACTCACTTCAGATAGGTGAGTTCTCAAGCTATTTTATTATAAATATATGTTTGTTTTATTTCAAATTTATGTCCTGATAAAAGTCAGCAACCACTGAAACGTCAACTTGACTTTGTTTGAATAGAAAAGTTGTTAACTTGAAGACCTGGAGTGCTGACCATCCTTTGAGAGTACTTTTTATGGAAACTGCTGGTTACTAGCACCAGGCTTGGAATATTTGGAATGGTTGGAATATTTGGAATGGTGTGCAATAGACTTTGTGAGTAAATATATATAAATATATATATATATATATATATGCATTCATTATTAAAACACTCATCTACATGCACCAGACAAGAGTTGCTTTTTCCACAGAAATCATGTAATTTTACCACAACCGCAGGGGATTCTGGGTAGACATATGCAAACAAGGTTAACAATGACCACCGTTTTGTCTCTATATGCTTGTTCCTTGTTTTTAGTGGTGGGGTTTTCCCCACCATATCTAATTTGATTTTGCCGATTTTTATGTCGCGCATAGTGTTCACATAAAGTTCAAAATCTCATAACATCCTTTTCCACAGATGGTATCATGGAAGTTATGGGACAGCTAGCTGTATAACTCACCATTTTGATTTATTAAATGTGTCTTAATATGTTTGACAACACATACATTTTCTCATTAACTTTAATATCATGTATTATTTTTTTTAAATATTTCTTTTTCCACTATGAACTAAAAGTGATCAAAAGTCTTTAAAGAATACCCTGACTTACTACTGACACTAAAGGAATGTTTATGCTGGGTAAGCAAGTTCTATTTAATTAAGAAAATACACTTCAAAGCCTATAGAGGGAAGAATTTAATTACAGATACTTGATTAATTTAAAACATAGATTGTTTGGTGATCTGGATCGATCCCATCTGGCAGTATATTGCTTAAGCAATTATTATCATAGTTATTATTATCATCATCATTATTATTCATAGTAGCAGAATTAATATTGTATAAACTTCCATAATTCCTATACTACATTGTTTTTTTCCCTCTTATTTTTTTCCATCTAGTTTTTATAGAGAAGAATATGTAGCCGACTTATCACTTTTTTTTTCTTTGAGGCAAACAGTAGTAATTTTGAAAAACTAAAAAAGAGTAATTATGCAAAACTGGAATCTATAACTATAAAGTGGTTATACTGTACAACGTTATCTTTGTAATAGATTTAGAATGAATAAAATAAAATGAGATGCTTTCCACATTAGATGTTGTTCCTTTTGACCTTATTAATTTAATAGCCGTAAGCCTATACATGTTAAAGCAAATGGATGGGGGTAAGTGAAACATACTCCCACCTTCAGTTAATTTAATTACCCCTTCGGCATTGGACACAGGGTGGGGGAAAACGCTCCTCTTGGTAAATGGGGGGGATGAGGACCCCTATTTTTAATGTATTATGAAAAGATTGTTAAATATAAACAAGAGAAGCTTGTTTTAACTAAGCTCCAACTCGCAGGAAAATTACAAGTTATTGAATCTTTGAGTTGCCTGCTTCTCATCTTACGTTATTTTTTGTGAGTGGACATACAAGTTTGTATTAGTATTTTGAATTTGTGGAGTTTTTTTTCCAATTCATATTATTTTTTTAACCGCATAACCACAAGTGGAATTTCCTTTCCTTTAGGGAAGAAAGGGGTGTAATGGCAGTGTATGTGTATATAAATATGTTGGTAATCTTGTGTGTGTGCATGGGAAGGTGTGTGTAAGAGCAGCATAGGTATTTGAAAGCTGGTGTGTAAGGGCAGTGTACGTGTATATGTGTGTGCGTGTATGGGCGTGTGTGTGTAAGAGCAGCATAGGTATTTGTAAGCTGGTATATAAGGGCAGCGTATGTATATATATGTGTGTGTGTGTAAAGGCTGGTGTGTTTAAGGGCAGTGTATATGTGTCTGTAAAAGTAGCTGTGCGTAAAGTCTGTGTGTAAGGGTCCTGGGAGAGAGTCTAGCAAAAAACAACTTAGCTGATGTGGACTACTCTTCCAGTGATACTCAGATGGTAGACACCTGGCATTCTGAGAATCATGGAAATTGTAATTCACAGCTAACATCTGCAGCTTTATCTACTGTTAACTGCACTTCCCATAATGCTTAGCCAGCATCATGGCAGTAGAATTGTCAATTCAATGTGTTGGTTATTTTTACATAGTTACTTAGATAGGCTGAAAAAAGACATGCGTCTATCAAGTTTAGCCTTTCCCATATCTGTTTATTTCTTGCTGTTGATCCAATTTTGCACAAACTAGGGGGGGAAATTCCTTCTTGACCCCAGAATGGCAGTCAGATCTTTCCTTGTATCATTTTTAATATGCATGATTGTGCTGACAAAAATGGAGCGTGTTTTAAGTGACGATGCAAGCACAACATTATAAAGTGCAATTGCTTGTGTTGGTAAGTTCCTTGAGAGCAATTAAAAAAAAAAAAGGTTCCCTCTTTCACATTTTAAAATGTTGGGAGGTATTAACCAATTTGAGAGGTTAAGGGTTAACCATCTATAAGACCAGGACTGGCCATAGGCCACATTGGTGCTGGAGCCTGAGGACAACAACCATGCATCATTATTATATTTGTGTACAAGGCAGGATTTACGACAGAATGCCGGGCCCCAGCCCTATTAAGGGCCCTTACCGCTTATGCATTCCACAAACCTGTGATCTTATTGGGTCCCACAACATGTACTCCTTCAATACAGCCAGAGGCGTATCTACTGAAATTGAAATTGCGCCCCTGTCCAAATATCTAAAACCCATTTACTAGCCCCTGCTGCCCATATATATATATAAATATTAGTCCCTGCTGCCGATAGCAGGTATAGATCAACACACAAACCCAGATCAATTGAAATTCACTTGTGATCTCAGCACTGAAGGTATATATCAAATAAACAGAATCAGACATACAAATCCTGTATTTGCAGGTATACAATAATAATATATGAAACGTAGCATCGCAGGTATAGATCAAATAAATACATGGAAACAGCATTGCAGGTATTAATCAACTGAATAAGACATATTAACCCTGTATTTGCAGGTACACATAAATAATGTATGGAAACATAGCATAGCACATATGGATCTACAGAATAACACAAAGACCCAGCTTTGCAGGTATAGATCAATTGGAATTCACATAAAAACACGGCATTAAAGGTATATTTAAAACCCCTAAATTACAGGCATAGATCACAGGTTGCACACCCCAAAGTCAGCCCTGGCGTCCACACTGCCCACATAGACCTGACCAGCACCCAGATCACACACATTAGATTTGCAATCTTTGTCCCCAAATAGCCCAGCACAAATCAACTTTGTCCCCAAACAGTCTGGCCTGTGCCATCTTTGTCCCATATACACCCTGCCTGTGCCATCTTGGTCCCCAAGGCTCAAACCTCCTGCCAGTGCCATCTTTGTCCTTCCACAATTATACATCTATGATACACAAACACTTTTACAGTCACTCACTAATTCACACTTTAATTCATACAACTCATTCACATATTAACTCATGCTCTCCCTCATTCAGACAATTCATCCACACATTAACTCATGCTCTCCCTCATTCACTCAATGCATCCACACATTAATGCACACTCTTTACTTATATCTACCCCCTCTCCCTCCCCTATCACTTTCCTAACGCCCTCTTTCCGTCCGCCCCTACGCGCACTAATATAACCGCTCCGCCACCGACCCAGCTATATACCGGCTCTCCCACCCTACCCACTATATACCCTGTCTCGCCCCCTACCGGCACTATAATACCCTCTCTTCCCCTACCCACTATATTCGCTCTCACCCCTACCGCACTATAATACGCGCTACTCCCCTCTAGTCCATCTATATATCCTTTTCCCCTCCATCTCTCACTATATTTAGTCCTCTTCCTCCCTTATCCACGTATATTTATTCCCCGTACGCACTATATACGCCTCTGCTCCCCCTAGCTCAGGCTATATATCCTTCCCCCTACTCTCTATCTAATTATATCTCCTTCCTCCCCTTACCCACTATATATGCGTCTTTCCCCCTGTTACGCCAGCTATAGTACCTGCCTCTCCCCCCTACACAGCTATATGTCATTCCCTGCCATCCTCACTATATATATCCTCTCCCCCCCACCCACTATATACCCTCTCCATATGCCATAGCTGCCATACGCCTCTGAATACAGCCCTGGCAATGATACTCCCTCACTGACACTATGCACTGATAACCACCCACCAGGTAATGGAGCTACAGGCCACAGTACTTACAGGCCACAGTATTTACCCTGTGTCTCCCTCACTGACACTGCAGAGTGGGAAGTGAAATCATTTCTAGCCTCACAGCAGAGATACAAGACAACAGAATGTATAGGATGTGTGAAGTACAGTAGCCTGTAGCTCCCTCTCTGACACTGCATGCCAGGAAGTGATGTCATTTCTTGCCATGATTGATGTCGGGTTGGCAAGCAGTGCATGTGGTAAATAAGTACCTCACGGGATGAAGAGCCCTTTTTGTCCAAACTGCACCAGAGCCTCAAGTGCCTTGATCTGGTCATGTCTAGTAGATTCTGCACTATAGTGAGCAGCAACCTGCCAGCTGCACACAGCCCATAGTGAGAGAAATTAGTGTGTCAATGCACATATCACAATAATCTGAATGATAGAGCTTTTTAACCTTATGGCTTTGGTGAGATAACCATAACAAATAACATCTCTATAAAACTTAGATAACTCAATTGAACTTAGACATCTAAAAGATACTATTGGTAGAATAGATGCTTATTTAACAAATCAAGATCTTTTTGCCTCTCTCTCTACATTGTTTCAGCAGAGCACCTGGCCTATAAAATGTGAGGTAGAATCCTCCCCTGAGTGCTTTGCTAGAAGAAAACAGAATAAAAAATGAAAGAGATATTTAGTCTCAATGGAGCTTACACAGCTTTATTTTTCTCTTTTACCATCTGTTTGCCTGAAATAACTATGGGCACTAGAGTGTATAACAAGTGATAGTGTTAGTCCAACAAAAGTTTTCAGTCAGCAACCTAATTTCTATTTCTGCATTGTAGACAGAGGTTAGGAAGTTTGAATAAAGTAAACACGTTTCCAATTGCATCTCTTAAGGGTCCTTGAGACAAAAGGGTTTCAGAATGAGTTATAATTCTGCATATTATAACTCATAGCATATAGCGTATTACAGACGAACTAATAGTAGTAATATAATGAAACTGAAATTACTTGGCAACATGGGTGTGTACAGTACATTGACCCTTTTATTATTATTATAGTTTTATATATATATATATATAGCATCGACAGTTTACGCAGCGCTTAATACAATACATAAATTAAAGGGATATGACAAGACAAGAATTGACAGACTAAGACAAACCGATACATTCGGTGGAGAGAGCCCTGCTCGCAAGCTTACAATCTAGAGGACCCTTGGGTTTGTTTATCAGTTTAGATGTTATGATATCTGATTTTCCCCTGTGCTAAGAGGTAATACTACCACTTAAGTCAATTTTGTTAAAGCATTTATTATTATTTATTGTTTTATATAGATAAATATATAAAGTGTCGCGCAAAAAAAAAAAAAAAAAAAAAAAAAAAAAAATTCACAAATTTAAAGATATAAAATTCACCAAAATTGTGACACACACAGTGTATAATCCACCAGAAATATAATTGAAAACAATACTTATATCCTCAATTAAGTGGAATTGGCGTCCAACCGTTTTCAAATGGAGGCTTGTGGACATATGAAAATCAAAAACAAATAATGATCATAGTGCTTTCTATATTATACCAGTGAAAGACTTCCCCCCCCAGGATAATATTGCACTCACGTAAGGTTGAGCAAAACAGCTTGCTCAAACTAGACAAGCGTTGTGGGGTTTCTCTCCCAAGTTGTATCTCCTCCGTTGTTTACGCTTGAACCGTTTTCTGATCCATACAAATAGCGAAATGCAGATGGGGAGACAGGATATGTATTGCAAAAAGATTTATTTGCAGCAATAAAGTGCAATGTGCTCTTGAATTAAAGTCTCAAAGTATCAGAGTCCTCTTTGTAGCTCCAACCGGCGAGAAACAGCTCCCGGGTATAACGTCAAAACAACTAAACGCGTTTCGCCCTATCAGCAGGCTTCTTCAGTAGTGTGATGTTGCTCCAACTCCACCTCCCTTAAATAACTGATTCCATTCAAATTGTGTCCATTCCTGCAGCTCGTTAGGATGTATCACAGGTGTAGCCAAGTCCATATCACAGACTCTTAAGTGAAACAACAATTAGAATGTAGTTTGTTCCAAAAAAGACACGGGAATCCGATATCAAGTACATCATATATAATATAAATATTAAAAATAATCATATTAATTCATATATAATGATTTTAGAAGACTGATTTTAAAAGAGTTTGAATAAAATGTGTTCAAAGAGCATAGAGTTAAATCTAAAGTGCATATTAAATACTATCATACAGATAACAATTGTATAGCAGACAGAGTATTTCAGATTAATTTAAAGTATTATAAATATTTTAAATAATTTTAAATAATCTTAAAATGCACAAATAGATACCCATCATTATTGCCACCAATAAAAATATATAGAACAGTAGATAAAAACATTTTATTAAATTTTTTAAAAATATATATAAGTATATAAAAATATGGAATAATTAGTCTTATTAAATATAATGCAAATATTAATATTTTTGATGTTTAAAAATCCTAAATCAACTTAAAAAATTAAACAAATCAAAATCCTGATTCAAACCTTTTGGGGCTAGGGTTTTAAGATTATAGACCCATTGCATTTCTATCCGGCCTATTTTCTTCTCGTAATCACCCCCTCTCCAGTCCCTTCTAACTATTTGAATCCCCATAAAGGTTAAGAATTTTGGATCGCTACCATGGAACTCTCTAAAGTGTGACGGTACGGAGTGATTATCTTTTCCTGTTTTAATCGCCCTAACATGCTCGTCCAATCTCTTATGTAATGGACGAATAGTTCTTCCTATATATTGTAGATTGCAGGGGCACTGTAATAGATAAATGACTCCTTTTGTATGGCATGTTATCATGTGTTTAATATCATATTTTTTTCCAGTAATGTTAGATTTAAAACTACTGTCTGCACCATTGCTTCTAGTACCGGTACTTTTGCAGGTTGTACAGTGGCCACACCTAAAAAAGCCTTTTTTATCATTTAAAAAATGTTGATGGTCTTTGTTGTTTTTATTCTCTGCCCGTGTGTAACTAGATGTTAATTCGCAACCTAGATTGGGTGCACCTCTAAAGGTTACTTTAGGTTTTTCTGGGAGTAGTTGTCGTAAATCCTCATCTTTTAATAAAAGAGGCCAATGTCGTCTAATTATTCTTTTAAGGTCCTGATGACATTTGTCATAATTCAAGACTAGAGGTATATCCTCCCTATTGTTCGCCTGTCCTGTTCTTGGTTGCAATAGGTCCTTTTGTTCTATTTTGAATATCTCTTCCAGAGTTTTTTCTAATAAATCGTTTGGGTAACCTTTTTGTAAAAAATCACTTTTTATTTTATTGGCCTGCTCTTGAAAGACTTCCTCATCTGTACAATTGCGTCTAACTCTTGTAAATTCTCCTTTTGGGATACCGGTTAACCAGGGACTGTAGTGTCCACTGTTGTATAACACATAACTGTTCACATCCACTTTTTTAAAGTGCGTTTTAGTGTAGAGTTGTAGATTATGGATATAGATTGAAAGGTCTAAAAAAGAGATTTCGGAGGAGCTATATTCCGTAGTGAGGTTAATCCCCCAATTGTTATTGTTGAGGTGAGTCAAAAATAAATTTAGGTCCTCAGTTGTCCCTGACCAGATAAAAAACATATCGTCTATGTAGCGGCGATAGGCAATCAGGTTTGTCTTCCAGTTATGTGGTGAAAAAACAAAATGTTCTTCCCAAAAAGCCATAAATAAATTTGCATAACTGGGGGCAAAGCGAGTGCCCATCGCCGTCCCACGTTGTTGCAAAAAGAAAACTTCTTCAAATATAAAATAATTGTTATGAAGTATCCATTTTATTGCTGAAATTATGAATTCTCCCTGAATTTTTGGAATAGACGTTTCCAAATTCAAGAAAAATTCCACTGCCTCACACCCTTTGTTATGGTCAATATTCGTATATAGAGAAGATACATCACAAGTGACCAATAAATAATTGTCTTTCCATTCTATCTCCCTTAATAAATTCAATAAACTCATGGTGTCTTTCAAATAGGACTTTGTTTTTATCACCATGGGTTGTAAGCATATGTCTATATATTTAGATAAATTTGCAGAAAGCGAGCCTATTCCAGACACTATTGGTCGACCAGGGGGATTTATTAAATCTTTATGTATTTTGGGTAATACATAAAAAGTTGGAATACGAGGATATGTTACATTTAAAAAATGATATTCTTTATTCGTTAAGATGCCCTGCATTTTTCCTTGGTCCAAGATATGAGTTAAGCTTTTTTTCATTTCGATAGTGGGGTTCTTATTAAGTCTCTTATAAACCGAGGTGTCATTTAGCTGTTTGTAACATTCAGCAACATATTTTTCTTTATCTAGTAACACCAAACCCCCTCCTTTGTCGGCCGGTTTAATCACTAATTCTCTATTTAGTCTAATATTTTTTAACGCAAGGGTTTCACCTGGAGTTAAATTGTTAGTGGAATAGTGATATTTCTTTTTAGTTAAATTCTCAATCTCCTCCATAACCGACTTTTCAAATATGTCTATCGCTGATGATTTATAGTGCACCGGATAAAAATTAGATTTCTTAGTTAATGTTGTATGTTTAATTTCTTCATAAATTGGTGTATTCGTGTGTACTATGGGATTGTTCAAGAAGTATTTTTTTAAGGTTAAACGTCTTGAGAATTTCTGTATGTCTATATAAGCATTGAAGGGGTTAAATCTCCTATTTGGGGCAAACTTCTGACCTCTGTTCAAAAGTCTGATCTCATCTTGTGAGAGGACATATGTGGATAGGTTAAATAAACCTATTGGTTCCACAGG
>VKOC01000001.1:6219710-6232041 GCA_009364415.1 Spea multiplicata
TATACAGGGCCGGCCCTACAATGGGGCCGACTGGGGCAATTGCCCCAGGCGGCATTTTAGAATTTAGAAGGGGCGGCACTTTGCCGCCCCAAGCAGTTTTTTTTTTGAAGCGGAAAAGAGAGAGAGGGGTGCCGAGTGGTTTTCGCTTACCCGCTCTGCGCCCCTCTCTCTCCTCTGCGGCGAGTGTCTCCTGTTGTCGGTGCCGGCTTGTAATGCTGAGCGGCCAGCCAGTGGCTGTAATTGGGCTCAAGCATTAAGGCCGGCACGTGGGGCCGGGGCTACGCCGGCAGGATCTTCAAAAGGTAAGTACGGGGGGGGGGGGGGAGCGTCGGCGAAGGTTTAAATGTGCCCAGGCATCTTTAAACTTCGCCCAGGCGCGTTACGTCTTTCGGCGCACTGGGTGTATGAGGCAGGAGATGGCAATAGGGTACTTAAAGGAATAGCATCGGGGGCAAGAGTTGACCCTATTAGGAAGGCAGAGTGGATAAGAGGTTAAGGTATTTCTGGGGGGCAGAGTGGCATATAAGGGGGTATAAGGCATATCTGGGTGGCAGATGTGCTAAACTAGCTGGCAGGTTGGCGAATAAAAATAAAAACATGCATTTTTCTCAATGATAGTTTTTATTAAATATGAAAAATAGTTTACATGTGAATTAACATTTACTAGTAAAACTTTTTTCCCTTTAGGGTGGTCTTATATTCAGGCTTTTTTTGGGGGGGTCATTTTATAATCAGGGTCGTCTTATAATCAAGCAAATATGGTATTATGTACTATAATTGAAAACATTAAAGGGTGATGTTTAAACAGTACATTTTGCAAGCTTCAGACAAAGACATGCAGATTTTCATTCAGCTTGTACTGTATGCCCTTGCCCGTAAGGGCACGTGACCTTCGTTAAGTGTTAATGTGACCCTTTTAGTTAACAGGCACAAAAGATGGCCTATAGAAATATACATCAAGTGTTTACTCTCAGCACTACTATGAACTTATTTTTGTTATTCTTATCTCTTCAGTGCAGTTATGTTCACAGTAAAGTTGTTATAAACCATAAGCATGATTTTGTATGAAATTATAGCCTTGCAATGCATTTTATTTATTTTCATTAAATGCAAAATACCTTGAACTACAGAAATATATATATATTTGCCTCAGTTCATATTATATGTCATCTATTTAATGACAAACACTTGTCAAAAAAAGGGAAAACATAAACTTTCAATTCAGTCGAAAATGAATGTAGATTATTTGAATTTCACTGTTTTGGAATGCCATAATCCTTTGAAAATGTGTAAGCATAGACATTTACGTAACCTATTTATGTCAATACAACATCTGCCTTCCATTAGGTTAACTTACCTACATATTCAAGCTCTTTTCCTTGTTACTTTTAACTATCGTGACTATCATCTTTTTGAATGCAACAGGCAAAGAAGGTTGGGCTGTGAGCCCGAGGGTATAATACAATGGGAATGAAAAAGGTCTTACCCTACCATTAGCTTATGATGCTCTGCTTTGTATTGCTCATTTTAGCAGCGTCTAAAAATGTATCTATCTATCTATCCACATACACACACTAGTACACATTACACATTAGTGAAAGAACACACAAAGTACTACCACAAACCTTGAATAAGGCTGGTGGTAAAATAACTGCATGGAAATAGTTAAAGTACCAGCATTTGGTTTTAGTTTTCCAAATATGTTCTTTAACAGGTAAACAGAATTGGCCAGGTTCATTAATAGGAAATTAAGGCAGGACGACCAGAAGTTAAAGTTCCAAGTAAAAAATGCACACCTCCCAAATGTGGCCCTCTAGGCCCAAACAACCCAACAAACCTATGCATGGGCTATATCACTGTACTTAGTGTGTTGCTGAACACATATTGGGGTGTTTGTGGCAGAGACATATACCAGGAGCTGTAAATATAAACCTGAAGTACAATGTGCATGAAAAACAAGCACAAAGGAAATTAATACTACAAATTTTGCTGGTGGCAGAATTAGTGGATGGGAAGTGTTAAAATACAACCCATATGGGACAAAAGGGCAGGATGACCAGATCTGAAAAAATGGTCTTGAAATAGCACAATTATACTTGTAGTTATTGCCCTATAACTTGAAAAAATACAAATCAAATATTGCATATTTCTAAACACAGGACAAATATTAGAATCTATTTAGCATGCTTTTGTAGAAGACTAAAAGATTTTTCAAATAAATGTTTATTTTTTAAAATTTTTATTATTTTTGTACAGTAAATTTGTACAGTAAATTAGATGATCAAATAGTGGTATCTAAAGAAAGCCCTTTTTGTCCTGAAAAAGTAAAATAATAACTTGTGTGAATACAGTAAATGAGAGAGAAGAAAATGACATCTAAATACCTCCAAAATGTTAAAATAACCTAGGTCACGAAGGGTGCAAAAAGAAGAAACAGCCCAGTCCTTAAGGGGTTAATCTGTAAACAGCATCAACAACACTGGTTTATTTAGTGTAAAGAACTGGAACATGTCGAAAATGCGATAAGTGAATGTTTCTATTATTTGGAGACCAAACAGCTGTTTCTTTTTTGTAGATAATTTACCTTAAATGTTTGCCTTGGAGAATTATTACTGTTTGGGAACTATGTATAGTATATATAAACTGGAATGTGATATAATTACATCTTTAAGTACATAGCAAAACATTTACCTAAAGCTATAGTAGTCTGGTGCTTTTATTGTTCTACAGTATGCCCATATACAGGGCAAGTCTTAAAAAACAGAAACCATGTCACACATTTCTATGTGGATACAAATAGATATCTGATTACCAAAAGAATAATAGGTTTGACAGATTAGCAAAAATGTGAAGGTTAGTAAGGTAATAAAAATATTTTAATAAGCAACAGTATTCCCTGTAAAGTTCATGATGAAATAACATTTCATAATGAATGAATGCATACATGGTTCACACAGGTAGTTACCCGATATACATTATAGTTGATTGATACCCAGCTACATAACATTACTACTAGATTATTAAAATAAAATGTATATTGATGCATTGGAAAAACAATTGGGGCTGTTGATGTAAGACTAATTGCTTATTAGAGTTTAGAATTACTAGGACTGGGGACTTATTTAGTACAAAACCGACAACTTATTACATTTGCTCTAAAAATAAATGGGTCTTTCATTTGTCTAATATGACAACAAAAAATATCCACTTACACATGCCAGATAGACTAATTTTTCTTTACAATGGTTTCATTAGCTTGCTGTTCAATCATAATAATGCCTTTACATTGTACTAAGTAAATTAAAATAGACATTAATGTAAATTTCCCTTTTCACAGATTTTCCTTGAAATATTTGAACAGAGAATAATCATTACAGTAAATAATAATGTAATGATTAAATAGCAAATCTACACTGAGTTTTTTATTTGAAAACAGGCAGTGTTGAAGCTTCAAGGTCATAAGTTTTGCAAGGCCAAGTTTCTGCGGTCTGCCACTCCTATGTTCATCCCTGTTGTTCGGGTAGGAGCCCAGTTGCAGGGGATACCAGGGGTTCTGTCTGTGGACCTTGACGCATCATGACTGATAGGTAGGTACAGACAGGCGCACAACAGACAGAAAAGGAGGACTGGAATTAAAGAATAAAGGGGAACTGTAGCGAGGACAGGGGAAACCAGGTAACAAACACACACTGACACCATACAGTAACACTTACAAATGTGCTAACACGCATGTGTGAGTTGATTTTGGGTGTCTTTTATACCACTCATATTGCAGATGATTCCTATGTCTTAGTTCGGTGAGCTTTTGGGTTGCTAATTATTTGCTAATATCTTCATTATTTTCACAATGGCTTTACTGATAAGCTAGTTTGATATCTGTCTGCCCTTTAGCCTAATATTAAGATTTGAGTTTATAATTGTCCATATTATTTTGTCAGGGCTAAATTCTGGTGGCCCCAGAGGCTTAAAGAAAAGGGTACGTGACTGTTATAAGCAGAAACCCTGCAGTTTTCAGGTTATAACTAGTCATGTCCGACCAAAAGTCCATGTGTGACAAAGTAACATTTCATACATTAGTACTTTTTCTAGGCAATGTACTTAGGCAAATGTGGTGCATAATTACCTTTGTCTACATGAAGTACATAATATATTTGTTTTTAAGATTATCAAACGACCCCCAAAATTTGAATATTGATTTAGGAAAAAAAGAAAAAGCATGAATATAACACTACCCTATAAAAAAAGCTTTACTAGTTAATACTAATTCACATGTAAACTATTTTTTCATATTTAATAAAAACTATGATTGAGAAAAATTAATTTTCTGGGTTTTTTTTAAAACCTGCCCCCCAGTTACGCACATCTGCCCCTCAGATATGCCTTATACCCCCTTATATGCCACTCTTCCTCTCAGATATGCCTCTTGACCCCCCTATATGCCACTTTGCCCAACCAAATATGCCTTATACATCGCTATATATGGCACTCTGCCTCCAGAAAGCCCATACACCCCCATAAGACACTCTCCCGATTTACTAGTGCTTCCCTAGGACTGTCCCCCGTGCAGACAATCCCTGCTACTACCAGCATTTCCACCGGGGCTTCTAGGAATGAGCCCCGGAAGGTCATGTGATGCCGGCTCTGTCATTGAAGCCCCAGCGGAAGGGCCGGCAGCAGCGGAGGTTGTCTGCGCACATCGCACGGACCTCCACCGGCTGCCACAGAGGAGGATCCGGGTCCCTTGCAGCGCTGCAGGGGATCTGGATCTTACTCTTGTAGTCAGACCTCGACGACCTTGAATATAAGACGAGGGTTATTTTTCAGAGCATTTGCTCTGAAAATAACCTTGTCTTATAATCGAGCAAAAACGGTAGTCTAAATAGTCTAAATATAAAGATTATATGATCAATATTTTCCCTGTGGATTGGGCATTTGAGTTTAAGGAGTGCAACTAACTATATCAGCCTGTTGCAATTTCAAAAGCTATTTATTTTGTGAACTGTCAAAAGTTATAATTAACTTTTTGTGCAAAACAAATTGAACATCGCTTTTATATTTCTATGTGAAATCTCTAGGTAAGCATTGACTTTTAAACTACTTGTAAAAAGCAAATGGTTGTTTAATTTTTTACTATGTAAAATATATAACAGGTAGTGAATTTAGCAATATCAGCACAGTTGTACATTTCTAAACACTATCTAGACAAAAAGGAATGCAAGCATTTATACGCCCTGGGACACATCCAGATTTTCCGAATTTCCACATAGATTCTAATGGTTTAAAGCAGATGTGTCTTAAAATAAGAACCCATCAACCCATGATTGTTATTATTTTGACTGTTTCTTCTTAACTCATCCCTGTTGTGCACACCTGTGGTCAAACATACATCACGTATCTTTAGCAGCTTGAAGTAAACAAACATGGAAAAAATACATTTGTATTCCATAATAAAACATATTTTCATTGTGTGTGGACAACTCAACTAATTGTAAACTTGTTAAAGAAACTTTGGCAACAAAAAAAACTTTTTTGAAAATAAAATGAATGTTTATTAGTTACTTAAAGGACCTTCCCAAGCAATTTACTTAAGTTTGAAACAGCAAGATACATTGCTGTATACTTTTTATCCTTAAATATTGAAGTTTATAGTAAATTTATATTTTAAAATGCTTGATGCTAGTTAAATTCTTTGACATGCTTTGTAAAATAAAAAAAATATATAATTGTATGATTGATAGTTGGCAGCACCTCATATTTATGAAATGTAACATATTAAAATGCAGGTATAATAAATCAATCTGTCACGTTTATTTCCATTAATCATGTCTACATAAATTATTTGATTGAAATAATAATATCATAGAGGAAATTATGCCCTGATTACTATAGTCCTGGACTTCCAAGTCTTGATTCAATGAGAACCACAACAACTCTTAAATGGGAAAACTGCCCACTATTTACACACTGAGGCAGAGCAGAACAATAGGGGGGCCACAGGCCATGGAGCTGTGATTGAGCCATGTGTACCAAGGTGTCCAACCATGACCCCTTTTCATTGAATCTATAGATGGAGATAGAGACTTGAACCAATAGATGTATTTTCTTTATACAAATAAACAAGGGGGATCTGGTGCCTCCATCAATACAGGACCGTGTTATTATTTCACTGCCGTGCAGCTTTGTCAGAGAAAACCCTACATTATAACATAGATTGACAGTGATTATAGAAAAAAATATAGATAAAATAACCATTGAAGATTCAGCCAATGAGAGAGCTTGGAAGGCATGGGGATATATACATATATTGTGTAAAAAAGAAAGTACATGCTCTTTGAATTCTATGGTCTTTTCAGGACATAATAACAATCATTTGCTTCTTAGCAGGTCTCAAAATGTAGTACCGTATTTATGTTCACTAAAATATCAAGCTGAAACCCTACCTGCATGTCATACACCGATAAATCCTAGAGCTGCACAATCTATCCCTGCACTGGTCTCTCACGTGATAAAGAGGACCCATACCAGATCTCCCAAAAGGTAGGGGGTCTGGATGGGCCTCTCAAATACTGGCAATATTGGCAATATATAAAATTAATGTGTATGTGTATCTCTGAGTGTGTGTGTCTGAGTGTGTTTGTGTGTGTCTGAGTTTTTTATTATTTAAACTTTTTTACTCAAATTTCCTTAAAATGAGGGTGCATGTTATACGCCGATAAATGCGGTAAATACAACCTCAGATGAACAACAACACATGACATATTACACAGTGTCATGATTTATTTAACATAAATCCAAAATGGAGAATCCATGTGTTGTGAAAATGTACAATGTATAATTCAATAGCTTGTAGAACCAACTTTAAGAGCAAAAACATGAAATAATGATTTTCTGTATGACTCTCACTGTATGTCTCTCACTGTTGTGGAGGAATTTTCACCTACTCTTCTTTACAACGTTGATTCAGTTGTTTGAGGGCATTTGTTTATGCACAGATCCCTGCTGTGTCCCGCCAAACCATTTCAATCGCGTTCAGGTCTGGACTTTGACTGGGCCATTGCAACACCTTGATTCTTTTTCACCCAATCTGTTGTAGATCTGCTGCTGTACTTGGAATCATTGTCCTGTTGTATGACCCAATTTCAGCCAAGGTTTAGCTGTCAGACAGATGGCCTCACATTTGCCTGTAGTATAGAAAGAGGAGGAGTAGATTTTCTACCCAAAGACTGCAAGGTTCCCAAGTCCTGTGGCTGCAAAACAAGACCAAATCATCACCCCTTCACCACAGCGCTTGACAGTTGGTGTGAGGTGTTTGTGATGATAGGCTGTGTTTGGTTTTCCCCAAATGTGGTGGTGTCCATTATGGCCAAAAATCTTCACTTTGGTCTCTTCTGTCCAAAGGACATTGTTTTAGAAGTCTTCTTTTTTGTTCAGATGCAACTTACCTAAGCCGTGCTGTCAGGTTCTCTTTAGAGAAAGAGAGAGGCATTCTCTTGGCAAACCTTCCAAACCATTTTGTTCAGTCTTTTTCTAATTGTACTGTCATGCTAACTGAGGCCTGTAGAGTCTGAGATGTAACGCTTGGGTTTTTTGCAATTTCTCTGAGCATTGCAGGGTTTGACCTTGGGGTGAATATGGGGCGAAGACTGGAAGATTGGTGAAGATTGTCTTGAATGTTTTCCACAATTGAATAATATTTTTCACTTTTAAGTGTTTGGAAATGGCCTTATAATAACCCTCCCAGATTGATGGATAGCAACACTTACTTCTGTAAGATCATTGTTGATGTCTTTCTGATCATAGAATTCAAAGAGTGTACTTTATTTTTCATTTCATTTGTATGTATACTGTGTGTGTGTATATATATATATATATATATACACAGTATACAAAATATATATATGTAATATTATATATATATATATGTAATATATTATATTATAGAAGAACTTTGGACCTATAGGAAGTATACTGATTGAATGCATTTAAATCATCTAAATATTGTGTATGTTTCTACTTACAGTAACAGTATGGCTACCTATAATAAAAAGGTTTAAGGAATCTTTATGTTGATGGGTCATTTAGTGAGTATATTATATAAGTGATGTGTGGAGATAGTAGGCTGGATTCAATGCTGAAAATGAATGTATCAGAAAAAAGCTAGTAGCATTCCTAACATAGAGTACAATGCAAAAAAAAAATAAAATATATATATCTATCTCTATATTCAGTAAACTCACCAAAAATTCCCCTGTTCCAGATTCCTATTTGCAAAAAAATGTAAACTGTTGACTGAATTATTATTGGATTCATTAACTTCTATATTTTAATTTTTTAATTTTTCAACAAGGGTGATATTAGCAATTGATCTTTCATGTGTATATACAAAATATATTAGTATGATGTTTGCAATAGTATAGTTATACTTATGGTTATAAAATGCACAGAGTAAAATTACAATTTCCAGCTGAATGGATTCAACAATGGCGTTATTTCTGTGCATTTTTAAGCTACTGTACATTATTATTTTATTTAAAAATATGCTTATTGGGAATTATCATACTCTATATTTGGGAAGTATTAATTTTAGAAAGAAATAAACCTAATACACCTAATTAGAGCATGCATGTTCAGAATATAAAAATACGCAATCACAAAAAAACATGAAAACTAAGGTTAGTTAATAATGTATATTAGTCCATTCCTTATTTTTTCACAATTTTATGGCCTTATGGGTTTTAGAAATATATTTTGCTAAAGAATTTGCAACACCTGGATGACTGCATAAAATACTTGCAATGTTTAGCAAATGTTATCCTAGTAATTCATATAGGTAATCTAAATTACAACGGCAATTAAAACTTTTTTGTAGTTTGTTTGGTGCTCATTAAACATTAATTTACATGGAGCGGCTCTGCCTAATTTAGAATTCATTTAGTAATTATTCACTAATTTATTTAAAATTGATTTCTCTACCTAAAACTGATTAATATTCCTAACGAAACTATCGATTAATTTAAATTTAAAATAGAAGTCACATTCAGAGCTTCAAATAAGTAAAAAAAAGTAGTACATTCATATATTGAAAAATATTTCTTTATATTTGGTTTAATGCATGATTTTTCCCGCTTTCTTTATATGGTAGTATGTTATATTTTTATGTTTCTATCGGTGTGTGTTAAGAGAACCATGGGTCAACATGTCATTCATGTAGAGGAGGTAGCGGGTGGTAGTTCCACTCTGAAACGTGTTCCCATATCCAGTCATTGTGATTAGCTGGCTGAGCTAGCTGGTTTCAAGCCTATGCATAACATCAGCCAGGAGAGTGGATCACCTTGGTATATGCCACACTTGGTCACCTATGCTAGCTGTCTTGAGTTGGCTTTCAGTGTTCCAGACTATCATTGAGTTCTCGAGGAAGGGCATTAGTGCCTTGTTGACTTTGTATAGCTTTAGGCATTGAGTCATAGGCTTTCCTGTAGTCAATCCAAGCTGTGCTCAGGTTGGTCTGTCTTGACCGAGTCTTGGGCAACTGCTCTGTCTATGAGCAACTGGTGCTTGGAGCCAATGCCCTCATGTGGATTATAATAATTTATGCTGTGTCACTGGCTCACCTGCAGTTCTTGTAGAATTGGAAATTATTCTAGCCTTGGTGCCCGAATAATTATAATTTTAATAAAGACAGGAGGCGAGTATTTTGCATATCTTCTTTACTCTCACCAACAGCAGCAAAGAAAGAGTTAATAACACAAGTGAAAACAACCAATAGAAACAGTACATAGGTGGTATATAAACCCCCTAACTATCTTCCTCTTCCTCTTTCGTCCGCTGTGAACCGGAACTGAAGAACGCAGCAAACCATCTAGCAACGTAAAACCGAACCCAACACTCAGAACAGGGGCTCGAACTGGAACCAAAGTCAAGAGCAAGGCGACAATGCACCCCAACTGGGACACGGAGATGGTATCAAGCTGAAACAAAGAGAGAGACATAACAGAACCAAATTCTTCACAAACATGGGAAAACACAGTAGAACGAGCATCACTGACAGTCATCACAAAACATCAAACGCAACGGAGCAGACAAAACCCCAAGAAAACACAAAACGAATTCAAACCAGGCTTACTTACCCAGAGTGTACACCTAACCATCGGGAGGGCAGGGAGGGAAAATACTCGCCTCCTGTCTTTATTAAAATTATAATTATTCGGGCACCAAGGCTAGAATAATTTCAAATTTTAAGGCAAGACAGGAGGCTTCGTATTTTGCATTTTTAACGCCGGAAACCAACGCCATTGCCCCTGAAGAAACCGGGCGGAAATAACATGCCCGAAAGGTGGAGGCACGGGACCAATCCGCTGCTCGCAGAATAGCCACTAAAGCTCCACCAGCCCGAAGGGCACAGGAGGCCGCAGCCCCCCTGACGGAAAAAGCACCGGTGCTCTTGTGGGAGAAGAAAAACAGCCTTGAAAGGTTTTACAAAGGAGAGGAGGAGTTGAGATGTCAAGACCGCACGTATCGACGTCGTGCGTGACAGAAAGTCCTGACACACCCGGCGACACATTTTTGGGTCGTCTAGAAAAAACGGCTAGGATACAGACGAGAACAACTCAGGGGAGAATAGAGACAGCATGAGCATCCAAAGCGCTAACATCCGAAACCCTATGAAAGCATAAGAGATCCAACAGAAGGGAAAGTTTCGCCGACAACTGTCGGAGGGAGAGCGAATCGTTGTCTGGCCATCCCGAAGGAAATCTAACACGACAGCTACTTCCCACAGAGAACCATAGCGCGGCGCCGAAGGACAGGATAAACGAATACCACGCAAAAGGTGGCAGACTAAGGGAGCCAAGGGGATCCATGTGCCGTCACAAACTCCAAGGAGCCCAGCCTCGCCAAGCCGTCCGGTATGACATACTGGTGCCTGGAGCCCAAGATTTGCGGAGCAAGGACTGAGCCGCCTCCAATAGGCCCGAGACCGTTCGGGGTCCCCTGAAATCGTCCATACGACCAGGAGGAGATGTCTTTCCAGGATGAGCGCATGAACCTGGACCTCCGGGCCCGTCAGGGGATAGTACAGAGATGGGATCTCCAGAGGATCCTGGGCAGATAACTGCAGCAGGGCTGGAAACCACGGCTGAGCATGCCACGGGGGGGGGGTCACCAGAACCAAAGGCCCCCCGTCCCAACACAGGTGATGGATGACCCTCAAAATGACCATCTGGGGATTCGTCCTGGATGCAAATAGGTCCAGGTGCAAGACCCGACTGAGAAGTCTCCAGTCACTCGCATCCCGCCAGTGTCTGGAGAACCCGTCCGCCAAGAGAACCTGTACCGTTAGGGGGATCCAAGGGTCCGACAAAATCCACACCCAGTCGTGGAAAAAGATGATATATGGCCCGCAACCCCGAGGAAGGAAACAAAGGACAAGAAGCATTCGGACTTACCGAAAACGGAGCGTCCCCTGGGAAATCCAGAAGCGCCTCTACCGTCTCCACGTGGGTTGAAGGCCCTCTGTTGGAACGGAGTCCTGTAGTACCTCTGGTTCTGAGGGAAGTACCGGGAGCCTAGGGATGAACGGCTGGCGGCCCGGCGGACCAGCCCTCCCAGAAAAACGAAGGTCAGTCTAAAAGACCTTCCTCATTGACAGTTTGGCCTTATTCCATGATGTCATCAAGGATACGTGGCGGTTTAATTCCTTGACAAATGTGTCTCCAAACAGTAAGTGGCTGCACCTAGGTCTTTAGGGCCCAATTTCGCCAACCTGGGATCATCTAGGTGGGGCTCATCCACCAAATACTCACGGACGAAGCGTGAGTCAAAATCTCTGGGCAAGACCAGATTTGCTGAAGCCTCTGATTCACTAGATGAATCCGCGTGCCATACGTCCACTATAGATAATGGGTCATGCAAAGGAGTGTCAGAGGGTTTTGGGCGTTTGGCAGGTACCTTACCCTTGCCGACAGAAACACTACTGCCCTTCCAAGGCCGATTGGAGCCGGACGCCTCTCCTTCAAAGTTCTCAGATTCTGACTCCGATGGTATTGCCTCTGGTCTGGAGTGAGCAGGAGGCTGCCCTTGGGGCAAATTGGCAGACATTTTAGAGAAAAAGGATTCCACTGAGTTAGAAGACTTTGCCCCTAACCAGGCCATAAAGGCATCCTGGGATGGAACAGTATCCTGAGACATTATGTCTGTATAAGGTAGGTGATGAGAACAGAGGCTCAGCCTGTATATTGTGCAAGGCCACAGGGACGCAGCCCGAATATTGTGCAAGGCCACAGGGACGCAGCCCGTATATTGTGAAAGGCCACTGGGACTCAGCCCGTATATT
>VKOC01000001.1:6246527-6256838 GCA_009364415.1 Spea multiplicata
TAGGCACAAATATGTATTTAGGACAAATTACACAATTATTGAGCTCTGTAATCAAAGTAGACATTTAAAGTTGTAATAACTTAACTTTGAAACCTTAATTTATAGATTATTTAATGCATTATATATTTATTAACCATTGTGAGATAATTGCACATGCCATTTTCAATAAAAAGGGTTTCTGTTTGATTGCATTTGTGGGATGCAACTAAGATATGATTATAGAACATTTACTTCCTGGAAGAATAACATGCCATTAACCATCATCAAGCACGCACTCTTGTTTCTTGATGTTTCTCAAGTGAACTGAAGCGTTATAACTAATTCAAGAGGCTAATTATCAATTGATAATGAAAATATTTATAATGTCTCTTTCAAATGAATTATTACAAGGCAAATATTTAAGTCCTATACTGTATAATCGTTCCTTCTCTAAAATATTTTATTATACCATATTTGCTCAATTATAAGACAAGGTTTTTTCAGGGCAAATGCTCTGAAAAATACCCCTCATCTTATATTCGAGGTTGTTTTTGTAATCAAACCTCAAATAGAGGTCTGACTATAAGCCCAAGATCCAGATCCCCTGGAACGCTGCAGAGGACCTGGATTCTCCTCTCTGGTAACCCCCGCTGCTGCCGGCACTTACTCTTGGGGCTCCGGAGCACCAGTGTTTCATCAAAGAAGCCCTGGTGGAACTAAAGGCTAAGGTTCCAATGCGCAGACGTTCACCAGCTGCCCCCACTAGACACCAGGGAGTCTGAAGTACGAGGAACATGTCTGGAGAAGCATTGGGGGAGTGGTATATCGGGGATTAAAAGACATTTTTAGGGAGCAGAGTGGCATAATAAGGGGTTAAAAGGCATATCATGGAGGCAGAGTGTTATATAGGGGGTATAAGGCATATCTGGGGGGCAGAGTAGCAAGCTGTGAGGCAGATGTGCATAACTGGGGGCAGGTTAGAAAATAAAAGGAAATAAAAACAAAAAAAATCATTTTTCTCAATCATAGTTCTTATTAAATATGAAAAATACATTACATGTGAATTAATATTTACTACTAAAACATTTTTCCTATAGGGTAGTCTTATATTCAGGCTTTTTCTTTGTGTCCTAAATTAAATATTAAAATGTTGGAAGGTCATATTACGGTATAATCAGAGTCGTCTTATAATTGAGCAAATACGGTATTTTAAATTTGTGAATAAAACTGTATCACATATTCAAAGCATCTTATTTATGTTATAATATCATAATATAATGTTATAAGTTGTAAGAGTTCCTATGCTAAATGTATTTCTACATTTTTGTTATTGCAGCTTATTGGAAAACTGATATTCTGAGATGATATTCAACAAATTTCCCTGTGACCCAAAACTGAAAAAATGGTCAGCACACAAAATGTTTTAAATAGTGAAAAAAACTTTTAAAAGTTAAGCTACACAAAGGTAAGTATCAGCACAAAATTGAGAATGCGTCCACATGCTAACAGATACCGGTATTTTGGCAGTCGGTTGCCTTTATTAAGAATAATTGATTGTCAACCCTCACTCTTACCTACTAGAAAGAAGGGTTCCATTCTGAGCGTGGCTTACACCTAGACTATCAACCATGAACATTTTAATGCATTGAGTTTTAATGTTACAATTATGTTTACTCTTGATGCCCCCACAGCATCTAAATAAATGCCAGATTGGATAATCCTTAAAGCACTTATTTAAATGACGAGGATATTGACAATACAAGGATTTGTGTTTCATTTACTATAAACGTATATAAGACATAGGAAATCATAAATGACTCTACATAAAAATATAACCACTGATCCTAGCATATGATCTCTGTTGACTCTTGCTATTTCTAGCCAGAACAGTTCCAACAAAGTAGAGTTCTAGCTGTATTAGAGTAACACTGAGAAAGGAAAGGGCAAATATATTATCCATGGTTTCCGGCAATTTAGCTTTTCACAATATACAGTAACTGCCTAGAAAACCTAATGGTTTTTCGCAATAGCTGCTATTTAAAGACAATTCAAAGGCAGAACCGTTCTTCATTCTTATCCATCCTATGAAGTCACATGTTCAGTTAGCACATCCCATTAGGCTACTTTCCACATGAGATTGCTGGATATATCTACTAAAATTGTAAATTCAGCCACAAAGGACATTTTTGTGGACTTGGCTCTATGAAATAGGCTGATGTGGCTGATGTGTCTCGTATGAATGTAATCTAAATTGTATTCAAATGTTATCCAAATTCACAGCTTAGTAAAACCATCCTACAGTGTAATCTGGTTTCAAATTAGTAATGTTTTAACTAGATGAATGTTTCATAAATGTATAAGAAGCATTTGTTTTTTAATGTTAATCATCTTAACAAGACAATGCATGGCATATCATTTCTTTATATGAAATGTTTAGCTGCATATTTATTTGAATGCACAATAATACACTTGTATTCAAACTTGATACATGCTCGTGTGTTTTTGTCTGCCAACATTCCATCCCATCTGTTTGGATAGAAAACTGGATAGTTACAGGTTGGTTGTGTTTGTGCCATAGGGCAAAGGTGCCAGGCAATAATGAGTTCTGCTGGGTAGTCTAAATAATACTTTGTACTGCACTTTTTTTCCAGAAATGAAGTGTGGTATAATGTGCTACTTTACAATGCCTCGCACCTGTTAAATCACTAAGCCAAAAAGAAAATTCAGATGATGTAAGAAAGAAAATTGCGTGATTAGATTATTTGAAATGAATCACAAGGTTAAGAACAAGGGTCTTGCCACAATTCTGGTGAGGGTCAGGTTTCAAATTATGTATTGAACATAAATGAACTACAGATAAGCGTCTAACAGATAATACTTTGTTTAAGTGAACTTGTTGAAATTAGTGCAGGGTTTGTATACACAGGAGGGCTGGAACCGTTCAGCACAAAAGACAGGCCAAAGGATGTGGCATACTGTAAGATTGCAAAAAAGCCCTCTTCTCCTTCTGTGCCATGCGTGTCTTAATGTCTGTTCATAATGTCTTTAGTTTTCTTATATTGTCCATTAAATGTTGTTATTTCTTCCTTTGTCCTAAAGTTGTGTCATGGAATCTACTGGAGCTCTGCAAATTTAACATAATGTAATATCTCAAAACACAATAACATGTTCAGTGTTCATCTTGATCTAACATATTTGCCAGAAGTACTGGGTTCAGCTTACTGCATGGAAAGCTGTCACTATGCACATGCTAGGCACGTCCCAACCAAGAAGTGGGCTACATTGATATACAGGAGAAGGATATCACCTTGCCTCTTTAGTCAATGGTAAGACCTCACCTTAAATATGCAGTCCTTAAAAAGAACATAACGGAACTAGAAAAAGTGCAAAGGAGGTCTACAAAATTAACAAAGGGGATTGAGAGATCTTAGTTATGAGAGACTAAGAAGGTTGCATCTATATATATATGCTAGAAAAACAGAAATGTACAAAGAATGAGAGGTCATCCTCTGTGACTAGAAACACAAAGATTTCATAGACAGAAAGGAAGGGATTTTTTACAGTAAGGACAACAAAAGTGTGGAATTCACTGCCAGGAGAGGTGGAGCTATGAATTTCAATAGATGCCTTCTAAAAAGAAAAGCAGATAAAAGAGCAAGCATTAATAATTTAGATCTTTATCCATGGAGAAATCCGATTGCCTTTTGGAGTCAAGAAGGATTTTCCCCCTATGTGATCAAACTTTAAAAAATGGCTTAGTTAGGGTTTTTGCCTTATTTCAGATGAAACACAAAAGTAATCTGTAGAAGAGTTGAAAGGGATAGATTTAAGAATTGTTTTTCAACCGAAATTACTAATATAATGAAATTCAAGATACAGGAAATACAAGATACAAGAAAGAATGTATAACCTCTTAAATGATGGCCAAACTGGCAATAACGAGATGGCCCTGCACTTCCAGTGGCTGCCTGATGAAATAAGTAAGGCCGATGGCTAGATATGCACAGCTGCATGCTAGCCGCTGGTGTGGCAGGTTGGATGAGGATGAGACGTTGGCAACCATCAGCCCACGAGGCATTCTCCTGTTGGGCTAGATGGCCAGTATAGGCCTAATTAGGATGACTTCTCTGTAAATGGAAGTAACCCAGAAAAAATAGAAACAGACCAATAAAAAGTGTATATGAAGAATAAAACACAGAAACTGTGAGCCTGAGAGGCAGGAGAATGCTTATACTGAAAAGCAAAATACATAATTTTTCTGTGCTGTTTATTTAATCAACTGGGTATTGCTTAGCTGCCCAGTAGAATAGTCAGGAAAGTTTATGTTTCCAGTCAGTCTCCAGACCGGGGTAGGGTTTTATTTGCATTGCTATTTTTGTTATGCCTTAAGTATGGCCTGCATGCTTAAAAAACATATCTTCTTTTGATTATAAGACATTTTATGTAGTTTATGAACCAAGACACAGCAAGCCTGCTAAAGTTTGGTGGAGGATAGATAATGGTATTAGGCTGGTTTTCAAGAGTTGAGGTTTCATTCCTTACTTCGAGTGAAGGAAAATCTTAATGGTTCTGTACAATATATATATCGTATTTGCTCAATTATAAGATGATTTGAATTTGAATAATTATTTTGAAGAAAAGAAAAAGCCTGAATATAAGACTACCCTATAGGAAAAAAGTTTTATTAATAAATATTAATTCACATGTAAACTATTACTTCATATTTAATAAAAACTATGATTGAGAAATAATGCCCTTTTTCTGTTTTTATTTCCGCCCTATATGCCACTCTGTCCACCCAGATATGCTTAATCCCCGCCCTATTTTGCCAATCTGCCCCCTGATATGTTTTATACGCCCCCTATATGCCCCCGACTTACTGATGCATCCCTAGACTTGTCCCTGTGATCCAGACTCCCTGGTGTCAAGTAGGGGCAGCCAGTGGGCATCTGCGCAAAACCTCTGCTGCTACCTGACACTTCCGTCAGGCTTCTATGACTGGTCACGTCATATAAAGTATATTTGAATAACAAATTAGTCATAGGAAAGATGCATTTGAAATTAATATCACTGTGGCTCATGAAATCATACAATGGGTTGGGAATAATATTTTAAGTATGAAATTAACCATTTCAAGTTTATTTAAATAAATTACTGACAAAAGTTCTTTAAAACACAGAAATCACTTTCACAAATAAACTTGTAGTTGAAAATGTGCAAAATGATCTGCAAAACGGTGCAAAATATTCTTTAGTGGTAATGTTCTTTAGAGGTAAAAATTCCTAATAACCTTTTAGTGTTCAAAATAGTGTTTTGGAAGCGGTATTGCAACAGTCCAAAAACATGTAAAGAGTGCCCTGCCAAACCCACCAACTGTAATCCTCTACTAATATACAATAATTCAATTCGAGAATGTGACATATTTGAGTCAGAATGAGTGGTCTCATTGAAAGTGCTGAATAAAGTGAGCGCTACTGCTTATAAAATAGTGTGTGCAATACATCTGTACACTTTATTATTCTGTTTTTCTCATTGTGAGGTTCTCTTCTTATCCTTTGAAGAATTGATCCTGCTAGCAAGCTGAGATTTCTATCATACGCAGTGTGTTTTTACTGTTTGATAATTTTTAGCACACTTCTTTACTTTTCTATTTTGTATATTTTTTTCTAATTGTGAGGCACTAAGGAAGTTTGTGCTGCTCATACACGCTGGCATAGTATGTACACCTTTGTTTTACCTAATATAACAATGATACTCAAAACTGAAAACACACAAAGTACGGTAATACACAAAATAATGTTTGATTAACCTTAATGATGTTACGTAAAGTCGTCTCGTGTTTTTATAATAAACACTATGATGGATATCTCCATTAGCAATTGTTATGCTGTATATAAAAAAGTCCAGTAACCAGATCGATGAGCATTGGTTGCTTATTGCTTGCTGTCACACATTCTTTAGCAGTATCAAGTTAATCTGGCAGCTTCTTTTTAGTGAAATCTTAAGAAATGGTTCACTTTTTATTAAAAGAAATCACGCCAGATGCTATTTTTTTTTTCTTCTGTTAAATTGATCCTTTTTTATGTGCTCATCTTTCTTTTTCAGCGAGACTTGCCTACACTTTTCAATAAATAAATTTACTGCAGACAACTTTCTCTCAGACATAGTTGATTTCACAGATGATCATAAAATGGCCAGGAGAGGCTAGAGTAATGGAAAAGATGACTGCCTGACAGAACACTATTGCTGTAGTCATTCATAAATAATAGTACATGATTAAAATGCTGTGGAATAGATGACCGTTGTTACATGCAGCTAGAGTCAGTCAAAGTATTATCATGAGCCATCTGTATCTATCAGGTATCATTCCTATGGCACATACTTTTTTGTCCTAGTTTCCTTATTTTTTAGCTTATATATTTTTAGTTATCTTCAAAAACTTTGAAAATGTTTTTTTTTCAGTGAAAAACATTTCCCTGCCACAATATATGCATATGCTTTTCAATCTGACCTTGTCCTAAACAGCTGTTAATATACGCTTCAGTCAATCATTTTTGTACCTAAAAATATAAATATATATATTTATTCCTCCCTCCGTGAAAGCTTTCAAGCCGTAAAGAAAATAAAATTGTCTCTATTTTAAGGTTGATGTGTGCTAAGTTGAAAAACTATAACATGAAAAGAAATAATAAGTCTACTGTATACACTTTACTTCACATACTTTAAACTATGTTAAAATATGATAATATGTAGGTAAAGCTAAACAACTGTCAGTTTGTACAAATAAATTAACAACAACTTTCATTAAAGGATTTTCTATGTATTTTTACCAATTTAACAATTTTTATGGCTATTATATAAAGCTATTATATAAAGAGAAGATTGAGCAAGCCAGTTGTTGTGTATTAAGTTCAGGAAAGTTTTGTTTTATACTCTTCAAAGCACTGGGGAATTAATTATTTAAATGTAATCACTATGTACATGCATTTTGGCACTACACACCTATGTAACAGGGACATGAATGTACACCAGTACTGACTATTAATATGTAAGAGTGGAGAACACAGTCAATGACATTTTTAATTGAGCAAGACCATTGTGATTTCAACATATCATTATACATTATATAGAGCGAAAGAAGCATGAATGGTTTTCTAATTAATTGGCAATAATACATTAATTTAAAGGGTATTTTTATTTTACAGACTATACACAACCCCAGTCCCAATGACCACATATAACATAATGCTTTCTTTGTTTTAGTGGGTACACGTGGTATGTGAAAGAATCCATTTTAGTTCCACATCAATTCTTTTCCACTGCTGCATCACCTTAAGGCAGAGGTGCCTAGTTCATTAAACATATCTAGGTACAGTGCAGCAGCCCATTACTACTTTCATAATAATGTTCCTATGTAATGAAAATATAAACCTATTTTTTAACCTTAAAAGAATAATAACACAAGAGCTCTGTGTTCTAAGCCTTTATTATTATTAAGGTTTTGTAATTCCTTTGCATGTTTTGTTCATGGACTTCTGCAAAACTGCAATGGATTTGTGTTGCTTCCATTAGGCATTTGTTAACATTTATATAAATATTTAAATATAACTGTTTTGGGTTTTGGTTCCAGTTTATTTTCTTCACACCCCACATAATACATGGAAGCCATTCAGCTGATGATATAACATTTAATATCCTTTATAGGGGAAAATAAAACATACCAGTCAGTCATCAAGCTCAACACATATTTATCATACCTGTTGTAATTTAGAATAATAAACTTTATAACATGTAAAGTTTTTCTTGTGAAAGAGGCTTACTGAATACAAGCAACTCCAATGGTACTGCACATAAAGCATGTAAGTATGTTGTACCCATAAATAATTTATGGTAAAATGGCTTAAACGTTACTATGGTTCTATGAACTTTTCCCCCCTTACCTATTATTATTTTTTTCTGAAAGTATTTTGCTTAATAAAGAGAAATGTCATGGAGTTCAACAGCAAAGAGCTCCAGCGACTGGAAAATAAAGTTCATGCAAATCGTGATATTTATTAGGATTCAAATTATACACTGTGAAAACACATATTTCAACCCTCTGCCTAACATTTTGTGACTTACTCTTATTTACAATTGACTAAGTGTACAATACCTACATAACAAGGAAAAGGAAAAAAATAGAATTTCACTTTTTTTCTTATAATGTCCAATATTTTACATATATTAATAGTGACTTTTCAATGAATAAATATGTTAGAAAAGGAAGAACCGTAACCTACACAAATTATAATGAATCTCATGCAGCGACTAATGTTATCAGCCTTCATGATAGATGGACAAACAACGACAGATAGATTGATATATCTAAAATTTATACAGCTACAAAAACTTTCTGAGCAACTCATATTAAACAAACAATATCATGAAAGATAATTACCAACGTGAAATGGTTATTAACCCATTAACGGCCAACGACGGCCCAGGCACGCCAGACATCGATAACGAGGCATTCAGCAACATAAAACACTCACCCCAGGACCCCCCGCTCCGGAGAGCAGTCACAACCGCAACTGCGAGTGATTTTGCAGGGTATCTAGAGGTTGCAGGTTGAATACAGGTACTGCATTCAACATGCAAGTCATGTTAGCCAATCTTTTTAATCGCAAGGTATTTAGTAAAATATTTAAAAACAGGTTTAAAAAATGGGGAAAAAAGGCAAAAATGGAATTTAAAAAAATAATAAAATTCTTAAAAAAATAAATAAATAAATAAAAAATAAAGTTTATTATTATGAACAAGTGCTAAAATTGGCCCTATATCTTCTCAAAACTTTGACATGGGAAGAGTACAGTAAAAGCATTTCAAATACCCAAGGGGAGTGGCCTGGTTCAAAGATAGGGCATTGGCACAGACTGGCCAAAATGGGAAATAAAAGCGCAATTCCCAAATGTGGCCTTTAAGCCCCCAAACTAGGGTGATCACATGTCCAGGACTGCCTAGGACAGTCCTGCAATTGGACTTTATGTCCTGGGTCCCGGTCAGCTTCAGTCCAGGACAACGCATTGTCCCGGAATCAGTGGCCTCAGCAGAAACTGAGGGAGCACTGTTTGGCTCCTTCGTGAGACCTCTGCAATGCTATGTTTCCATACATTATTATTGTATGCCTGCAAATACAGGACTTGTATGTGTGTGTAATGTCTAGTAATAGAGGAGTTAATTCTCTGAATCTGCTCATGTCTGGTAATAGAGGGGTTAATTCTCTGAATCTGCTGAAGTCTGTAATGATTGTATGTATAATATTAACTATGAAATCAACATGGTTTCCAAGGCTTCCTAATAATTAATATATAATAATATAGGTGGATCAGTGTGTATGTGAGATATATAAATACATTGTATTTATGTGTATGTGATGGTGTATATATATGTGAATCAGAGTGTGTGTAATTTCATGTGCTTCATAGTGTATCCCTGAATGGCAGAAATAAAATGTGGTCACCCTATCCCAAACACCCATGCATCACTGTACTTGAGAGATGTTGCTAAACACATATTTATACCTGAAGTACAATTAGTGCGAAGAAAAAAAAAACTACCATAAACTTTAGCAAAGGCTGGTGGTAGAATCTCATGCACGGAAAGGGTTAAAATACTAGCATTTGAAATTCCTTGGGGTGTCTAGTTTTCAAAACTATATGGTTTGATGGGGTAAATTGATTGAGTCGGCTTCAAAGATTAGGACATGGGGGCAGGAGGACCAGATGTAAAAGTGGCGTTTCACTTCCCAAACAACCCGACAAACGAATGCATGAGGGGTATCACTGTACTTGGGAGATGATGCTGAACACATATTGGAGTCTTGTTTGAAAGTGACATACCTGAAGCGCAATTTTTGTGATAAAAAAAACACAAAATAAATTACTACCACAAAGTTTGACGGTAGTGGAGGGTGGTAGTAGAATTGGTGCATGGAAAGTGTTAAAATACCAGCATTTGAAATACCTTGAGGTGTCTAGTTTTCAAAATTATATTGTTTGATGGGTTATGTTGCATTGCATTGGCTGGCTTTAAAGATACCCAAAATAGCACAAGCGGCAGAATGACAAGATTTGGAAAAAAATTGGTTTTAAAATAGCACAACGGTACTTGTACATATTGACCAATAACTTGCAGAAAAAATTTAAAAAAAAAACACTGGGTATTTCTAAACTCAGAACAAATAGTAGAATCCCAGATTGATGTAGGGGCTGATGGAGCTGCAGCTCCAGGCCCCTACCTTTAAAATAGGCCCAGTCAGAACCGGACTGACTGGGCCTATGCGGCCACTACGGC
>VKOC01000001.1:6284140-6303777 GCA_009364415.1 Spea multiplicata
TAACGCAAAGCACAAACTAAAACACTGCAGCACCAAAACACTGCAGCACCAGTACTAGTAAGTTTAACTTTAAAATTAAAATGTATTAACTAAATTATTAACTAAGTAATTAATTATTAGGGATTTCTTATATTAATATAATGAATAAGTCAATTAATTATCAATTTCTAGCTTAAGCTTAAGGTTAGTACTGGACTGGTTCATCTTTATGGTTCTACATGACAGAATGTCTCAAGCACGCTAAGCTAATATAAAATGAATTATAATAATAATTATTAAATAATAAGTATAATAAACGCTCTTAGTATCATCTACTCTCACACTAGTTTATTACGTAATATGGATGATAGTATTATTATATTATTAAATATTTACTATTAGAATTTATTAATTATATTATTTAATTACTAATACCAACAGTTCGCCTTAACTAACTAAATTATTGACTAACTGTCCTGAAATTACAAAATCAAGTTAAAAAAATATTTTAAAAATTAAGGGAAGACAGGGCAGGCAGTAGACACTGCCAGCCCATGGCAGGGGCACCCCAGTGCCAGTGAGGCACTGTATGCAGCAAACTGTCAGCTCAACAGCACTACACAGTTTACACATTAGCAGTGGAAAAAAAATCAGAGTAAAAAAGAGTACACTGGGAGAAATGGCAGGCTGAGGATTACCCAGAAATGGCAGGCTTAGTCTCACACAGAACAATCTCTCTCTGTAACGCTCGGATGCAGCTCTGCTCTTATATAGACTGTTTCCTATTTTTAAAAAAGCAACACAGACATTGGACAAGCCCTCAGCATGATGTCACGAGAGTAAGCTGATTTGACAGACAAAGATCAGCTCACTCAATCTGTGTCCTCCTCTTCTTTGTAAAATTGGGGGACACGCAGCGAAAACGAAGATGAACTCAAAGAAACGAAGATTCTTCGTTTGGGGGGCATCATGAATGTTTTACCGCTGCTATGCTCGTTTCTTCGTGATTCAGTTTGAATAACGAAAACGCACTATGAATATTTATTATATTTAGTTTCTACTGTTAATAAGTCACTACAAAACAATCTTTGTGATAACTTTCTGGAAGGTTAATATGTAAAAAGTGTTAGCTCATTTTTGTGTTTTTCGTTCCTCTTGACTTTTTTAATATGAATATATAGTTTCAGTGGTATGAATGTTGAAAATGCAGCCGAAGGAAAGCTTGTATACCTTACATCTGTATCTGCTTACTATCTGAAAATGTTTTCTTTCCAAACGTTTCCTACTGTATGTGCTTTTTGTTTTTGCAGCAAATCCCCTGACATTGAGAAATGTTGTATGTCCTTTGTGAAAAATGGATTGTATCTTCTTGATGCTTTTCAAATCCATTTAGCAAAACATCTAACTACGCATATTACAGAAAATTACTGTTTTTCACATTTTGCTTTTTTTATTTGAAAAACAAAAAAGAAAATACGGACTATAGATACTGAGATTATATTTTATTTACAAGTACTGTTTTCACCTCTCTTACAGGAACCAAATTAGTGTCAGCAGTATCCATCTTTATAGGAACAACGCTTTATAATTACTCAATGTAATGTTCAATGGATACCTTTCAACAGGATTTAATACAATAATGTTATGTTTCAGTGGAAAATGGAAAGGTGCTATTATAAAAAATACATTAGTCAACCACTTTGAAAGCTGTAATAACCACATGTACTATGGCTGTTATGTTGAATTAGGTTCTTAAAAGATTTTTATAAAGCTGTAACGAATAAACCAAGTACTGAGTTCCACAGAGTCTGAATAGAATGGAGGGGGCCTTGACAGGGCTGCAGAGCACGGCTCGGTCAGGGGGTCAAAGAAAGTTCAGTTGGGAGCTGGGGTATATAAGGTTGGGGCATAGGGGGGTTCTTGGCTTTTTGTTGTGCCAGCTTACCAAGAGTTTTTGTCTTCCCTCCTTGTGTGCTGGTCGAGGCCTCCACAGCGGCTGAGTCCCAGTGCCCCGGATGGAAGATGGGGTAAAGGTCCCGGAGATGCCGGTAGCAGGAAGGAGCGAAGGAGCAGTCCGACTGCATCGGCGACAAAGCTAGTCCCGACGGGGAACGGTGTCCCTGGTGGAAGAAGCCCGCGACCTATGCGGCAGGTGGGTTCCAGTGCTATGATAGGGGCGAATAGCGGGTGCCAGTCAAGAGCAGGAGTTAGTGGAGCAGCGGTCGGGCTGCAATGACAGCCAAAGTCATCCAGACGGGGAGCGGCGTCCCGTGTAGGAGAGGCACGCGGCCTGCGCGTTTTAGTGGGAGCGTTTTCGGCGGGTGGCGCCGGCAGCGGATGCGATGTGATGGGGAGATTTGGGACCACATGCTTGCAAGATGGGTGAGGAAAAATCACAACCACAACCACAAGAGTAGAGGAAAAAGACTAGGTAAAGATGGGTAGGGATTGGGTTAAGGGGACATGTGGTTGGACAAGAGCAAAGAAGAAGAGCATGTACTTCCTCTTCAGTGACAGCAGAGAACTGCTTTACGGTAGTGAAGGAAGGAGAGGTCAGTGGGTAGGAGGGTGCATGCTCAACGAGAGGGTGGGGAGTGTGCAGATATTTCATATCTGATAGTTTCAATTTTATTATTGAAGTCTGTGTCAAAGTCAGAGGCATTAAGTGGAAAGGGTAGTTGTCAATGGATGAAGAAGGGAATTGAAAGTACTAAAGTGTTGTTTAGGCATAAGAGATAGGGAGGAGATGAGGGAGGTGAAGTTTCCTACCAGGTTGAGAGCTGAGTAGTAGGAATGTAGCATTCATTTATAGTGCATAAAGTCAGACATGGAATGAGACTACCGCCAACTACGCTCAGCAGTGTGCCATAGAAACATTCACGTTGTGAAAAGAAAGTAGTAACTCGAGCTACATCCTCAAGAGCAGATGTGAGGGCGGAATTATAGTTGTTAGGGCATAGTTGTTAGGGCATGACATGTGTGAGATAGGACAGAGAGTAAATCGGATGATAATTTCTGAAGCTAAATAGAGCTAAAGTATCTGGTTAGGCAAGGTTGGGGTGTAAAGGAGCGAGTAGGAGTCAAGGTTAAGTAGCATGATAGGAAGGGGGAAAGGAGAATTGGAGAAGTTAATGAGTTAGCACATGCTAGAAAAAATAATGTCTAGGGTGTGACCATCATCCTGAATAGTGGAATTAATGTGTTTTATGAGATCAAAACAGGTAGTAGAAAGAACTATTAAAGCCATAGAAAGAGATTTTGATAAATATAGGTGACAAATTTAGGCATTTGACCATGCTTGTGCACAGTGTGACTGTGTTATAGTTGTTGAAATACTATTCCTGAGCATAGTTTATTAAGACAGTTGCTCATTTACATTATCAGCAAAACCTTTAGTTTGTGAATTACACAAAACAATTATTATTATATTCATTGCTAAATATTGGTGACAAATTAGGCAGGGCACTCCACACAGAAAAGTTTAGCTGTTGAAATACTGTTCCTGAATTAGATTTAAGACAGCTATAGATTTTAGTGAAAAAGGGATATGCTTATCGACAATGTCAATGATGATGACCTGGATTTAGATTATGAGCCAGAAGAGGAGTCAAACAACACATCTTCCAGTAATTTCATTTCTTTGCTAAATGTGTTGCTCATTCCACTCTGGAGAAGCAGCAGCTGCAGCATAGCCATATTGCTGATTCCTCTACATGCACTGACACCAGCACCCCCATTACCACCATCACTAATATTCTCATGGGAAAAACAGCATGACTACCACATCTGATCTACAATGCCTTAGTAAATTGTACTTATTGACTCTCTCACATTCTCATTCGTTCTCTCTACCACATACTCTAAATGTTCCCCTACCTTCTCTGCTGACCACTTCCACAACTTCTTCATCTTCTACCTTCTCTTCTATTTTTTTCTTCATCTGCATTTTCAAGGACATAATCCGGCTGCCAAAATGGCCACACTTGCAGTGCTGTCCTGTCACGGATCCTCCAATTGGCGAAGAGGACATCGCTGAAATTGCCAACTGTGGGCAATATGGCGGCACTGATGGTAACATGCTCTTCACAATCCACCAATCAGTGGAGAGGATGTCACTGCAAGCACCATTATTATGCCCTAACGTGGACTTAGGGAAACATGGCAGTGTGAGAGAGTGTGAGTCAATGTAGCAAAATTGGATAAATGCAAAAGCCAGCTCACCTCCCTATATAATCATCTACGTGCGCACGGACTTGATGCGTGGAATAAACACAAAGAAAACAAAGACCTACAAATTTCAAATGAAAATTCTCAGCTTTTTGCTTTGTTTTTCTTGCCTAGATTTGGGAGCTTTGTACTTATCACCAAATTTAATGAAAATCTGAAATTCATATGAATCCCAATGCACAAGTCTACTATTTGGTATTGCTTTTTCTGTATTATTTAATGCATTATATTCACTAGTTAACTGGGATTTAATTCTCACATAAAGCCCCTGACTAATTCCCATGTTATGCTAGGGTTTCTGCCCTCCATGCCAACTGATTTTATATGATTCAATATATTGTCAATTTTATTTGAATACATATATAGTATGCAGGCAGGGTCATTGCTAGGTCTCCAAACGATAGAGGGCTAGAGCCCACAGGAGATTGGATAGCATAAAACAAAATAAAGCCAACATGAAGAAGCCATGTGTGGAAAAATTAAGCACGCCCTTACTACTTCCATAAGAATTCAGATGCTAAGTAGCGGACAGGTGCTGCTAATCAAATGCCATTGATTAATTGATCATTAGCAAGTGTGACCACCTCTATAAAAGCCTACTTTTAGCAGTTTGCTGATCTGAGGCATTCAGGTATGTGTTAACTCAATGCCAATGAGGAAAGACATCAACAATGATCTCAGAGAAGCAATTGTTGCTGCATATCAATCTCGGAAGGGTTATAAGGTCGTTTCCAAACAATTTAAAGTACATCATTCTAAAATGAGAAACATTATTCAAAAGTGGAAAACATTCAAGACAGTTACCAATCTTCACAGGAGTGGTTGTCCTAGCAAATTCACCCCAATGTCAATCCGTGCAATGCTCAGAGTCTACAGGCCTCAATTAGCATGTTAAATGTTAAAGTTCATAACAATTCAATTAGAAAAATACTGAACAAGCATGGTTTGTTTGGTAGAGTTGCCAGGAGAAAGCCTCTTATCTGTAAAAAAACAAACAAACATGGAAACATGGCTTAGGTTAGCAAAGTTGCATCTGAACAAACCACAAGACTTCTGGAGCAATGTCCTTTGGACAGACAAAACCAAAGTGGAGATGTTTGGCCATAATGCACATGTCCCCATTTCACAAAAAAAACAAACATAGAATTTTGTTATCACAGGACCTGGGAACTTTGCAGTCATAGAGTTGACCAATAACTCCTCTGTATACTAAAGTATTCTAGAGTCAAATAGGATGCCATCTATCCAACAGCTAAAGCTTGGCTGAAATTGGGTCAGGCAACAGGGCAAAGCACACCACTAAATCTACAACAGAATGGCTGAAAAAGAAAAGAAACAAATGCCTGCAAACCTCAATTAACCAAAGCAACATTTTAAAGAAGAGTCAGCCAAAAGTTCTCCACAACGATGCGAGAGACTAACAACAGAGTCAAACCAAAAAGGCTTACTGCAAGTTATTGCTGCTAAATGTTTCTACATGCTATTGAATCACACAGTAAACACACACATGCTGAGACACAAACATACATACATGCATGAATGCATGCATGCTCACAACACTTATACACTTTCCCTCTTTTTTCTTTATCTCCTTCACCTCTCTCTCCTCCCCTTCTCCCTCCTTCCCTCACTCACTCCCCTGACAGCTCAACAGTGTGTGAGCGGCCTTTAGCCGCGGGATCACGCAACCTCACGTTACATAACCACGCTGTTTCTGCCTCCCTGGGCCAGTCTAAAATTGTTCACAAAGGTCGGGTCCGACCTGGACTGGCCCTTTGTGCAGAATTTTAGACCAGCCCAGGGAGCAGGAATATATGGTAGTGATGTGGTGAGTGGTACCCTGCATTAGTTTGGCCCTGTTTAGAGGGAGATCTATGAAGCCTATGCTTTAGCCCCAGAGTCTTCATTCAGGGCTTCAAAGCCAGCAGATCCTTAGCAATGCCCCTGTAATAAGACAACATCAGTTTATTTTCTGGTTTATCAAAAAGTATTTTTTATGTTTTGTAATGCTAGCAGACAAGTCCTAGGGGTGCAATGGTAAATCACTTTGTGAACTTGGTGATGTAATCTGAATTATAATAACTAAGTGAAGCTAAATTATGCTAAATATATAGGTTGGTTAAAGTAAGCAGAGGTTTGGGGCAGTGGACAAACATTTATTGATAGCTGTTCTGCAAAATATCCCTGTTTTAAAAAAAATGTTGAGACCTAAAAGGAAGTGAGCCTGGGTAAGTTCTTAGGACATCTCACCAATTCTGGTATGAACCAACACCTATGTACACACAATGGCACAGCTTTGCTTCAGGGGCTGAGGTGGTTGATTATTTTTTTATTTTTTTAATATTGAGGGAAATTCAGTCCTGCATCAAGGGGGTAGAGTGCTTATCTGCCTCCCCAGGCCACAGGCTATATTAATGCTGGTACTCTATCTGGGTTGGTCTGGGGTTTTTAATATTTTTGCTTACGCTGGGGAAATCCGGTCATATATTAAGTAGCTGGATATCTCTGTCTGTCTGTCTGTCTAAATAGTAGCTGTATATATAAAATATATAGCAGAAATCAGTAAATGTTGTAAATACAGGCGATCTCTATTACACTTTGAGAGTATGTTCTCCAACAACTATTCAGCATTATCCAGCCTTGAGTTTTATTTATTTCTTTAGGGTGGAATATATTTTTTGCTAATTTGGAGTTTCATTAGGTTTTATTACCTGCTTTGTACTTCCATTTAAATTGATTTTTTGCTGTGTGGTAGACTTGTGCAGTTGGATTCATTGTAATTGTTTTAACGAAAACTGTTGTGTGCATTTGTACAAATCTCCGATAAGACAAATGAAAATAAATGGTAAAACCTGCTGAATTTTTGTTACTTTTTCTTGGGTCAGGCAGTCATAAACAAGCTATTATTAGCATTTTTGGCAGCATTCCTAGAAAACATGGTTAAGGTTCAAAGTGGGTAGTATTGTTAAGCATTCAAAGTCCAATAAATCTAACAGATGCTTAAGTATTAGAAAACAATTAAGGTCCAGGGCGCAAGATGTTACATACAGCAAAAGGAAAAAAGGCTATAGTTAACCATTGCAATGCCAAATATATATATAGAAAAAATCCTGTCTCAGATCACTCTAAAAGTTCAACTCACAGGGCTTCTCAGGGCAACAAGCTTCTGCTTGGGAAGCTGTTGTACATATTCAAAATTCTCTTTTTAAAGTAAATCTTCCTAACATTATGTGTGACTTTATTACAGGAAATATAAGTTCAAATCACAATAGTTCTCTAGGCCACAAGCTTTTTGCTGCTGAGAGATTGTTCCACGTATCCACCACCATCTCATTAAAGTAAATCTTCCTAACATTAAGGAAGACTTTATTACGTTAAATAAAAGTACAAATCCCAAGGTTGGTGTGGACCTTAAGCTTTTTTGCTTGGAGTCTGTGCCAAACATCCACCACCTTCTCCCCGATACTCCATTTAAATAAAAGTTAAGGGGTTGTGTGGACCGCTAGCTTCTTCTGCTAGGAGGCTGTTCTACATATTCACCATCTCCCACAATCTCAGGTGTTCTGTGGACCTCACACCATTTCTGCTCAGAGGCTGCCTCAAGGGGGCATAATTAAAATGACAATTAGCCATTTTAGTGCCTGTGAGGTAAGCTTTACATTAATTTACATCTACAGACAAGTAAGCTTGTCTTATTTTATAATTTAGAGCAGCATCTATTGCAGGCACTACACGCCCCTCCCCTTTCTCCTGTGATTTTTATCATACACATACTGACCTTCCTAATCTTGCTCCCTCCTCTCTGTCATCATACACAGGATTCTTGAAGTAACAATGTAATGCCACTAATCCTTTTAACCCCTACAGTCCCAGAGCAATTTTGCTATTTTTGCAGTATGTCGGTTCAGCAATTATTCTCCTTTCCTGCGAATAAGGTACCCATGTTTTCAGGAAGATAGAGTTTCTTTTGATACCCAATACTAGATAATAGCTAGAAATGAGATGAGAACATTTTTAAAAAACTAGGAAAATTGATTTTTATATATATTTTCACCTCTTGAATCCTCACAAAATTAGGTAAAATCCCCTCAAAGTGTTATTAAATTCAGGGTCCTGATTTCAAAATACCTAATTTATATAGATTTTCCATACTTTCCCAGCACTTATAGGGAACATACTATAAGTATATATTTGTAGATTTGTGTAATTATTTGTAGATTTTTTATGCTTATGGCTTAACGGGTTTTGGGATTGTGAACAGGGGCAGGAGGGTTATACCTTTCAGATGTGGTGTTAAGGCAACGAGATGTAAGGGTTTTTTCTTATTATCTTTTTTATAATTTTTTAAGTTGTACTCATTAAGTGCTGTATGGTAAGAGGTCCTCTTAGGTACCCCTTGAACATGTTATTAATGTCAGTGATGTCACAATGACATTGACACAGGACAGGGTCTGCCACACCGACCCCCAAACACACACACCAGGACAGGCTCCGCCACACTGACACCATTGCTCACACACCAGGACAGGCTCTACCACACGACACCAAAACACAGCAACAAACAGGACAGGCTCTGCCCACACCGGCACCCAGAACACACCACACCCAGGACGAGCTCTGCTACACCGACACCCAAACACACAAACCAGACAGGCCCTGCCACAACTGACGCCCAGAACACATACCAGGAAAGGCTCTGCCACACTGACACACAAACCAGGACAGGCTCTGCCACACTGACACCCACATCCGGACGGGCTAAACTACAACAATAAAAAACTTTTTTCCGCACTGCTTTGTCATCGATCCCCCTTTTGTGTTTTGGCCCCAACTGCCCCCACTTGTGTACTGATGCCGCCAGCCCAGATAAAATGCTGCCCTGCAGTATGGAGGATGCATATCTGACTAATTAGTTCCCTTTGATGAGTCTATACATCCCCCATACTGTAGGGCAGCATTTTATCTGGAATGGTCAGCAATATGTTAGTAGTATGTGTGTCCTGGAAAACATGGCTGGTGTGGTCACCCTAATAACCCCTCACCCTTGTATATTACCCCCAGCTAGCCCCACATTGTATATTTATCCCACCACCCAGTCCCCCTTTAGTATTTATTTTTGTGATGCCCCAGCCAGCACCCCCTTGTGAATTAGCGGCCCCACAGCCTTCTATATTGCCGCCCCCCTTTAGTATCATGTCAGCCCTGGCACCCAGATTGCATCCACAGGACCTGTCCAAGGATAGGACTTTGCCCCAAACAGCCTGCCTGTGGATCCTAGCCTTAAACAGCCTGCCTGTGGCATCCTAGCCCCAACCGGCCTGACTGTGACATCGTAGACCTAAACAGCCTCCATGTTGCATCCAAGCCTCAAACAACCTCCCTGTGCCATGCTCCCACCCAATTACACATCCATGCTATCACACACGTTTTCATTCCTTTACTGATTCACACACTTTCATTCACTAATTTACAGATATTTATTCACAGATACTCATCTTCAGTTTGCCAGACACTACTAGAACTTCAAATGAGATCAGGTTCTATGGTCAGATGGAACCAAAATAGTGATTTTTGGCAAAAAACACCAGAGGTGGGCTTGAGTCATGGTGGTTTAGTGACTGTAAAAACAAGGTCTAACCATGGACTTGAACTCCATAGAAAACTTGTGGGGTGAGTCCACCAGCATCGACCTGGAGAGATTCTGTATGGAGGGATGGACTCAGATCATTTGCCATGTATTCTCCAACCTCATCAGAATTTTAGGAGACGACTCAGAGCTGTTATCTTGGCAAAGGGAGGTTGCACAAAGTATTGACTAAAACGGTGCCAATAATTGTTTTTTCTTTTGGATAAACCTGTGTTGTGTTTGCAATTGTTTGATATCCATGAGAGTAGAGTATTTTTGTGAAGAAAAAATCAAAAGGTTAAACAATACATTTGCCAATATTTGCAGAGGGAACTGTAACTCTTTCATAAATCAGGGTACAAAAGGAGTACCCTGGTCAGTTAATGTCTCCCTTGGTTACTCAACCCAAGAAAGCAGCTGTAGCAATTCCTTTGCTATAGTTTTGGTAGTACTATTATAGTATATCTAGATGGGAGATTACGAGGGAGTAGATTAGTTGTTTTGCGGTGCTGGCAGTCAGGAATGGACACATTTTGGAAATGTTGCGTAGTTAAAGTGAATGTTCCTCGTTCCGTGTATCGGTTTTTAAAAAGACGGTCTCGATGTGGATGTTGGGTATGTGCGTTCTTCCGTCATTTGTATAGGCTATCAAAGGACGTGCCTCGCGATACATGTGGCCATCTTGGATGAGGGCGAAATGCCCTTTGTCACTCTTTCCCCTCGATACAACAGACTGCGGACGTTATGCCGTTTTTAATAATATATTTCACTGAGGTGATAAGTAAAGATGCAAGGAGCAGGTCATTGTTGGATAACAGTTATTGTAGTTTGCCGGACTTTTTTGGTTATGGTCTTTTTTTTCGTTCTTCATGGCCTCTGGCTGGGATAGCACTTAATTTGGATGTAGTGCAGTATATTTTAGCTAACTCGCTGCTATCTAATGTTCTACTAGTGCCACAATGGAATCATAAGTGGTAAGGCTTCCCTGTCTTACCCATTGGCACAGTGCTTGGGGTAATCCTGTTAGGGATATTAATGAGAGAATATAGGCAAAACCAATATTCTATCACATATACAAAAGGATGACGTTATTAATTATTGTAGGACCACATCCACAATATTAATATAAAGATACCCTATATTTTATCCCTGATCCTAAATCCTTTCAGATCGAACCAAAAATTATAATTCAAAATGAGATGTTTTAACATCACGATAGTTAATCAAAATATTGTTTATTGTAAAAACACAATCTACAAATCTCTATATTACCCATGCAATGAAGACGATAAAACACAAAAATTATCCTTTAAAAATTTCAAAAATGCAGTATATTATTGATTAGTTCTCAAATATGAATCATTATCTCATACAAAATGCAACAGGTGAACAAGCACATTGCATCAACATTTCAATTCTGAGTTCCGTATGGACCCTGTTCGTGACACCAACTGATGCTTTTCTGCGAGTTTATTGGTCACCAATATATAAAATTTATATAGGTCCTGGGAAAATATAGTCACTCTATTTCTGATTTTTCTTTATTGACATGGGAAAGTAAAATCTGAATGCTACCCACATCTCCACTCATATTGCAAATGTTTGCTCTAAGCATTATTTCAAAGAATAACCAAAATATCTTGAAACAAAAATGTGTATATGTATTATGTTAAGCACAGTAAAAATTTTGGGGCAGTTATGCTTAATGGGTGTTAAAGGTTAATTTATTTATAAAAGTATCAGTAATATTCTCTGAATGATTCGAATCTCTGTAAGATTCGGATCCCTGTAAGATCCGGATCCCTGTAAGATTCGAATCATTTGAATCATTCGAATCTTCGGATCATTCGAATCTTCGGATCATTCGAATCTTCGGATCATTCGAATCATTGAACGACTCTCTGACTCTATGAGTCATCGTTCCTCTGTGAATTAATGAGCTGTAACCTGACCCCAGAGTCTGTGTCTGAGTGCTCTGCAGATGACTCACAGCTCTAGGATCAGGTTACAGCTGCATGATTCACAGACTGAACTGCTACAAATGAATGGTTCAGTCTACTGAACCGATTCATTCGGATCATTAAAAAGAATCAGATCAAATGAACGATTCGTTCATGATCTGGACATCACTAATAAGCACTGTGACAGTCGTCAGATTGAACTACATGCCCCCCAACTGTCCCGATTTAGGCGAGACTGTCCCGATTTTGGGATTCTGTCCCGCCTATTCCTACCTCTGTCTCGCTTTGCGGAGAAGGGTGAGGCGAGAGTGTAAACATATACACTGCCTGATCAGCTGCTGATTGGGCGCACAGTCACAGATCACAATCTCCCTCTAGTCGGCTCAACATTAGGACGAGTGAGGTCTGTCACTCATCACTACGCGCCGGCAAATAATGCAGAGCACGGGGATATGACGGAAGGATGGAGGAATAGGTAAGAGATGGGGAGATAGGGGTGTAAGCAGTGGTGTCGCTACAGGGGGCAAGGGGACAAGCCGCCCCCAGACTTATTCCCCCCCTGATGCCCCCCCGCCGAATTTGGAACCACCCAGGACAGTCCCGGCATGGTGCTGTCGCTAGCAGTCCCAGTCAGGTGCTAAAGACGGCACCATGCTGTGGCTAGCACTACCCTACCTTGATGGAGGTCTGTGGACCTCCATCACCACCTACCCCGGCGATCTGCCGCTAAAACTAAAGGAAATCACCGGGGCCAAGCGATCCGCCCGGTGACGTCTCGCACAATGACGTCGCCGCGCAACTTTATTAACAACTGTCAGTTAAAGAGGTATGGGGGCATGCTGCTTAGATGCCTGTATCACAACATATACCGTTGTAAAGGTAATCGCCTCACGGTTAATATACGGTATATAACTTGTAAAAAAAGAATAAAAAATATTAAGTTAAAAAAATAAAAATGTAAAAAAATGATTTGGGTGTCTCTAAAGGCAGATAAAAAAAGATCAAAAATGCTTAGAGGCCCCCAAATTAAATTATTTAAACATAAAGTAGTTCCCTTTTTAAAAATGTTTTTAAAAATGGCCGATACTAATTTTTAATCCCATGATCCCTTTGAAGGCAATGTATGTGTTTATATGTGTGTGTGCGTGTAAGGGAAGTGTAAGGTTTTGGTAGCAGTATAAACTAGACACCAGGGGGCTCTTCATGTTCGTCTTCATGCTCGTCTTCGGGGGGAAAAAAATCTTTGTATTCCGCGAATATTCGCCCGTTCCTGTCTTCTCTTCGGGCGAATATTCGTGGACATTCTTCGTGCTAGTTTCATCTTCGTTTTCTCCCGGTTGCCTAGCAGGGGTTAATACGGGGTTAAGAACACATCGGAGCAGCAGCAGATGCGCTGGCGCCGTGAAGGTATGTGTGTGTGACTCTATTGGTTGCCGGAAGGGGGCTCGTCTGGCATCAACGAATGAATTGCAGAACTGCAGAACTGCAGAACGCACTTCATTCGTTGATGGCAGGCGAGCCCCCTGCCGAAACGGCCAATAGAGTTGCAACACGTACCTTCATGGTGCTATCCAAGGTGTACACAATACACATTGCCCGAAACTGAAGGCCAAGTTCCTCCGAGCAGTTGTCTTGTCTGAGACCTAGACAAATGCTCCAATGAACTTGGCCTTTATTTATCATACACAGTCACGCATCCATAGATGTTTAATAAAAGATTTGTGATTATTTTACATATTTGAAATCAATTTTATTTAGACCACTTTTAAATACATGCCTTACATTTGCTACCTATTTGCATACTTTGCAACAATCCAACTTTTACTGGACAGGACTGGAAAAAAGGAGGACTGTCCACGAAAATGTTGGGTGTGTTGGCAGGTATGCGAATGAAAAAATGTGGGACAAGAACTAAAAATAGCTTAGGGTTAATGTATGCTTATGTTTAAGAGTATTAGCAGTGCACTGTTTTGGTTAAAGATGTATTATGTCTAAATAATAATTTAATTTTAATGGGTGTTAAAAAAGGGGTTTATTTAATTTATTTTAAAGTTATATTTATTATTTACTTTATTATATTTATTTAATGTTATAGTGCTACCCTACCCAGCTACCCTACCCAGCTATACCCAGCTACGTGCATTAGCATACCTAGTTTAGCAAAATTTGATGGGACATGACTGGAAAAAACAGGACTGTCCCTGAAAAAGTTGGGTCTGTTGGCAGGTATGTGGATGGAAAAATGTTATAGGGTGAAGTGTGAGTTATAGCGTTAATGCTAGTGAGTGTAGAAGTGAAGGCCAGGGCAAATAACAGGAGGAAAGGTTCTTGTGATTTGTGAATTGTACGTGTGTATGTGTTATGTGTGTTATGTGTTTTTTTTCCGTCTGATACACAACCAACCAAACATAACACACACAATAAAACATATAACACAATAGTGTTATTGTGTGTGTTATGTTTGGTTGGTTGTGTATCAGACGGAAAAAAATGAAATGGAAAAGGCGAATGAGTGGGCAATTGGGGACCCACTCACCTTTTTCACCCCAGGGCAAAGCATCCAAACACTGTCAGTCCTTGACATTTGGCAGCGGGCTTTCAGAGCTCAGACACTAGGCCCTAGCGTAAACTGGCTACTCTGGCCGAGGTAGCAGGCGTTGCCACACCGCAAACAGAGGCAGCCAAGGGGTAGAAACTACCGTGAACATTAGGGACATTTGATGCATGACACTAGCCAGGAAGCGAACTGGCAGAGAAGAGACGCTGGCACCACGACCAGCAGCAGCATTGGGAAAGGTGAATGAGTGGGCAATTGGCGATCCGCTCACCTGTTTCACCCCAGGCCAAAGCATCCAAACACTGTCAGTCCTTTACATTTGGGAGCGGACTTCCAGAACTCAGACACAAGGCCCTAGCGTAAATTGGCTACACTGGCGGAGGTAGCAGGCGTTGCCACACCGCAAACAGACGCAGCCAGGGGGAGAAACTACTAGAGTTGCGCATTCGTCTTCGGGCGAACATGGAAACGAGCACAAAGAGGCCGTTTTTTTGTTCGTTCCGAAGACACGCCGAATCGAATACAGTGCTGGCAAAACGTAGTTTGCCGCGCAACCGCCAAAATTTCAAACAGGAGTGAGCTGATCTTCGTCTCTCCAATCAGCTCACTCTTGTGACGTCACGCTAAGGGTCTCGTCCAATGCCTGTGCTGCTGTTTTTTGAATTTCTGAAACCGCCTTTATAAGACCAGAGCTTGCCTGAGAGATCCATTCATTTTTCGCTGTGACTGCTTTGGTAACACTACTGTGCTGCATCCGAGCATTACAGAGAGAGATTGTTCTGTTCTGTGTGAGACTGCCATTTCTCACAGTGTACTGTGTTCACAATTTTTTCATTTAAATTTTTTTCAGTGCTTTTGTCTGTCATCAACTGTGTAGTGCTGTTGAGTTGACAGTGCACCCAGTGCCTCACTGACACTGGGGTGCCCTTGCCCTGGGCTGGCACTAGTCCCTACTGCCTGTCCTGCTTAGATAAATTAAATAATAGAATTTATAAATAATTTAATAGAATATATTATTAATAATTGAATACATTATAAAATGATATATATATTGGTCAGTTATATATGCTATAGTTAGTATACTAGTGTAGAGTGTACTGTAGACATTCAAGACATCTACTAGTGTCTAATCTAAAATCGATTCAGTAATATTAATAATCTATATAATTCATTTTAGCTAGCTTAATAGTTAATTAGCTATAAATAAAATTAATAATTAATTACTACTACTACCTAATAGTTCAGCTAATCTTATTAGTACTGGTGCTGCAGCTCTTTAGTTTGTGCTTTGTTTTAGCAACAGCAAGAGACCAAGTCAATTTTTCTTAATTAATAATATTTCATTTTATTTCATTTGTTTTGTTGCTCACCTCAGTCCATCAGTGAAGTGAAATTGTTGGGCTATTGAGTGCAGCCGCATAAGTGCTGTGTTCTTTTTTGATCAGCAAGCAGTGACGTTAACTGTTTTGCAAAGATTTTCTCATTTATTTTACATTTTATTTTAATTTTATTAAAAGTATCCTTAGTGTTTTGCTCACCTCAGTCCATCAGCGAAGTGAACTTCTTGGGCTAGTGAGTGCAGTGTGTTTTTGTTCAACAAGCAGTGAAGCTAGCTGTTGTGCTGTGACATTTTATTTTATTTCTAATTTCTTTTCAAGAAAGATTGACTGTGTGACGACAACAACTGTACTGAGCAAAGCTTCAAACTATTAGCTGTATTACTAAAATAATTCTAATCTTTAATCTTAATCTATAATATATTGTATAACATAATATAAATTCTAATTCATAATCTATATTCTTCTATCTAGAATCAATAATATAAGTAATTCTTCTAATATTAATTATTATATAAACATAATAAATTCTAATTTCAGAATTCTATATAATTATATAAGTAATTATTTCTAATCATAACCTATATTCTATCTATAATCCATAATATAAGTAATTCTAATCTGTTAATAATATAATATTATATATAACTTAACCTCACTTTAGCTTAGTGGGCTTGAGAGCGTCTGCCTAGAGTTAGACTAGAATACTAATATAGCTGTAGGTTTAGCTGTAGGTTTAGCATAGTAGTAGTAGCTAGGCTCTTAGGCCCGTGTAAATTCAAAGTCTTTAATTTTTTTATCCCCCTGCAGCCTTTGCGTCAGTCTAGTCGGCCAAGTAGGCCAAGCTCTCGCTTATCATTTGGGGAAGCATTGCTTGAAGGATCATCAAGTAAAGGAAAGGCACCAAAAGCAGGCAGTAGTAGTGCGGCTAGGCCCACAAGCTCTATGGTTTTTTACGGAAAGCCTAAAGCACCAGAAGCACGTTCAAAGTTAAAGGGTAGCACAAGTAGTACCAAAGCGATCTCATTCCTTTGTAGGGAAAACCACCACCACCACCACCTCTACCGCCTCTACCACCACTGGTGCTGCGCCTACTCCAGCCTGGCAGGAATTCCATTCGATCTGGCTAATGAAGAACTAGACTATGAGCCAGAGGAAGTAAATGAGATGAGTGGTCAGGAATCACATTCCTCAGGGAGCAGTGTCCAAATGACTAGTGCACAATTTTCCCCTGAGCCTCCACCTTCTCTGCTACGATCATCACCATCACCACCAGCAGCAGCAAAACCTAGCAAAGCTAAAGCAATTAGCAGTCCCACTATGGCCAGTACTGTTACCACCAGTCCCACCACCACTAGTTCTGCCTCTGTTCACCACCACCCCGAGCAGTAGGAGCAGCACCCAAGGCACACTGCAGGGCTATACGCGCCCCAATTTGGGAGCACTTTGAAAATGTTGAAGAAGGGCGCTATGGAAAGTGCAAACATTGTGGGAAGCTAATAAGCAGAGGGAAAGTGTCTGGCCATTTTACCAGTGCTAGCATGAAGCATCACCTCAGCACTCAACACAACGCTGTGCTATTGGGGAAAGATGCAGAAGTAAAACTTAATGCAGGCAGCATAGCTGGTGGCCGTGGAAAAACCCCAACAGCTGCTTCTTCTGAGCCAATAGCAGCAGCTAGTGCTGGCAGCCAGAGACCAAGGAGGTTGGAACACTGCATGTCCAGCCCACCCTGGAACAATTTGTGGCATTCCAATCCAAAAGGTCAATGCCCAAACAGCAGTTCATTGCTGTTGGAGGGGCATCCTTCTCTATAATCAAAGGGAAGCCTTTCAAACAATTGATGGCGGCTGTTCCACTTTCAGCAGGAACATTGTCCCCTCATTGTATCGGTCCTGTGTTGCAGCAGTGAGGAGCTTTCCAAGGCTGCTGGTCAGTGTGTTCATTTCACTACAGATTTGTGTAGTGCACCTAGCGGCCAGCATGCCTTTCTTTCTTTGACTGGTGGCAGCCCGGTGTGTCTAAGGAAGCTGCTGCAGCAGGCTACCAATCATTCCTTCTCCATGCAGAAGTGATGGATGAAAAGCACACTTCCCAAAATATTCTGCATGCAATGAGGAAAAAGTTTAGCCTTTGGGTGGGAGCAGAGGCAGGCACCAATGTTGAAGTTGGTTTTGTGGTAACTGACGGAGGTGCCAATATGGTGAAAGCGCTGCGAGATGGTCATATTGTTGGTGTGCGCTGTGCAGCTCACATCATCCATCTTGTAGTGAAGGCAGCAATGTCAGAAGGAACTAATGTGGTAGCAGTAGTTCTGTCCCGCTGCAGAAACATCGCTGGCCACTTTCACCATAGTGTTAAGGCTAGCCAACTTTGGAGGGAAGAGCAAGAGAGGTCAGGTCTTCCCATACACTGCCTATGACAGGATGTGAGTACACGGTGGAACTCCACGTTAGACATGCTGGAGAGGATTTTGGAGCAGCAGAGGGCAATCCATAATCTTGCCTCAGAGCACAATATTGGGATTACATCTCCATTGAATAGGGAGGATTGGACAGTGATCGCCCAGCTAGTGGCAGTCCTTAAACCATTCAGGGATGCCACAGAAAATTTAAGCTCAAACACTGCCAGTCTGGCCCAGGTAATCCCAGTGTTCTCCCATCTAGGCAGCAAGATGGATGTGTTCCTTGAAAACCGTGAGGCTGTTCAAGGTGGCACTCTACATCTTGACGTAGCAGCTACAGTCAGGAAGCTGAAGGATCTGCTAAAAGTACACCTTCGCAAACGCATGGAAGAGAGTCCCGAAATGATGCTAGCGTGCCTTTGCGATCCAAGAATTAAGGGAAAGCAAGCTTTGAAATTTAATGTTCTCAGTAGCTACCGGGAACAATTGGTCAACAAGGTGCGTGACTGGCATCGTAAAATGGGAATGCTGTCCGAGGAGGGAGAGGTTCAGGAAGAGGAAGAGATGATGTGGTCTGCTACTCCTAGCAGAAGTGCCACAAGCATTTGTGCAAAAAAACTTTTTTTGTTTCTAATTCACCAAAACAGCTTTAAATCATGCCTTCAGCACCCCAAATAACAACCAACATAAAAGTAATGTTGTGGGATGCAGTATGTGGAAGCTACAAGCAATACAGTGTTTGGATGACAACATGAAGCTAGCTACACTTTGGACCTTACATTTTTGCAAAAAAACTTTTTTTTGTTTCTAATTCACCAAAACTGCTTTACATCATGCCTTCAGCACCCCAAATCACAACCAACATAAAAGTAATGTTGTGGGATGCAGTATGTGGAAGCTACAAGCAATACAGTGTATTGATGAAAACATGAAGCTAGCTACACTTTGGACCTTACATTTTTGCAACAAAACTTTTTTTTGTTTCTAATTCACCAAAACTGCTTTAAATCATGCCTTCAGCAGCCAATACAACAACCAACATGAAAGTAATGTTGTGGGATGCAGTATGTGGAAGCTACAAGCAATATAGTGTTTGGATGAAAACATGAAGCTATCTCCACCTAGCACCTTACATTTTTGCAAAAAAACTTTTTTTGTTTCTAATTCACCAAAACAGCTTTAAATCATGCCTTCAGCAGCCAATACAACAACCAACATGAAAGTAATGTTGTGGGATGCAGTATGTGGAAGCTACAAGCAATACAGTGTTTGGATGAAAACATGAAGCTAGCTACACTTAGGACCTTACATTATTGCAAAAAAAACTTTTTGTGTTTCTAATTCACCAAAACTGCTTTAAATCATGCTTTCAGCAGCCAATACAACAACCAACATGAAAGTAATGTTGTGTGATGCAATATGTGGAAGCTACAAGCAATACAGTGTTTGGATGAACACATGAAGCTAGCTACACTTAGGACCTTACTTTTTTGCAAAAAAACTTTTTTGTTTCTAACTCACCAAAACTGCTTCAAATCATGCTTTC
>VKOC01000001.1:6308385-6362089 GCA_009364415.1 Spea multiplicata
TCGGATTTTGCAGATCAACCACTGTCTCTCCTTGCATTCAGAATTTTGATTTTTTTGTATTTTTTTTTTTTTAATAAACATGGCGTACCTCACACATCAGTGACGCACAAGAGCAAGTTGGCCATGACCTAAGTTCTGTATCACAGAGCTGTATGTTTCCTGCCATTCACTTCACACATTTGTGCAGCTATTTTGTAAGTGCCTTATCTGTAAGTTGCTCTCTGTGTTTGAAAATTAATTGGCATTGTAATTTAGGATAATGGTGAGGAAATGGAAGGTAAAAAGTTAATTAAGTGATAGTCCCAATGGTTGCAGGCACTACCACCAGATAATTGCCTGTCAACTGTATTTAGCGTTAAGTCAAAGGAAAGAGCTCTAATGGAGGTCAAGGGCAATTATGATTGGTTCAACCCACAACTAAGAAGACTATTGTTATTAAATAAAGAAGACTGGGAAAAATTACCAAACCACAAAAGTTATTTGCTCCGTTTTTATAGTTTCCTTGGTAACCAAGAGTTACTTCTGTTCCAGGGGGATACTCCAGAACATTAAAGATAATGAAACTCATAGCTGATTGGCAGATAGCTGTGTTCTGCGTTCAGATGAAAAGAAAAGGAAGTTTTGAGAATGAGTGTAATTATGAGAATTCATATTTATCATTATAATTATCAAATATTGTCCATGTTGAAAAGAAGTGAAGATCTCAAAAAAAATGAAGTTCAACCAAGCTGAACAAATGGTTTGCCAGATGTCCCTGGCACAACTTCCTCCTTCAGTGAATGCTTTGCAAAGACGGGTTGTTTATTAGAAGAATATATGTATTTTGCCTCAATTACCTGACAGGAAAACACAGATGACTTCCAAAATGTGGCATCTGTTAAGAAATCAACAAGAGTGGGCTATTTTTTTTTTCCATTCTGTCCCATTCGAACGCAACCACTTACATTTAATGCTATTCAGAATCTTTATTACAACTTTTGTCAGCAAACTTTGACTATATGAACTGTCAGCATCTTAAGAAATATTACATATTCTCTTTATGCAGCTATGTGACTATTTAACATTATTGTTTTATTTTTTAATGGTAATAAGAAATGATTCCATCCAGTGCCAGACTGCCGATGATAGGGCAGCCCTGGCACTTTAAGGCCGGTGGCTGCCTGATGGTGTAAGTGCTGCCAACGGCTGGATATGTGAGGCCACGCATTACGTTTTAATGGTGATGGGTATATCCAGTGGGTGGCCCTACACAGCTGGAGTGTCAGATGGGGTGTTTATGGAAAGATATTGCCGGTGGCCCACTGGGCATTTGCCTGGTTCCATCTAAAGATAAGAGGGCCATTAATTTGATTTAAGTTTTTTAAAACTACTATATTTTAAATATCAATAATTCATGCAGAGGTACTGTCTTTCTGGGGGGGTTTATTTGATTTTGTTTGTGGTCTTATTTTATTACATTTACTCCCCTGCCATGGCTCTTGGCTCTTGCTATGTCTGGTTGCTAATTTTTCTATAATGAAGCAAAATAAAGTCTTTGTATGACTGCTTTACACTCACAAACTCTTTAGATAACAGTACTTAACAAAAATAAAAGTAACAAGTCATCTGAAAACTAGCACTATTTGAATATATAATACATAATTATACAATATATAACCTATTATGAATAGCTGATTTAGGTTAGGCCTATTCAGACAAATACGTATTATAATTATTACATTGCAAATTAGTGAAAACGATGTTCCACTGTTGTCTTACATGGTTGTTAATATGGAAACATATAAGCTATATTAGAGTGTATGTCTTTCAGCGCCGTTATTAAAGGGGACCCTCAACTCTCCCATGCAGTCTCCTGAAAAAAGAATGCATTATAAATTACATTGTAAGACCTTTAATAGACATTCTTAAAAAAATAAAATAATAATAATGCCCTTTAGAAAACACCTTTCAATAGCAGCACTGAACATACCTCATACCTCATACTTGTATTGGCAAGAGGGGGCATCAAGAAAATTGAAATGGACCACTCAGCTATCATATGCATTAAAGTGCATATGATGGCTGGAGCTTCCCTTTAAACTTCAATAGAGAAAAAAGAAATGTAGGTTTTGATGCTTTATGTTTCAGATAAAGAAATCACCATGAAGTGAGACTGAAAGCATTACCTTTGGATATGGCACCCACTCAGACTGTGTGTATTGTATGATTATTTATTGCACTGTATTATATAATGATTCCATGTATTAACATGGCCAGACCTGTTGTAGAGGCATCTTTACTTCTGTTTCATTCCTTCTCTTTAGTTGCTCTTTCTCATTCCTTAATTCTGGCTAGAATGGTTGCATATTGAAATCCTGTTCTTTTATGTGAAAAACATAAAAATAATTATAAAAATCTTACAAATGATGCATAATACATTAAAATCATTGATGCAATGTAGTATGCACTTTTAATGAGCATCTGTCATCAGGAGGCCTCCTGGCCACTCTAGTTATAAATGTTGGCAGTCAGGTAACTCTCCAACTCTACAGTACAAGTAGTGGAATACATGGGGAAAAATGTTTATTTGAGCATTTGAGCAGTGATGCAAGCTGACATTGAAGAAAACGTGGTTTTATTTCTTTTATTTAAATTTCCTTTAGTGGCAGACTGGAGGCCGCCATTGTTGTCAGTCATGTGATATTTTGGGTGACTTAACCTGCACAAACTGCACATTGAGCTGATTCTTTATGGTGATTCTAATGATGTCTATTAATTCCCAGACTTTCATTAGTCAGAGTGTCAGGCTGAGTAATTAAGACTGAGCCATTTTATTGTTTACTACAAGGCAGTAAGATAAGGTGCCAGGACGTTTGTCTAGTATATTAGGATAATATAACACAGCACGAACACATACAAGTGGCTAGTATGCAGCTGTCTGAAGGCATTATATTATGTAAATATGTATTTTTTTTAAAAAACACAATACTTTTCTATTCTTAAAAATCCCTTTTTTAATCTAACACTATCAAAACACATTAAGGGAGTTCCTCTTTCAAGTGTCTCGCACCCTGGGTTTTGATATCTGGTTTAAGTGCATATTTTACCAATAAGCCTTTTTTTGAGAACATAAAAGATACAATCCACATTTGGCATATTTTTTTAATGCTAAAATCTCTTTATTTATTTGCATTTGTGTTACAGAGTAGCTCTGTCAGTACAGAAATTGAATGCTGTTTGTTTCATTGTACCATGAAGTAGTGGGAGGTTGAACAGATGTAGAGAAAATTGAACAAATTCTGTTGTCACCTGCTTTACTGTCTCTGTGGTGAGATCTAAGGCTGTACTGTCTCTGGTGGATTTAATTCACTTTGATGACTGCTACTTCCCAGAACAGTTAATTAGAGAGGCTGGCAGAGACTTGGTACCCTGCCACAGGTGCTGAACATTTCCACGGGACCTTAATGTAGAGAGGGGTTTTATTACTTAACCTATGCTGTACTTGCATGCGAGATTATGCCTTAAGGAATTATCAAGTTTCGATATGTATATAACCCTCTATCTATCAGACCATGATGCAATCTGTTGAAGTAACTCGGTTGAAGTTGAGGTGGGCACACATGCCCTTACACATCCTAAGCTGGGCTTTGATAAAGCTAGACCTTAAACTCAGTATGTCAAGCTGTGCATAAACCTAGCATAATATAAGCCAAGCCAGACCGGATGCCCAAATATTCCCAAGGCTGCTTGGCAAAAGTGAAGGAGTATAAACTGGGCTGAGCCAATTGCTAGGCTTAAGGTGATGGTGGCTTGACCATCTATAGCTGCTGGTACTCAAGGAATTATCAAGTTTCTATTTGTGTTCAACCCTCTATCTATCAGACCATGATGCCCTTACACATATTAACCTAGGCTTTGATAAAGCTAGACCCTAAATTTAGTATGAACCTAGCATAATATAAGCCAAGCCAGACTGAATGCCCAGTGGGCCCAAGGCTGCTTGGCAAAGGTGAAGGAGTATAAACTGGGCTGAGCCATTTGCTAGGCTTAAGGTGATGGTGGCTTGACCATCTATAGCTGCTGGTACTCAAGTGGTTAGATTGCTGCATTAAGCCTTTTCTAATCACAACTATTAAATCTTCAAGCTTTCACGAGAAAACAATTTCTTGACAGCCAATAAAATCATTTCATGTTAACACATTTTACATTTCTCTAGCGCTAATAAAGATCGTATTTGTTTTGTATGCCTTTAATGATTGGGGTATCAATAATGTATCATGCCTGGAAACATCACTACATCTCATCAAACCATTTGATCTTTTTGATCTCTTGAAAATGATTTTACCTGCTAAAAAAGAAGATGTGTGTAAAAAAAACCCAAATTTGAATGTCAATAGTCTTTTTTTCCCCTCCTCGCTTCCTTCGTTGAAGATGATCTGAATAATAATCAAACATCCCTCGGATTTTCTAACAATGTGTAAACACTGGCAAGTAATGGGGTTTGTGAAGAAATAAAAAGAAGGTCCTTGTTAGATTCTTACGGTGCTAATTATTTTAACTGCAATTCTGTAGAAACAAGTGTCTGTTAAGGCATTGATTATTACAATAGTATAGTTAAGGAGCTCTCGTCTGCCTCTAAATTATACTGCATTTATTCAAATGTGGATGTGCTTGCATATGTAAAAAAAAATATATATTTATGGCTCCTAAAATTCCTTTCTGCTGGTACATTTTTTTGCTCTGTTTTTTATTCTGATCTCCATGGTAACATCCCATTTTGCCTCCTAAAAAAAATGAAGCTGGATCCTAAAACGTTCTGTCTGTCTCTTGAATTCTATGTATATACTTCCAGCATTGTATCAGGCGCTCTTATGTCATTATTGTTGAATAGGGACCCTAACTCACTACTGGTGCGCCATGAACATGAAAAGAGCTCTTCTGTTTTTCTCTGAAACAAAATTAAGATAGCTTATGCTTTTCCCCCTAATTAACCCCCTATTGGCAAACCACTATTCCCATAGTTCTTCTATAACTGTCCAGCTGGTAAATGCAACAGCTATTGATAGCCTAGGGTTTCAGACTAATGCCTTCTAAAATATTTTGATAGTGATATACACAGCAAAACATATTGAGCGTTTGTCTGTTAGCTGGTGAAATCCTGCCAGGAGTTTTCAAATTTTGCTGTATAAAGAGATGTATAAATCGTTATTTCTGTAGATACATTTCACAACAGGATGCTCAGGAAGTACACCATAGTACACCGGTATATATTCCAGTATATATTCCTGTAAAATAATAGGCATCATGTACAACTTCCAATGCAGATTAGCCAGTCTTATATGTGGTGTACCTATGTCCTAAAAACATTTGTGCCCACCTGTTGTAAAGCATCACCCTCCAACACAGGTGATGATGGAAATATTATGAAGGATTTTGGTGAACGGTGATATGTTCCATCAGTGGTCATCATACCTGGGAACTCTCCGGGTTTGACCCGGAGATTGCCGGGTGAGCACTGCTTCTCCAGTTTTCCAGGTCAAGACCCGAATCCTCCGGGTTGCCCATTTTTCCCTTAAAATGCCCCCGAGGTCAGCGGCAACTCCCATCACGTCAGCAGGACCACCCACCAACGTTAGCTGACGTCAGTGTGCAGTCAGGGCTGCCTCCTGCAAGGGAAGGCTGGTGGTCATATAATTTAAGTACAGTTTGTTGATCGATCTACATGGGAAATAAGGCTCATAAGACATGAATAGGGAATGTCATACCTATTTTCAATATCTCTTACGTCTTGAAAGCTATGTTAAAAATGAATCTAGATCCACCTTCTGTAATTATGTGTTAGCTGTAATGGGCACCTCCTTGTCCCAAATATTTATACTTGTTACCATTCAAACAAACAATCCCTAGGTTTTTCAACTCATTGGAGCGTCACCTGTGTCGTATTCAAAAACAAGTGATCCAGATTACACATTCAGAGACTATTATGTGATTTTTTTTTAGCAAATAAAGTCATACGCATTTTCCAATATTCTCCTTAATGATGTTTACTTGTTAGCATGATATTTTCAAAGTATGCAGTTATTTAAATTAACATATGAAAATTTTAAGATGGAAACCCCCAATGCTGACGGCAAATATTTAAACACCCCAGTTTGTTTAATCACCCTTCATGCTAAAGGTATTAAAGCCCTAATTGGTGAACCTGAACCCAGGCACAGGCAGGAGATGCACCTGCGTTGTATGGACACAAGTACACATTCATGCATAGATGCTCCTTGGGTCTCATCCAGGAGGTGGTCGCTGCTTTGTTTCTAGAGATCAGACCTCCCGTTACACTGTAAACATTGTTACTTATTCACTATAGACATAGTTTGCACTAGTGGTCTGAACACCACTATAAAGGCTACAGAAAGTGGAGGAAATGCTCGTAATATCTTCAGCTGTAGCTTCTATTCATCCTGTGATTGCCAGGTCCAGACCTCAGCTCATAACTCCTCCTAAGCAGCTGCAGGAATCTCATAAGCCCAGCTGAAACTACAAAGTTATAGCAGGCCATTTTTCTATATTACATTAAGATTAATATTTAGGTTAGACGCGTGTTGTGTTTGCTGACCATGCACATTATGCAAGTTTATATTAAAGTAACCTACAAAACATGCCTTGGGAATGATAAAAATACCTTTAACATGTTTAGCACTAGATATTCTTTTAGAAACTTCTCTGCTGAGCAGCACAGATTGTATAAAATAATAAATTACATACTATTTTTATATTTTGTTTATAATAGCCTTCCAGTGTCTGGACAGCACAATGTCCTCCTAAACGTACATCCGGTAGCCATCGCTTTTTCAGTTTAGAATGGACTCTAACTCTGCAAGTGGCACTTAGAGCATCTGCATCTCAAAATGAGCAATTAGCCAATGCCCAACATAACCTATATCACACATGGAGCATCTTGAGTTATTTTGATATGATGACTATAAATACAATATATATTTATGTCATTTTCAATTATTTTATCGGAGCAAACTTCATGCTATCTAATGTTAATTCGACATATTTTATCATGGGCAAACTGTGACGCTAGCCCACTACATGTGCATAATGAATTATATTATGGTATTAATCTTTCAAATAATTACATGGAATCCTTCCGGTTTCTTCGATTTACATAATAATGTTTAGGCCACGCATTAAGCAGAAAGGTATAAATGCAATCAATTGATGATCACACATTAATGTGCATGAACATTCTTCATTAGTAGAGTCAACAACAAGAAAACATCTGCTGTATGCGGTGTAATTCCTACTCAGCATTGTGCCTACATTTTGGGGAGATGTACTTGTGTTTGCGAGAGCCGAGGAGGCCTCACCATTTTCCAACAGCACTCCGTCTAGTTTCTCAATAGGGAAAAAGCTAAAAAGTGCAATTCACAGGAAACATGTTTTCAATTAGCTCATTAAAAGCAAAATGTGTTTTAAATAGGACTCTTGTTTTGCGATAGGGATAGACACATCTATCGCGTTGCTAAGGTTGTCACTCCGAAGGTCTTGGTGGGCCTTCAAACCAGCCTGATATGAATTAACCGACAGTTGGTAAATAGACATCGTTGCCTTTGGTCTATTTTAAGGATTATTTTGTGAGATTTTATGGATTACAGTATTTCACAAAGGCTGAAACATGAGCACATATCACACATCCGATATTAGCATACGCAGGTCTTGGCTCATGCTTGGCTTTATCTATTTATAACTAGGTTGCTATTTCTTGGAAATGTTTAACCCGTGAATACTTTGTGTCCTATATCACACCACTGATATCTTCTCTTACTTATCTACTCCAAGAACAAACACGGAGGAATGTTAACAGCCCAAACCATGGAAACAGCTGTTAATGAGACACATTCTGCACAAGTGCTAGGTTGTGTTAGTAGATTGTTATCTCATCGGGCAGGATCTGTGATTCAGACAATACTTTCCATTTATCATTCATTCGCACTTGTTCGTTCATTTCAACTATGTATATAATATTGTATTTACATTTTTCTCATACAGTTTAATGCACAATTAACTATTTGGTACTTAGCGATAATGACGTTATCTATGCTGGAACTGTTTGTGTCTGGTGGTTACAAAATATTGTTGGTCACATTATTGTAGCAGCTGCATCTTTATATAAGGTCAGCAGGTGGTATTTAAGCTCCCTAAGCCTTACAGGCTTATAGATAGCATGGGTGTAACACAGCTGTAATGTGTGTATGTGTATATATATATATATATATATATATAGATAGATAGATATAGATATAATATAGATATATAAATATTGATATATCCATGTGCTCATACGCATGTTAATCTGTTTTGAATAATCCTCTTTTTTAATACCTGTAGTTATATATATATATATATCAATCATGGAAGCAGTTACCATGGGTACTTAAGATTTCTGCTGTTTACAAATAGATTCATGGCAACTCATCTTCCGATAATTGTATCATAAATATAAAATTATTATTATCTTAACAGTATTGTATCAGACTGCTAGGAAAAAATTATTTCACTAATTGATGACTTTTATTAACATTATCATTCAAAGAGACCAGCGTGGCTCCAAAGAAGTAATTGTATGAGTTCCCACAAATAAATAGATGAACAGAATCAAACCTTTTCTTTAACAATCTTTGTTTTAGTAACAGACATTGCAATAGCGACATCATCCAGAAGTAAAACCAATTTCAAGAGGGTAAAAATAGCATTTGAATTCTATAAAGGCAAAAATAATCTAACATTACTACATGTTAACCCCACCCCATTGCAGCATTTATTTATGAGCTGTGTTTACCTAGATCTTTCAGAATTTTGCAGAATTTCCCCATATGCATTTGTCCCTTTCTGTGACCCCATTATTTTTACTTATATACTTATGACCATTCACAGTGGCGGAACTACCGGGGTCGCAGAGGTCGCGAAGTCCTGGAGTTCTGCCAGTCAGGGGGACCCAAGAGGTGTCGAGCAGTTGCTGAAAACGACCGCTTGGCACCTCTTGGGCCCCCCTGACTGACAGAAATCCAGGACTCCTCTGCTCTCCTTTGCTCCCTGCCGCTGCCGCCTGCCTCATCGCTGCCCAGACTGCAGTGTTGGGAGCGTGAGGCGTCTGCCTCGGGTGCCGGCGCTTCACGCTGAGAGCCGGCGCTCTGCAGTGAAGCCGTGCGCAGCGAGACAGAGGCCTCGCGCCCCCACCACAGGAATGCACGGTAAGTGACCTACAAAGGGGGGTAGGCAGGGAGTGGGTAGATCGTGAGAAGGGGGGAAGGGTATGATCATGAGAAGGTGGTAGGGAGGAGAGGTAGATTGTGAGAAGGGGTATGGAAGGGCCGAAGGAGATAGTAAGAAGGGGGGGCCTTAACAGATTATCGCGCCGGGGCCCTGAGGTTTCTAGTTACGCCCCTGACCATTCAGCTCCAGAATGTATGCCCAGAAGATGCTCCCATTGATCTTCCTACACCAAAAATCAAATCATGGAGGAGGGGTTGCGCTACAGCTTCTCCTAAAGATAGATCAATAATTATTTTAATTTTTAGGGGGTTTAATGAATGTATATAAGGTTACTTTAACAGAACTATAATATGCATTTATTGTTCAGGATGCTTCCTTTTATACCTTTAACATTTTGTATAACCAATGAGCGGTTAACTTTACAGACACTGTAAACAACCATGGTACATGTGATCGTTATTACTTGAAGTTATTACTACAGATGACAAGATCTGTGCCATAAACGTGGAACTGGGCTGCTCACATGGCTTACGGGATGAGCAAATCCCATTATCTAGGGTGTCAGGCCAGCATAATAATAAGGCACAGATTGTTAAAATTAAATGCTTCTCAGATTTACATGGCTTTACTAGTCATACGCCTGTCAGACAGTTTTCCCCTGTAAAATAACTTTTCACAATTGAACTGCTTATTATCAAAAGATCGGACCTTGGGAGGCAAGCTCGGAATCCCTGCTTGTAAAAAAGAAAGAGGTATAAAGCTGTACCCTGTTAGCCGTACCAATAGAGAAAGTAAATTTGGTAAAGATGGTAGCTTTCTTGGCAAGATAGAAGCATTCATTTTGTCGATTAGTACAGACAATCGTAATTTTAGTGGTGAAAAGGGCAGACTTGTATATAATGCTTTCGGAGCCGTACCCAAGATGGTCAAACGACTATATGTGAGTCTCAAGTAGCATAATATACACCTTCTGAGAGAACCATCAACTCATCTGACAGCTGAAAACCTTTCTGCTTTCCCTTCAGGCTGGAAAACGTAATAAAATCAGTTGTATGTGACAATTCTATATTTTATGCTGTATGGCGCAACCTCAAACTGAGTTTACCTGCCAAAATGTGGTGTAGGTGTATCTATCTATCTATCTATCTATCTATCCATCTATCTATCAGCAGCCACGGAATTCAAGTGTCAGAGGGGACTAAACACGCAATCATTCAATGTATGATGGTATTTTTATTTTAATATACAATTTGAGTATTGATTTCAACTGTATTGAAATAACTATTTTGTGACATATTTTGACATGTTTTACATTATTTTTAAGCATATATTTTCCGCTTAAATGCGCATAACCATAACCAAGTGAGATTACTAATCGCCCACTGGTTTCCACATCAGCAGCAGATCACTGAATATTCGGGCTGTATTTTTTCTGTGCCTTTCTGAGTAAAGCATAAGAACGCAATTAACAAAAAATACACAGAATTAAAAAAATAATGTATTAATGTGATATATTGCAAGCTTGCAAGAGCAGGGTTCTTCTCCTTTTGTACTTGTATATGTTAACATCATACGGTGCCAATCGTATTTGTGAAATTAATTATCTCTATGCAGTACTTTCTATACCAACCATGGTATCCAAGGCATGTTGAAATTATTATTATTATTATCTTTTATTTATATATAACGCCAACAGTTTACGCAGCACTTAATACAATACATATATTCTAGTGATATGACGTGACAAGAATTGACGGACTAAGATAAACCGATACATTTGGTGGAGAGAGCCCTGCTTGCAAGCTTACAATCTAGAGGATGCATGCATGGTTTATTAAAAAATTGATTTTTTCTATGTATTTATGTATATTCTATGTATTTTATTATTAGATGATTGCAAGTGAGATACAGCATGATGTCCAAAGGCTACATAACTGTTTTACAGGTCCAAAAGCCAACAATATCACCAAAAGACCTAAATGCGTCTTTTATGAATCCCTTTGGTAAAATATAGAATAGCAATTAAGGATATACTTCTTATTGGTGGCCCAACTTGGAAGTAGCATATATGACAACTCAACATGTGTTTGGTTATTGCATTTTTTAATATTAATTATTTTAGGATTTAAGGATTTAAGGATTTTTAATGTTTTTATCTTTTTTTGTTTCTTTTATTTTGCTTGCTCTGTAATTATTTTTTTAGTGTTTTTGATATATATAGTCACACCTACGGTGCACCCAGTTACTAAAGGATTTGGTAACAAAAAATTGCCTCCCTCTCACTAATATATATTCTAATGGAACTAAAAGGGCAAGATGATTCATTTGATATATGACATATATGACACAGTTTAACTTTTGTATACTCAAACTAATGAGCAGCGGGTAATATTAAATACATCTGTCATTTTACTATAATAAGAAATAAAAGAACAACTCCTTCATCTAGGGGAGATACAGTTTGTTTACCATGTACCGACTTTGTATAATCAGAATATTTTAATGGGATGTCCAAAGGTATTAACGTGGATTTAACATGGATGCCGTTTCAACTGACAGATATTATTTTAAAGAAGAAACATAAAATATGACCTGGACAGTGTTATAGGCACCCTTCTCTAATATTTGGTTGCACAACCCATGGCAACAAAGACAGCCTCTGAATATTTCTTGTAGACTTCTATAAACGTCTTGCCCCTGGCTGCTGGCAGTTTCTCCCACTCTTCAATTGCAATTTGTTTGAGCGCTTAAATGCTTGCAGGGTTCCTTTTCCGAGTGGCAGATTTCAGCTCTTTCCAAAGGTTTTCAATTGGATTGAGACTCATTGATAGCCATCTGTAACGGGTTCACCAAGAGAGCTGTAGTAACTCCCAGAGATCACCCACATGTATCCTCCTGTCGTCCCTGGAATCACTTCCAGCACCAGTCAGCATGCGCACCTTGGAACCCTGCTATGTGTACCCAATAAGTAGACACAACTACCTTGAACTGAGTACAGCAGGAATTAACAGTTTATTGATGTAAAACATAGACTGATATAGCCACAGAACTGTATTAACATAAATTAACAGATACATGTATATCACCCAACCTTTAATCCCCAGGCAGCAATCCTATTGATGGGATTAATTAAACAATGGAGTTCCTGCCTGTGCTATCTTTGTTTGGTAGCCGGGCTGGAGCCATCTCTGAGTACCTTGGGCCCTGTATGACAGCTCATTCTGTCACACCATCCATTCTTTTTGTGCTTTTGGATGTGTGCTTTGGATCATTGTCCTGATGATGGACCCATGAGGTCCTGTAGGTAGGGCGTTTTCTTCCCTTCAAGGTTCATTTTGTTCCTTATACACATATCCCTGGTCAGCATTGCCAAAGAGCTCTACCTTTGTTTCATCTTTCCATATAATGTTTTTCAAGAATGATTGTGGTTTCACTAGGTATGTTTTGGCAAGATCAGTCATGCCTTTTTATGTTTTGCAACGAGGTCCTCCTTGGCCTCCACACCTTTCTGCTCATCAATGCTGTGAAACAATCAGTTTTTTTGCTGCAACTCCAGTGAATGCATTTTTGAAATGTTTTCCTTAGCCCTAATTAAATATATAGCATGATTCTTTTATAACTCAGATGTAGTTCTTTATACTATTTATATTCCCAATAGTGTCTGACTGAGAATACTGATAGTTGGTCTTCACCAGTAAATGAAAAAGCCACTTTCCAACCCCAATCTAAGTGTATCTAAAGGGCTGAACAAAGAACACCCTGATATGAAATAATTTTAATTGTTCTGATTTATTTCTTTATAATTTTCTATTTTAAGAGAGTATTTATGTTAATTTTATTTTTGAGACATCCTAAAACGGCTACCATTGTGATTATTTTAAGAACTTGTTAATTATTTGAATTTGATGCAGCTGTATCTTTTCCGGAACAAGGAGTATCTGGCCTCTCTGTTACAAAGAAGTCCTTGTATGATTTATTGGATAAAGTGTTCTTTGTAGGAAACTGAAGAAACTTTAAAACTTCTAAATAATCAAAGTGTATCTAATACTTTGTGTTGACCATATTATTAACCATTAGTGTATAAGAAACTTTACATATGAACATTGTACTGCTCCGCAGGAAAGTAATATCCTACTATATGCTTTCATCATAAAGAACAAAAATAAGGGTTTTTAGTAATTTTTATGTATGCGTCTCCAATTCAAGCACAAATAAGTAACCATCTGGTGCATTAGTTGTTGGGGGCTAGAAGTTCTAAATGGCTGAGCATGATACGACTTATAAAGCATGTTCATTAGGTTGCCCAAAAACGCAGGTGTTTGAAGGTTACGTAATGAGTAAAAATATGAAAGCCAGACTGGGAATGGGCCAGATTCCAGCACAGTATGTCTGACCAGCTCATGAGCTAAGCACGCTTGCCTATGGTATTAGGTCATTTTAGACCCGTATGCAAAGACCCCAATATGGAAGAAGATGTGGTGTTTAATAGATGCATCGCATTCTCGTTCCCAGCCAAAAGCAGGTGTCACTCACGAATCACGGCTTCCTGAAAAGACTCATAATTTTGTTCTTCTAGGGGCTTTCTTGGCATTGTAGGTGTTATAGGTCCACAAAAGCCAGAGATGTGGCTGGCTCTGGCCTAAAGCTTAGTGAATTGTAATAAGCGCAGGTGTGTGTAATTGTGTTTGTTAATTATGTTACCTACGCCGAGAGCCAGCCTGTTCACACTGACATCTAGTGATAGTTTGCAGGAAGTATTGTATCAATGCTACAAGGAAAGAATTGTTGGATGTCTCTGTATGTGACAGCTGCAGTATCATCCGATTCACGGAGTCGTCACCGCACATCATGTACTTAAATGTAGTATCATGTGACACTGTAGTGTTTGTGTAATAAGCGAAACCTGGCGTGTACATCTTCGATTGGGTATATATATAATATATATATAATATATATAACGGTTTTCTCAAGATGTTTGCATGCAAATCTGTTATGCGCAGAACATCTTATATGCCGTGTAAGCTCTTACTGTAAGTAACAGAGGTAACATCTTCACTTTCGTCTTCCTTTTATTTTATAAAGAGAGAGATCAATCTAATGATCTTTCCAAGAGTGATCTTTCTACCTCGAAAATAAAGTGAGTAGAAAGTGAAGATGTTAACTTGACTAACAATTTAATGACTTGACTAACATTTTAATTGACTGAAAAAGTAACGGGTAATTAGCCGGCATACTGTTTCCATTCTGCTGGCGAGCTATAGAGTTTTGGCACGTGTGTTCATAAGTGTTTCGTCCAAAGCACTCCTGATTTAATTAGTTATGCACTTTGCATGTTTATAATATTACATTTCCTATTATATATAGTTTATTATGGACAACAAAATTTATTAATTTAATAATTCTTTACAATTGAACCATTACCGTTAAACTAATTTCACACCATTTTTTCTGACAATCTACATTCCGTGGGTTATTGGATGCACTCCGGTGGAATCCAGCAGGGCCTTATTACTGAAAGTGCATTCACCACTAGAATCAATAGCTAAATAATGATCAAAAGCTGTTTTATTCCAGAGAACATGATCCAATATCATTGCTATAAATAATGTGTTATTTTTTTTATATACTGCTTTGTTTTTTATTGTCAAAATATTAAATTTTAACCAGTTACTGTTATGAGATTGATGACGTTGTTTTTGATTGGAAAATAATTGGCTTATAGTGTTCCTTATTTTTCTTACTTACAAAAATAAACTAAATTAAGGAAGTTTTACTTTACTGAGAGGGTGGCAGAAGTTGTAGAGGTTAACACAGTAAGGGAATTTCAAATACATGGGGTTGGCATAAGGCTACCCTGAATCGGAGGCCAGGGACTGATTAAGGTCTCAATCTCTAGAAGACCCAATGGGCCAACAGATTTTTATCCATCACATTGTATGTTTTTAAAAGAAAAATACCTAGAAAAAAGTAAACAATACATAACATTACACTGTAAACATAGTAGCAACAAAAATACACATGAATAATATTAAAAATATGGTTTTTAGGAACTTTCCGTTGGGTTTCCATAGCGATTAGACCACATTTCAAAAGTGTACCATATATTTTTTAAACATATTTTCCCATACCTTTTACTCATCCTGCATGTAAGCCTATAAGATATGTGTAAAATATTCACATGTGGCCATTCCCACCGCGTTCCCCGGGTTTAATGCTGTCTGAGAGGCTTTCTACAAGAGGCAGCTTTATGCCATGCTCTGTTTCACGAGATTAGTTAATCACCTTTATCCAAAATTTTCAACACAGTTTTCATTCATGTCACTTCATTGTAATTTAATTATTGTTAGAAATGAGCAGACTTTGCAGGACCATTTGTTTACCACTTTATTCACAATAATATATTTTAATGGCAAAAGCCAGGTGGGAATTAAAGGAAGATTGCAAGTTTACACTGAAAAACCTCATTATTTGATAGCGTCTATGAAAATAATTGCATTCTACAGTATATGGGTAGATGTTGGTCCTGATCTGCCCACCCTGTATAATTCTACCTCCTAGCTCTGCGGTGTGAACAGAATGTCATGTCACTACTTATTAGTGTGGTTGCTACTTCCAACTTGACAATACCACAGTCTCTAGAGGACGCCTGTCTGTAGAAATAAACCATTACTGGGCCGATTTTAGACCTTACATCAGTCTGCTTTGGTCTAATTGGTTTTTAATTGTTGCAGAAGGTCACATTATTGTTTATTTAAAATGTGCCAACATAGTCAACAGCACCGTAAAATGGCAGACACTGCATACAAATAAACTGGCAACGATTAGGGACATGCTTGGACAAAAGTACAGAAACACCCCTCCTAAATATGTACAATATACATTGACTTTTACATATATACATTTTACATATAGTGTACTGTATTTATATATTAAGTAACCCACACACATAAATTTTTTTAAGAATTACTGTATCAATTTGAAATGCTCAGCGGTGTACTCATTTCTTGCATATATATATATATATATATATATATATATACTAATACATATATTTATATATATACATATATATATATATGATCATATATATATACAATACTACATATAATATAATATTATATACTATATATATATAAATATATTTGTGTGTTCATCTTCCTCCTTGGTTCAGAACGCATAACTATAGCAGTAGCCTAAAAATGTCAAGCTGGTATTTCAAAACTATCTAAAAATGATACTTTGGCATGTATTTTTATATCGTGGAAGTGTTTCCGTTCTCATTATATGAGCGCAGAACAGGTAAGATGCCCTTTTAGGCAGCAAATTATGTATCTTGTGTGCGCGTGTTTTAGAACAGTGATTCTCTAGGAACTGGCGCCAACAATGGGAATAGGAAACTTAATCAAAAAATGTAATCATGTGTATCGAGCCTACGTTCCCAGTGCTGCCAGACAGCACTATTCCTGATCAGCAGAGCAGCACATAGATATGGGGCAGTGATGATCCAATCAGCTGTGCAGACAGCAACATTCAGACTTCTCATAGAAACTCCACACAATCTCTCTTTCTTAGATAAACAGAGAAACACTGATATTGCTGCTGTTCTTATTACATTTTTTTTACACTTGTTATTGCATATTGGAAACCATATAATGAAACAGATAATGTGATACACTTCTGATCATCACCAAAACCGTGACAAAAGCCAGTGTTATTGGTTCTATTTGATATCATATTTCATAACAAGTAAAGCAGAATCGGTTCTTGAATACAGTTTGTAGGCATAGCGAAAAGATGCTTCTTAGGACACTGCAAGAGCAAAATATACCAGATTGGTTTCTTAGAGGAAAAATGTAATAGGCCTAGCTTTCAGCATCAAACATTCAGTTTTTTTGAAAATGCATAAAAAATGGGGTTCTTTTGTGTTATTTTGAAAAATTTGTGTAGTTATTTGTGTAGCTACCTTGACTGAAGCTGATGGTGACAAACCCACATTACCGAATTTGCATAATAAAGTCATGTGATAGCTAATATCATTCTAACAATCAATAATAGGGAATAGAAGCTGTGATAGACATACTACATAGCCCCCCAAAAGACTATGCTTTCCTAACTTTCTAGAGGTAATTGTCCATCATATTGAGTTGCATATTGTGTTATATCCAATATAGCATTACTCTTGGGGGGGGGGGTAAAAAAGCTTTTTAACTCAATTTTGTGAGCCGCCAGAAAGTATGCTGCGGATGAGGTAGCAAGTAAGGGAGAGGATATGTATGTATGAATGTAGGTTTGTTACTGAGAGTGTATGTGTGTGCTAGTATGGATGTGTATGTGTAAATGTGTTTGAGCAACAGGATGTAAGTATGTGTTAGTATGTGTAAGCGTGAGTGTATATGTGTGTTAGCATGTACATTTGTGTATGTAAATATGTGTGTGCCATTCCGTGTGTCAGTTACTATGGGGGTAAAGGGGGTTAATGGAGCTACTTGGCTTTAGATGCCCCTGGGCCAGAAGTTGTCATAACTGGATCCTTCACAGAAAATGTTCTCATTATGATTATCAGAATGCGAAAAACACAAACATCCAAAAACAACCAATTTTGCTGACATGGTGGTTCTGTGGTGGTTGCATCTTCTCCAATTGTACAACATATTGTGGTTTAATATAAAATAAAAAAATAAAGAGCTCTTGGGTTACTGTTTATGACCCTGACATAACATGAAAGCATAAGAATCCTGCAGAAACTAATTTAGAGGCTGACCCACTGTACCGCACCCAACCCATGCCTGGACAGACCTCAACAACCCTGCACCTCCCTGTGTCTCTGCTCTCATCCCCACATACTTTCCTAACTTCCCTCTTCCCTTTGCCTACAGCTTTTCCCTCCTCAGTCGTTATCACTTCTTCTTACACATCTCCAGGGTTTCACCTGTGCTCTACAGATTCATTACCTTGTTCTGTAAAGACGCTCATTTAAAAAAACGAACCCGTTCAGAAAACAATTTATAATCTTAATGCCCACAACCTGTATTCTAGAAGAAAACATCTGGTCCCCCATCAATGAGATCTCCAGGCCACTGATTTTTCCACATGACCTTTGCCATAATTAAAATTTTCTTGCCCAAGCAGTCCCACACCTTCTGTCTCATCCAACCTCCTAATATACTGTAAGCTTGCGCAAGCAGTGCCGTTCTCTCCTTCTCTTACTAATGTGTCAAACACGCATTCATGTTATTGCTAATTATATATATAGTCAATTTGAATGTTATAAATACATTTCCTCCTGATTGTAATAGCCATATGGGATTTGCTGAAATGTATAGCCACTACTACTAATAATGAATAAACATGGACGTTTAATGTCCTTTTAATGTGACGGTATGTGACATTTTAATTATGTTCTTATTTTATTTATATAGAAAATGTTAATGTCCGGTTCCAAAGATCATTCATTGATTACCTATCAGCATATTTGAAATCGTTGTCCATTTACATGTGGAAATATTGTACAATAAAATGTACTTTTTTTTAATTCATACATGAAAAAAAATTGCATGTCGATCAGGGCTGGGAGTCAGTGAAAATGGCCAAACTATAGCTCAACCTTACGATGAGAATTTCCTAATGACAGCAACTAATAACGCTTTCTATTGCACAATAAAGGATTTATTGCGAGTCCTCGGGCTCCATGCCAGTGAGACTCTTTCCATGTCAGTAGATTGAAGGACTAATTTGCTGTGATTATCAGAGAATTACTTTGTCAGGCTTCTTGTACTCTTTTGCAAGGGCAGACCTGTTAATTCCAATTCATTTAATTTATGTGAAATGAAAGGTAAATTTGAGTAAAGTGGTCAGGAGCCTCAAGCTTTTATGATTAGCTGCTGATTCTATGCACACTTTAAAAAAAAAAAAAAAAGTTAAAACGTCATATGTTTATCATTTTTTTCTTTACTTATTTATCTTTTGAATTCAATGCAAAGACAACTATAGTGCCTACTGCATTAAACTCAGGACTCCAGAAATACATTTTGCAAAGTGCTTGAATTGCTGTTGGGGAACAAAATGTAAAAGGAGCATTAGACTTGAATATGCCTTTACAAAGTAGGTGGTATGGCCATTAATCCTTTGAGCGCCAGCGGCTATACGCAGCGTCTATCAGAGGCGCGTATTGCTTTTTGCTCTGGTACTCAAAGGGTTGAATGGAGCATGCCGGGCAAGACATCTGAAAGCACTTCAGAGGAAGGACAAGTAAGTGCATGATTTCTGATTCAGATCAATGAGTAAAGAAACATGAAAAACAAATTTAAAAGCATAGGTCAGCATGCTCCAGACTTAGAGCTGCAAGCAACATGATTTCAATTCAAGCAGAATTTCCGGGGAGTTTTTAGTAGATTAAATCAATTTCCAAAATATGTTTGTATACTCTGTATTGATTATTATGACCTATTTTTGTCCAAAATGCCCATGCTTAATCTTTACATTTAGAAAACTTAATGAGTCTATAAGATTAATTTAACCTGATATGATTAGTGGATATGTAGGCTCTCAACGCTACAGAGAAAATGTTTTAGATAAAATGACAATATACAGTAATGGATTAATTACAGGGATTTCCTTTGTTGAAGGGGCATTTATTCTGCTTATTAGAACATCTTCTCTTAATAGTGTTTGGCATAGTACAGCTGTGCCTCGTAAAGTAGACCTGGCACTCTAAAATATTTCTAATGAATTAATGGGTTATATTAAACTGCCTATTTGGGCTATAATTTGCAGTGGGTCGGGTCCACTTTTCGTGTGGCACAATATGAAGCTTATGGAGAAGCTGGTACCATACCTTGGAACACTTTGGGTCAGACCCACATTCTCCGGTTAAAGCCCTGTATCCCTCTAAAGGCTATCTGGGGAAGGTAGTTCTTTACAAACCCACTTGTCCTGAAGAGGGAGAGCCCCACGTAGCCTACCCTCCAATGCTCCCAGGTATAGCGAGTGCTGTAGGATAAAAGATCATTCTGCATAGTACAGGTACGGATGAGCGGTAGAAAGCACTAGAGTGGCAGTGGGTTATTGTTTTCTGGCAGATGCTTCCCTATTCCTAAATTCCATGGTGGAAGAGGTGTAGCTTGAACGTAGCATTGAAAGCGGGATGTCATTTAAGTATGCATGCGCAATGAGCTAAGAGTGTGTACCACCCCTGACAGGTATAGGGCATCCATATAAATACCCGCGATTTGGATAAAGAATCATGCGAAATGTTCCTCGTTGAAGCAAAATCAGATCTAGATAGTCCCTTCAAATCTGTGATGCCTGGGGCATGTAACCAAGATGCCATGCTAAATAGATGTGTTATATAAATGTATCTTGCATAACAAGCATCAACCTTAATAAGTCTCCAATAGTATTAAACTGTTAACATATTTGTATGTTCTGTAGAATTTGTGACTTCTTTATGGTCTGCTTCTGGAGAAGGCCTACCTCACGCGCTCTGAGCTGTATTGTATGTAAGTAGTAGATAGAAGCGTATATATTTAATCACACTCCTGTGTTCTTCTTACGCAGTGAGAGATTTTCCTGGGAGCTGTATTCTCATTTATTGCTGTAGATAGATGAGACTGAACGATTAGGCAATTCTTTTAATAAACCAACCAACTAACCTTGTTAATAAAAAATGATTTGGAATGAAAATGATCAAAATTGAATTCTTTACTGCAGTTCAGAGGTATATTTAATTTATCACGCGGCACTGCAAACCTTCAGGACTGAGAGAGACTGCAGCATACTGGGGTATTGGGATGCTATAATTCAACCCGCCGTGTCAGAACTGCTGACGCAGCTAAAACATATGGGAGTTTGTAGGGTTTATTGTGAAATTGACTTTTTTTTTTCGTAAAATCGTATCTAGATATTTCCTACTCACTTATGTGAAAAACGGAAAGGGCCTAATTCAGCATGTTTGTGTTATTAAATAAAGTTAAGATAAGAAGGCCTCAGTACCAGATGGTGCAAATCTTTTGATACTTAGCGAATTTACAGAAATAAAAACAGCTAGAGCATTGTGTCTGATCTTCAAGGATCCGCTCTTGTTTGGCACTCAAAATCGCTGCCAGGTAATTACAGATCTAGAAGTCTGACGTGCAGCAGAGCAAATATTGAATACTTATTAAGAGATAATACATTTTGACCAGATCGTATCAGACAAAATGAACTTCATTCTAGGAAGAGGTTGGGTAAACTATAGATCAGGGTGTTCCAGTAGATGATTTCTTTAGATTTTGCTAAAAAATCTAATATGGTTCCACACAAAAAGGTTAATGTGCAAATTGAAAAGGATAGGCTTAGGGAATATTGCTTGTATTTGGGTTGAAAATGTAATTTGTCAGAGTTCAGAGAGCTGTTGTCAATGTAGTATCCTCCAAGTGGACAAAATGGCAAGGGGAGTACCTTAGGGTTCTGTCCTGGTCGGCTTTTATTTAAAGTGTTTATTAACGATCTTGCAGTGGTCATTTGGAAACGTCTCAGAGTTTGCAGATGACATGAAATTAGGAAAGGTAATACAGGCTGAACTGGATGTTTTTATTCTGGCAGACTGGGCAGTAAAGTGGTGTATGATATCTAATATTACTAAATTCAAAGTTGAGCATTTTGAGGGAAAATATACCTTAAATGGGTTTACGGCAGGAAAGTCATCTTAGTAAACTTAGCAACCAACTACCCTTTAGATTCTAAAGATAGATCAGTCACAATCTCTGATCTATCTCTGGGATGGGGAGAGGTGTGACATTGTCTTCAATCACACTCTCTACCCTCCTTGTTGAGTGTCTATCCTCACATCCCTAATGAGACACATGCCCTCACACCTTCCATAATAATAATTTCCTTCATACAAGGACTTGTTCCGGGTCACATTAACTATCGAAACAGAGCACCGTTTGCAGGTAGGCCATAGCATTTCAAGTACACCCCATGACCCTGAACACAGTGATTTGAGGTACACCCCTACGTCTCTGTGCTACCAATAATATATATATATATATATTAGTTTACAGTTTTCAGCTTTTCCAAGCTTATACAATGCAGGTACATTTCCGAAGGAAGCATGCGCTGCTTCTGTCAACAAAAAACAATGCATGCCCCAGTTTACTAATTAATTAGGTGTCTGTGTTTTAACAAGCACATCAAATGAGAGAACCACGCTCCAGGCACGTAACATGGAGTTTTTTTAAGCAGCAAGAGTTACTTGGTTCTTAAAGTCCATGATGTCTCATCTTTACCAGTTGTATATTTTGGGAGGGGGTGAAGGAAGCAGGTTTCTTTCTGGTATACTTAGCATATTCTGTGCAATCCTCTATGACCATTTAAAATGGATTAATTATTGGTTTCTTCTAGGCTATGTATTCTGATTTCTTTTCTGCAACTTAATCTTAGGGTGACCTTGATTACTGTACCTTCTCTGCCTTAGGCTAGGCAATTGTAATTGGAAAATAATAATAATGGCACATTGCCTTTGCTTTCATGATCTGTTGGAATAAAAATACCACATAAATCCAAAATTAATAATATTGTACTTAACCGTTACCCTAACCAAACAAGTCCTAAAGGAAAACATGTTCTATTCGCCTAATCTATTTGCAAATAAAGGAAGGAATACAGATGCCAAAGTAAAATTTATTAGCTAAAGCTATTAAACGCGGACCTGTATAATAATACTGCACAAATTACTATAGCCTTGTATTAAAAAAAATAAATAAATTACAATATGGATTTATTCAGTCACATTCTAAAATTTTTAAGTTGATTACGTTTCATGGAAAAGTATTTTTAAGGATTAATTAAATATTTAATGACTGCGATGAACTTATATTATCTTGAAAATTGTTTCTTTTAGTTCTTACAAAAAAATAACAATAAAAATAAAAGAATAGAAAACCAGCAAGAAGAGCAGGATATTACATGAAAAATAGTGAACAAAAAATACAGTTCAGGAACAGTCCATCCTTTCATAAAGATTTCATAAAGATTGGCTGGATAATGCTGTCAAGGTCAGTGTCAGTGGAGGTTATCTATCCTCGAAGTGCCTGCCAGTCACATAAATTGCAGTACTAACCCGAACTACCGCATATTTATAGCACTTTGGTTTTTCAGTGATACAAACTTGTGTGACAAGTACAGTTATTCATGTGCTGAAACTTTCACTTTGTAATTTCCCATCCTACTAACTCATTCCACTATGCATTTTCAGCGCGTGTACAGAAAAGGTATATACGTACAGAGCATACAAAACCAGTATCGTGATTTTTGGGGTTTTTTTTTTCAATTTTATGTACAAATCTTTTCAGTTCTTTTTTGTGTTCTGTGTTTTTCCTCCAATTTAAATTCTAGGAGATGTTGATCAATAAAGCCCATAACATGTACATCGGCTGCAGAAGGACTTTCCTCTTTCAAAATCAATTGTGTTGTATATTAGAGAAAATGCCTGCTGGGTTTTCTTCCGCCTTCAAAATCAAACTGACCTTATTTACTAATACAGAGGAATGAATTAAGTTAGATCCTTCAAGTGCGGAATTGAAATCTGAAGTTAATTATGGAAAAGCATGCACACTTAACTGGTTTGCTAAATCGGTGTGTTTTATGACATTTTTCAAAGCTTTAGACCTGTAACTGATATTTCGCCGTAGAGATTTTTTTCCATGCAGCCAGAATCAACCAACAACGATCATCTGAAATCTGAGATGATCTATGGCTACAGATATTTGTAACAGAAAACTGTAGTGACATGCATGGTGTTTCTTTCTAATTAGAATTCAGAACATGTAGCAGGTATTATAATTTAGACAATGAATCTTTTACTCACCATTAATTCTTCATATATTATGGCGTTAATATCAGGGCGGGCTTGGGGTTGCATGAGGCTGTCCTGGCACTTTAAGGTCCACGGCCACCTAATGACTGCTGAATATGAGAGGCATCACATTATGTTATATTAATTTATATTCATTCATCAACCACTGCTTCTATCATTCATAGACATTGTGCCCTCACTTGTTTTACTACTCCGAACATTCAAACCCCATGGATTTGTACGTTTGTATAAGATATACTGTATAACCATTGTCATAATTAAAGCTCAATAACATTTATTGGTAGACATGGCAAGGGTGCAGGAAGACTATTACTATTTATATCAATGGTTGGAAAGATCACCTGAATTTAAGAGCATTTCTAAATGTTTTGAATTTCCTTGGAAAAAAATGGAAGTAATAGTATTACCACCAATCATATTTGAATATCTTAACCTATCCACTTGAGACTGATGCTACTTTAATGTTTGTCAGCGAATGTGCAGTGTGCAGAACGCATTTGGGCCTCCATAGGGGTCTATGTCGTGCCACAGACAGGCAAGGGCCAGTCTATACTTTTCAAGGAATTTGGAAATGGGTATTTTTACCCAGCAATGAACAAATATTTTCCTGATCCATTATTATTAGATAAATGTAAACATCAGGTAACTCTCTAGATGATAGCTGGGCAGTCTTTATTGCACATGGTTACAAATAGCAAGCTACTGTCCATTTCCTGCCTGATTATGCTTACGTACCCGCTGGATCTACTTTTTTTGCCTTAGTTGCCCTTCTGCAGAGACTAGGTCTTTGCCTATATCCAGGATCTTTCTGATCTCAGGTCACAGAAGAGCTAACATTCTTGGGAGTTCCCAGGTTTTACTTTAATAAGACAACATATTTGTCAGGGTTGAGCTGTGATATATGGTGTACAAACTTGAGGGAATACTGAATATAGTGATCACAGCTAAAAAAAATGAGAAGATGACAGTATGGGAATTGGACATTATGAGGAACAAAGGAAATTATACTGGGCTAGTAGATGACGGTAATGGTGATCATTCTGAAATGAGCAAATACGTAAAATTATTAGGTAAAGTGTTAGGTATAGTTGGTAACTAAATCAAAAACTATGAAAATTGCCCTGGTCTCTTGAGGCCCAAAGGGTTAAACCCATGCCTAGCAGGTGGGTGCAAAGCACCGCCATTCCATAAGCTGCCTCTTTGACATTTAAAGATTTAATGGTATCTAGAAAAGGTACATCCGTAGGTGCATAAATTGACAGTACTTTATATTGGAGAATATCAAATTCAGCCATCAGAGAGCAATCATAGACAGCTGTATGGGATGAGGTTATTGCTTTCTATCAGTGTGATCCCAAATCAAATTGCTGTTTGTTCTAATAGGATGAAACCAAATCCCAACGGGCAAGAAGTCAAGTAATGCATATAAATAAACAATATGGATTTTTTTGCTTTGCGAGCACGTATCATCTGTATGGATAGCGTGCTGTTACTTTAAAAGTCTAACAAGCCACTTTATTTCTAATTGAACTTGTTAGTGATGAATACAATTTTGTACAGACCATAGAGTTAACCCTTTTAAATTCAAGTTCGGACAAAAAGTTTTAATATCTCAAATCCCTGTTCTCCGAGCTCAAGAACCAATGAAAATCAATAAAAACAATTTCCATGTACATGTATAGTCCTTATCTTACACCTTTCTCCTCATTATGTCGGAAGTTATTTTATCAAAACACCACTGAGCAGAAAATATGTGATTTCTTCCAATGACATGTATGGGGAAAAAATAGCAATATGTGGCTTTGGCACATTTTACATGAATAGAGAGGCTTATTTGTCTGTGCATTTTTCATTTTATTCATATCGTTGCTATATTACAGAATGTAGCACACTGCCAAGGTGAATAACATCAAAATATGTTGCCGTTATATCTGTGTGGGTTATTTTATTTCTTTATTCACTTCATCATGCAAAGGCTAAGTGAAATCTGAAAAGAATATAGGAAATGAATGTATATTAAAAGAATATTTGACGCAACAGAATTTTAGCAGGAATCATTCTGCAGATGGTCACGTCGTACATGGCCATGCAAATGTTGAAAAATTATTACAGATATGGATTGGAATTGCATTAGTAATCTTTGAGGAAAGTTACAGCGATTTTATTGAAATTTAATTTGATTATGCATGCATTTGGATAATGATCATTATCCAGTGATCATTGGTGTCCACAGACCTAGGCAAATAAACAAAAAGATACCCCGATTTTTCCTTTTTCTGGGTTAGTGGCTTCATGAGGGGTGCGACTAGCCATGCATGAAGGCAGGGCTATCTATGAATTCAGGTGGGGAGCTAGCCCCAGACAGCTTTAATCCCTTGAGGACCGGCATTGGCAAACTGCGTCTTCCCTTGAAGACCGCAGTTTTTTTTTAAATATTTAAATTCCGTGCTCGTGATTCGCTGCGATCACGTGCACGGAATTGAGGGGGAGTGGCTGCTACGGATCTCTAGGGACACCCAGCGGTCAGTAGCAGCCGCCCCTCATGATCCCAGCATCCATAGTGACGCTGGGATCGCGCAACATAGATGTCCCGGTCTTGAAGGGGTTAAGTTAGTGTGGAGTAGGAGGGGAAGTGGGCAGAAAGTGGGAGTGGCCAAATGACCGCCACCGGACTACAAAAAGTAGAGGCTGACTCCAAGAATGCGCACTGTACCCGGAGACTCTGGTTCAAACCTGGAAAGTTTCCAGGTGGGCCATTATGGGAATTCTACCCCAGTGCTCTGCATGTTTTTGGGTGGCCTTCTTTAAAATATGATTTCCTTTTCACAAAAGGTCATATGATTTTTATGATCTAGTATGCTAAGCACCAAACATAATGCTTTGTAGTAGACTGTCCACTGCTGTTCAGATTTCACAGCAACAACAGGCTTTTGTAGCTTAATGAAAATGACAAAACTCTTAAGTGGTTATCTCCAATAGCCTAAGGCCGAAATACATATGCTCTCTATCCAAGGTTGGCTTCAATAACATCCCAGATACACTTAATGGTGTCAGATCATGTGGAATATATGTTCCTTTAATTAAATGACCTCAACATTGTTATGGTGACTTTTTTGTTCGCATTGTCATGGTGTGTTTTGTTTTAGCCGAGAGGCTGAATACTCGATCCCAGCTCTCTTTACACCAGTGGTAAATATTTAAAATGGTAAGAGGTATATCAGGTAATGTTTTAGTTTCATGGTTTTAGGTGCTATTACATTGTGGTTGGCTAAATTTCAATGCTCTATTAACACATAGTCATTGAAGTCCTGCTCATTAGGAAGGGCAAACCCAGTGAGATATCTCAACGGAACATGAAGGAAAGCCAACGTGTAGCTAGCCATGTATTAGTTTATTCAACAGTGTATTCACAAACTCATGGTTGGCCCAAGAGGAAAAGGTATTCATGTTGAAGCATCTGGTGTATCTTTTTTGTTGGTGTTTCCACACATGAGTTGCATGTTCACCTATGACTAGTTCTACTTGTCCTTAGGCTCTGCAAGCAGGAAGCCCAATTCTACTAAACAAAGACTACTCATTTTTCCCAATAAGGAAAAATCAGGATAAAAAAAACCTCTTTCAGTGCTAAAAATGATGCGTGAAACAGTATCCTGTGCATTCTAGTGAGAGATCTAATTGACCCATAACTATGAATCCATGACCAAGCTTTTAGTTTTGAGTTTGAAAAGCTATTTGTGAAAATTGAGACTGAAGTTCAATTATTTCTAGACAGACTAGTAAAGCAAAGTCAGTTCATTAACAATTCGCTGGCAATGGTTATTGTATTATACCAGAAGGAGCAATAGCGCTGCCACAGTATACCTCTCAACTTTGAGGTGCTGCAAACTTTGCATACTAAAGAAAGAAATTACGCAGGATGAAGAGAATTTTTTTATATAGTGAATTAAGCATTCAAGGCGACAGCTGAATTTGAAGTTGATTAGAACTGCTTTTATAGCCTGATCAGAATCTCATTAAACAGGTAAAGTTCCCTTCTGTGTTGTTGATAACTAATGTTTGCTGTGTTCTTGTTATCAACCTCTGGTCATAAATTTGTCACGTGAGCTGAAATGCAAATGTAGATTTTCACAAGGCGATTAATTATATGCTGTGTACAATATATATTCCTACTGCAAACAAACTAAGGGAATAGAAAATTACATTTGTTAATTAATCGACACTGATTTGTGAGGTCTGGTTTCCCTTTTTTAACTTCATGTTTTTCGGATTAGAGAGAAACGGGAAAGCTTCATATATATATATATATATATATCCCTGAAAAATATTTATAATTAGTTATCTCCAAAAGTAGGGTGGCCATATCTCTCTTTAACCAAATATGCTTATAAAAATTCCATACTACTGAGCAGTAATGACTTCTACATAGCCCTGAAGTACACATTTTATATAAATGTTTCAGTTTCAAGATTCTAAAATAAAACACTATAAGGAAATATGTTCATTCTTATAAACATTAACGCTGAGACAAATATTAACCTTGCAATAGCGCATTACCAAGATTCTGGTGTACTGATCTGCTCATGGTTCTAATACCTGTCCTAATGAAAAGCATTTACTGAATTAAACCATCTGTATTCAACAAGAAAGTCACCAATTGTGGTGTTCAGATTATTAAATAATATTAAAAAGTAAAAATAACCACAAAAGGTGCCCTTATACCCACCAAGTATTTTGAGCTACTAGAGCTGTGGGACATCTGGAGAGGATATAGGATTTAGGTACCAAAAAGGTCCCTCCTAATGTTGGACACTTTAAAGGTATGACAAGGGTAGATGTTTTATCCTCACATTTTGCACAGGGCAACAATATTTTTGTTACCAAACTGCAAAAGTATATTTTAGCTGTGTCTTAATAATGTTCTTTATTTCATTTTTACAGTAGCATGTTGTTGATACTCAACATACATGTTTTTTTAAGTTGTTGGAAGGTTCAGTAGATTGTTCTTATTTGATGGCCATATATCACGGCTGTTGGCAATGGCTTGAAGATTGCTTCTTATTTAGAGATCCTATATCACACGTGAAGGCAATGAGTGACAGCTGGTATTTTTCATTTTCAGATAAATATTGAAAGGCTTCCATTGAATGTTCTATGAATCCTTCGAAATATTTCCCTCTATACTTGAGGATCTCTCTATCTATCAATCTGACCTCATCCTTACCTAGTGGAAAATTCCATTTGTATATAATATCTGTAAATTACATGCGAGTCAATGGCTTTGGATATTCATACTTAAACAATTTTAATGTCGCACTTTCATTAATGAAAATAGCCCGGTGTGCCAGTTGTGATTTACTTCATATAAAGTGTATTTGATCCTAAAGTGGGAGAAGGGAAGTGGGAATATATTTGTTTATTCCATCTAATTCTAAAAAACCTTTTTTCATTTATTATAAGTATTTCTCTAAAGTTTAAAACCCATTTCTAAACACAGTCAAATGCATTAACTTCCTCTATGATATGTCCGTTCCAGTAAAAATAAACAAATATAAATAGGTAAATTTATATTCTGTTGATGTTCTATGTAATGCACTTGCTACATAACATCTTTTTTCGAACCGTAGCTGTCTATGAGCCATTATTTCTTCCTGTACATGAATAATTAAAAGATAATATAACCCTGCATTTGCACTCATTCCGATACATTGTTTAACATAGTGTGTGGTTTTACCAAGCAATTTATAAGTAAGGTTTTAAGTTATTAAACCCAAACTACCAACTACTGAAGCAGTGCGGAGAACAGCACTTTCAAAGGCATAGAAATATTGGAAATAAATAAATCAGTTATAAAATGAAACATTTTACCATTTGTGTAGACCTGCAACATTTCTTCACCCCATGATGTTCTAATGGCTTGGAATAGACTGTATCTCTAAATACATCCTACACAGCAACTCCAATTATACTGTGCAAGCCTATATTAACAAGTTCATAATGCGTTATCTAATTAGAATGAACCAAACACATGCAAAATTTTAAATTGAGAAAGACATGTGTCCGTGGATATTTATTACGCACTGACACATGCTGTTTGACAGGAGCAGAATGTGACTGCTAGGTAGAATAAATTCAGACTAGAAGACGTTTCATATTTAGATCTTATTTTGGAAAGTTGTGACTTTTTTCATAAACTACCGGTAGGTACCTGGTATCCTTAATCTGGGCTTTCATGACTTTGATTGCAGGGACAAACTATTCAGCCCACCCGTCTGTCCGTTTTTTGACATTCAGGATAGCCTTATGGTTCTAATTTTCATGTTAACATTCTTGTTCCATTTATCTAACACTCTCTCAGTGAGGTCTATCACATCAATATACCTTTTGTTCATTTTATTGTTGGCTCATGGAAGAAGCTACATTATATCTTAATCCACCAACGTCCTATGGGGTGTGATGGTCACAAAACAATCTATGGTCAGACCGTATAACCCTCTCATCAGCAGAATCCACTCAATGCAAGGAGGACATCATGATAAGTTAAAAGGGACCTCTCATTTATTTTTAATCATAAATTGCCATCTTCACCATAATGGAGCAAATAATACCAAACAAATGAAAATGTTTAAAATCATTAACCAAAGGACAAACATATTCTTCTATAATAGCATGTTCTAAGCACAAGGGACATATTCATAACAATTGAACAGCTGCTTCTCAAATACACATGCAATCGTCTCAGGCCATTTTGAGTATAAGGGATGAACCCGCCTTAAAATGATTTTAAAAATTAATTTCTGCATATAGGCAATTTTCCAACAAGTATTTGTGTAAGCAAAAACGCTTCCTCTAATCCGCATTGATGCTTTGACAAGGGCATGGTAGGATAAGGGCAAGTAAAAAGAATGACTGACAAATACTGCCTTTAAAATGCAATTTGTAATTAATTCCTAAAGACACAAAAGCAACCAGATAATTGCTTTTTTAGAAACGCGATGTTTGTTTAACAAAGCCAATTATATTAAATTCTTTATAAAAGGTACTTTTCTTCTGCAGGCAAGGAGTGACATTTCTTTTTTTGATTCCTATTCATCAGCATAGTTACTAGACGCTTTTCCATGCATGACCAATCAATGCATTATATACATATTCCTTTGTGTAGATGGAATGGGGAGATGAGGTTATTTTTTATTTTTTTTTATTTTAAAGTTTACTCTGTTTTCTTCAAATATAGATTGAAACAGGAATGTTCCTTAGGCTTTTCCTTGGAACTGTAAAGCAAAATAATGATTTATTGAAGTTCCTTTGAATTATTGTATATGTATTTATGTATTGGCGTAAGATCCTAAAAAAAGAAACAGTAGGTTTCAGAAGTATATATATATATATATATTTAAAAAATCATAACGTTATAGTCTTTGCTATGGCTGACATACCAGTCAATTTATTAGCCAAGGAAAATATGGTGTACTTCCAGAGTGATTTAATTTATTGGGATTGTCACACTGCTTGGTTCAATTAAAGGTCACCATTATTCAATTTTATGCATGTAGCTGTTTCATCTAACTTATTGCTTCGTCTTCAATTCTTCAGTCTGGTTATATTTGCCGTATGAGTTAGTAAGAGTTCAGAGCAGGGCATATACACACAATGACATATTTTAATGATGTGTTAACACAAGATATATGTTATTTGTATTTTAATATTAAGTCTTGCACTGTATAATACCATCATGAAAAAAATGGCATTAAAGGAGTAGAATCTAGACAAAAACCAGTTATTTTCCTTGCATGTTGCTTAAACCCAAGAGAAAAAGGCACCACTCAATCCAACCTTTAACAGGAACCGTCACGTTCTCCATAGGAAGCATGCACTAGAAACTAAGCTTATGTCTACCACGGGAGCAGGCGGCATAACGCCCTCTTCTAGGGATTTCCATATTTTCATTGACATCGTTGGCAGAATGTGATGGGTGTTGGCGGCATTGTAAGGGGAGGAGGATTTAAAGGGTAAATTATATACTGCTTTGCTACCTATTGCTGCAGATCCCAGCCTCCTTTTTTTTAACATAGTCTCTTCTAAATTAAACACCATCAATTGGAAAAAAAAAATCACACGTTGTAGGCAGTTTTAATAAATTGATTTCATTTTGCTAAAAGCCACATAGGTGACAGATCTACTTTAAGCCTGAATTATGGATAATTAACACTTTAATACACATGTTGACTCTTGTCCTCATAATTTAGCAGCATAACCAATAAAGCACATTATATTTAAAAAAATATATATAGAATTTTAGCTTGATGAGTACCATAAAATGCAGCTAAATTAAAAGGTATGTACTAAACATTTAATCAGCCAAACCAATGACTAGAATGTAGAAGAGGAAAAGGCTATTAGTCTCAATAAATTCCTAAGAGACACTAGGGTACAGGGCTAGATGGGCTAATGAACCACACGTTAAAAATGCCTGGTGCTATTAATGAAACTAAAGCTAGCAAGGTGAAGAATATGAACAACAGTTCCTATCTAGAAAGCATAATTAGAGAATGCTAACGTAAAGGGGTGAGATATTTTCCATGGCCGCCGTTCATTCCAACATTATGTCCAACATTCATACAGATGAAAAAAGAAGCAGACCAGGCCCAACATAAGCCTGATCCTAGTGCTGGTCTACTGTGGTGGATGCTCAGCAGTAGTAGAGTGACAGTCTTCACCACTCGGCATTTTTTAATCACATGGTGTGGAAGGGGGCTGAAGCAATCAGATGAGGTTTCAGTTGGTGGGGAGAAGTGGGGATTCCTTACAAAAACAAAAAAACAAGGATAAAATATAAAATAATTGCTATAAAATAATCCTGCTAATTGTGGCGATCCATAGTAAAAGTTATACCAAACAAACCTCCAGTTACCTTACCTATCAAAAAGTGGTCATACTATATATATATAGATGTGCATGTCTCTGAACGCAAAATAACTGAAGTCAATAACATAAATGATAAAACAAAAGTTTTCTGTCTATGGTTAATGAGCATTTTACCTCAACAGAAAGCGTATAGATGTCTCCTGGTCATCGAATTACTATATATATATCTGTCATCTTGACTATTAATAACATCATCAACTTATGACAAGGATGACTCATGGCAGCAAGAACTTGAACAAAGTAGAAGACAGCAAGACTGAAAGCAAAGCGATTGACAATCTAATCTGAAAACCCTAAATCCCTTTGGTTATCACAGAAATGGTTGTTTATATAAAAGAGCTCAATATTACTCAAAATGTGGGGGATGTATACATGCAATATTAAAGTCATGCATTATGTTGAGATGTTGTGAAATATTTATAAAAATTCAGAGAAATTGATATTCACATCTGTCCCCTTAGGATATATACAATCCAATAAAAATATCTGTTTCCACAATACAGAAGTACTTCCTCACAATACAGAAGAACATAGAAGGCCAACAGAAGCCATAATTAACTCTTTGTAGACCTAATACTTTAGGTGGAGAGATCCGAGTATCCAATGTGTCATGTGGTGGCATCCACGAGGTGTTTTTAGTTGCGCAATTGTGAATGCTTGTTGACTTGGCACACGGTGTTCTACAGAGTATTAACAAATAGAGCTTCCTGTCATTCTTACGTATATTGTTTGGCAGGGACACGGTGAATAATGCGAATAATACCCATGCTGTTATGAAATCCCATTGTTTATAGTGAATGAAATGTCTGAATATTCTGCTTTATATTTTGTACTCATTATGCAATATGTCACACTTAGCATTTGGAGACTTCATATCCTCATTGTTATCATTATTTAGAAAGATTGTTTTAATCTCTATCAGGACACCTTGTGCTACTTATAAACAGGGAAAACAAAAATGTACATTGTACCCATTAGATTATGATCTATTCCCTAATTATCAGAGTTTGTTAAGAATCAGTAGGAGGTAACAAACATACAAAACTGTTCATGAGAATAACATTTATACATAGTCCAAGTAACAGACAATGTAATTATTTGGGGCGGTTGTGTTCGGTAAAAGTTAAATGATGGTTGTATTTACTCAACAGTAAGGGGTAAAAGTAATTTGGGCAAAGTTCAGGAGACCCCAATGGAGACGCGACCCATAGATTTAACACTGACCACTGCATGTTACAAGACCAGGGCCAGATTATCATACCAGCCCACCTGGGCACAGGAATATATACTATTCTGTATAGTAGTATTACAGAACATACCCACCTCATTCTTAAATCAGTATTTAATATATGTTTATCGACATGTGCAGAAGACATGCAAAGACCAGGACTCACCAAGAGGTAACTGCCTGGACAACAGCACAAATGAACATCCACCAACATAAAAGCCTCGTGACTATGGGATTCGCAGTTTACCAACACATGGAGCTATCCTTATAGTAGACCAACATCTTTTAACTTAGACTTTAAGATCTGTGGGGTTTCGGAGCGCCCAACCTTATTTATTCATATCTATTGTACCCAGCCATGAGGTCTGTTTGACTACAGTTCTTATAATACTACCACACTTACTGCTACTCCTCTTTATTATATTGCAAACTGCTAAATGATTCTAATAATGATAAATAAATAAAAATAAACATACATACATACAACAGAAGGAAAAAAATCACTCTAGTTTGACTTGGTGATGTTAAGATCTAGTAATCATAGCCGAAATGTGCCCCATGCCATCCTTGAAATGACTGCTACATAACAGTGCTTAGTATGCCATGTCATAATTGCTATGTGCAGTGCAATCTATTGATGCAAATTTTTTCCTTTGACTTATAGAACACGTTATTAAACCTGCTGTTTTAAATCCATTTATTCCAGGCCGGCAGCTTATTGCTTGCATCTTCTTATGGAATAGAATTGCAGCCTTTTATTCTCACCTCTTATTAATTATTGGTATGACTGATCATTTTATTGCAAATTGGACAACGTAAATCTGACCATTTTATCCCTAAAGATGTTCAACGTGGGGCTTAATGGGTTTTATTCCAGTATTGGCAGTATTACTCATGTCTCATCCAACTTGCACAAAATGACAATGGCAGCCTGGCAGTCATATGTCTCCATATCCCCGAAGAGAGAATGTGCCAATTCTATCACACAGGTTATTTGGAAATGATCATCTAACACACATTAACTGTTTGAAGCCTACAGGCATAGAATCACGAAGCAAAGAAATGTAGTCTATAATGCAGGTTTATTGGGCAAAACCAGAAAAAAACATGAAGAGTCATATAAGCCTTCAGGACCTTCTTCAGCTGAAACCTCTAAGGTCGTGAAAGCTTCTGCAACTACATTTTTTCCTGTGTTGGTCCAGTTTGACTAAGGAATCCATCTTTATTTGAACGGCTATATCATAATCTTGGCTCTCTATTCCATATACAGTATATATCCCAAGTTGTCTAATAGAATAATTGAACAGGACACTGTTCTTCTCATGCACTAGAATGTTTTAATGCGTATTAATGTTCTTATCAGTTTCAAATTGTGTTTATAAATTATTTTTTCTGTCCCTTTTGTGACAGCACTATGGAGCTACTGACACTATATAAAAAAATGTATTGAATAGACTCAGAAGTACAATATAAATATACTACACATAATCATACAAAGTAATATGAATTATAGCAACAGTAAGGTGTTTTAAATTTTTTTTACTTTCTTTTTCCTAATTATTGACTTTCCCCAGCGTGCTTGTGTAGAGTGTGAAACCATCACACTAGCCTTGATTGGCTTGATTTCCAATGACACAAATAAAGTGAAGTTTTTTAATCCAAACTCAATGGTTAGATTTAGAGAGCCAAAAATTGGGGATCAAATCCCCCCAGGGTGTGTTACTGCTCAATGGATGAGTTACAAAGAGATCTCCAACTGGTCCATTTGTGCCGAGAATGTGCCAAGTTGGCACAGCCTTCTACAGGGGTTGCAACGGTCGCAGCTGTGATGGGGCCCGTGCCTCTAGGGGTCCCGGTGTGACCCATACGATCCCTTTATCCTATCTCCACGTGCCTGTTCAAACTTGTTTCTAAACTATTTTGAACGTAGATCAAGATACAACCATTGGCAAAATGGGAAAAAGCAAGGGTTCACTAAAGCATATCACGCTTCTGTCATTGATCCACGACAAAAAAAAGGAAAATCCAGGCAAATTGCACCTTTAAAATATGATAGTGCGTATTATAAGCAACAGTGAATCTACTCTTGCAATTGTTTATGCATATGCACACTGGAAAAATAAGTTAAATGTTTAATCCAAAGCATATGATCAGATATTAAATGCAAGGTCTTATAGACCCTTAGGGGCTGTTGTGATTTTTCCTTTTTTTGTCTCTTATTGTGTGATACAGATCCAACAATTCTACACAATTGTATTTGTTAACATGTTATACTTTCTTATCTTAAATGTGTGCTAAATGAGATGAACAAATATTTGCTTATGTTTGCGTTTAGAGTCAATGACAATGTTTTCTTTGTAATATATATCGGCTAGCAGAGGGCACACGTAGACGTGTCATGAAGGGACAGCATTCTCCAGAGTGAAAGATTAATTCAAATCCAGGCTTCAGAGAAAACCCTGCCAAGTTTAGAGATTAAAGTGGTGGCTTTGAATTATTATTCTATGCACTACCCACCAGGGACAGATCTGCTTTACTACTAGACTTATTGCAGTTCACTGCTAATGACTTTGTAATCATTGTTTGCTAATTTCTGAGGATCTAGCAATCAGAAAAAAAATGATTCAACCATATTTTTTCATATAGAACAATATTTTTTGGAAATATTTGAAGTTAAACAAACTGTCACCTTCACAGTTTTTCGCAAATCTATACGTTGTTTATACTTTTTTAAAATTTTTCAATTGGTCGAATTGTTTTTGGGATAAAAATACAATTTATTACAGATCCCAAGAGCATAAATACAAATAATAATTATTAGAATATTGTATGGTCTTTTATTATATAAGAATCACTATCACTTAGATTATACCCTATTATACCGGCATCCTATAATACTTTTATCTAGGAATTAATTAAACTTATCATGTTGAAAGAACAAATACAATTAATATACACTAATAAAATACGTTGTTTTGAGAAAATAAGAATTTAGAATTTTTTATTGACAAAGAGCATCTACAGGCAAGTAAAAAAAACATAAGAAATGTTTCTGCTGCAAACAAAAATGCAGGCTTTATTAAATGAAAAAATGTACAATAATACAAAATAAGTAGAAAAGATAAAAGTGATATTATGTCAAAAATTGAAGTTACATCCAAAAGGATTAACGTACCAGCGTAAACCATGTCAAAGTGGATAAGGGCGTTATTAATAATACAAAGGAGGGGATGTATATAGTTTTCCTATAACAACAAAACCCCAAAGATTATAATCTTCCATAAAAAGGGAAATTCAGCTGAATCTTCTAGTACTGTGAAAGTGTGAAAAACATAGCTAAAAACACATTTCCGACAAACATCTTTCAAAAGACCTTTGGGATATCACTCTGAAATAGGTGTCTTCAGATCAAGTGTAGTCCTTTTTTTTTTCTAACACAATTTTTCAAGACCAGGAAAAACGCCAAAGCTGAATGTTTCGAAAGGCAGTGATGTTTATCTGCTAATCGCGTGCGAAGTGGTTATGAAGTGTCTCCGATGGCATTATGATAAGAAATGCCTTTTTGTTTAGGACGTACGGTTGCAAACAGAAACTATTTAATAATGACAAGTTGAAAACTACAAAGTTATTAAATCCTGTTATTCTCAAGATGTGCAAATTATCCTTTCTCAGAATCATCATTCTCTTTGGTGAGAATCCATGGTGTTTTCAGACTGCTGTCTTTTTAATATCACAACATAATATATAAATAGTATATTTTGAGTGTGACCAACATATCAACCCAAGCCTCAAGCAGTAAGCCAGTTACCAATTCCCATTAAGGTGGTCTGGCGTTTGCACCTCTGTTCCTCTTTGTTTAAAAGCTGTCTAGGACAGCAGGTATGATCCACCGTGATCCATGTATTAGATGAAGTGGATTTCGAGGCAAAAAGAGGTATTTTTTGTTGATCTGATTTGCATATACCTACTCAGGATCCCTTACACTATAGGATTTCTGTTGGGAAACAAGTCTTTAGGCTTGGCTGGTGGATGTCAATTAGTGTTTGACAATGTTTCCTTATTTCTTATATATATATTATATATAATATATTATATATATATATATAGTCTATGGTTGCTTAGGCTGCATGAAGGCATTTATAAAATTTGTAGAATAAGTGAAGCTATAAACATAAATTCTGCATCATAGGTCTAAACCTGAGACAGTTGGCTTGAATATTCCTTCAGTTCAATGGAGCTTGCTCCATAATTAGAATCCTTTCACAAAAATATTCTTTATATACATAGAGTGTTTGCTAGGAGAACATTTTTTTTTTTAAGCGCTGCTATAAACATGTCTTCCCAATATGATTTCTGCAAGTTTCCCTCTCCCAATTAAAACCCATATATTTTTTTTTTACAACATGAACTTTAGGAAGTGATCTGCATTAATGAAATCACAAATCGATACCGCATCGACAAGATACGGAGGGATCATTTATCAAAATGAAATGGCTGATATAGAAGTAAACAAGATGTAAATGAGGATGCTCCATGTCACAGAGTTCATGGTGATGCCTTGAACTATATCCATGCAGTGGTATTGTTACGATTGCAAGTACTTCTAGTTAAAGTTCATCCAATTACAGAATTGCATGGATAACTGTTCTTCTTAAATAAGCAACATTAACGACTATTTTTTTCAGAATCTCTGCAGAATCAATTTTTATTTTTTTTGCATGGTGTTCCGTAGCCCAAAAAAAAAATGGTAAAAAATATATGCAGACACACTGCGGAAAATAGATTTAAGTTAAATTGTGTGATTAAAACACACTATTCAGCGAAGCTTTCCCTTTGTGCAGATATAAAAATACATGTAATGATTCTTTAGAATCTTTATCCTGTCCATTAGAGTTCATCACACTTTATATATATGTGACGACATTAAAAGTACAATGGGAGCACGATTAATAGCTATGGATTTAATGTGATTTCTAAACTTTACCACATGTGATGCCAAGCAATCATATAATGTGCATTATGATTGCCTCCACTACATTTCAGATGGGAATCACCGCTAACTAAGGCAAATGAGCTCACATGATGCGGTATATTTCCCATTTATCACAGTCAACCAGTATACTGTTAGGATAATGTCATGCTGTGCTCTGTTAAACCTCCTTTGAGCTTCATAATCATCAGCAGGAAAGCTGTCAAGAGGCAGACTGAGGCCTGTTATTTTTTTTCATGAAGTTTGCATGGTGATATGTTTATTCTCTCTCTTTGTTTAAAAAAAGAGGGTCTTTAATCACTTTATAATAGATCCTCGACTGCGTGCTGCATGTTTAAGCTGTCAAGGTTTATTTTACACAAGAAATAGTCATTGGAGGTTTGAAGAGCTACTCAGAGACACAACATTAATAATAACCAAAAGAAGTTTTAATTTTACAGGCAGTTTTACGTTATACTGGATCTCAGATGTGTATTATATTAAAAACAGCACGTTTGTCAAAGGCAAGAAAAAAGTACCTAAAGTCTTTGTGCCCTTAGGAGAAAAACATCACAGAGAAAAACTGTTGCCATGTTCCTCAAAAAAGCATTTCATTAGTAACCAGGAGATCATTGAGATACTAAGATCTATGTTTGTGCAATAAGAGATTTTGTGGCTTTAAAAAGTATATTGTTTACATGCATTTGTATTACTAGGCCTCCATAGTCATCAATATGTGAGCTACCAATAACGCCAGTTGTGATCATTTTAGCATCATTAGCATACCTAGAAACTTTCCAGGTTTGACCCGGAGATTGCCGGATGAGCACTGCTTCTCCGGTTCTCCGGGTCAAGACCCGAGTCCTCCGGGTCGCAGGAGCAGGGTCTTGACACGCCCTGCTGCCCCGGCCATTTTTCCGTTAAATGGGGGCGTTTCTCGCTGTTGGCAGCAGGAACGCCCTCAACATCAGCGGGAACGCCCCCGACATCAGCGGGAACGCCCCCAGCGTCAGCGGGGCTACCCACTGACGTCAGTGTGAAGTCCTGGCCGCGTCCCCTAGGGAAGGCTCCGGGTTGCCGGGGCGCCCAGAAGTTCCCAGGTATGATCATTAGCCTCTTGGCTAAACTTGGCTTTACCCTAGCAGGATGTTGCTAGATATTGTGTATGACCAAAAATATGGGGTATTCTGCGTTACTACACAATACGTAGAGTTAGTAGCAGGTCCAGGCTTACCTTCGGGGAAACCGGGCAAAACCCTGGTGGGCCATGTGCAATGGAGTGTCCCACATATACCTTTATTGCTATTCGTGTGTCAGATTCTGTCCCACAGTTTAAGGCTCCAGGTGGATACACATGGCTGCATGCTTCAAAAGGGCATTGTGTGCGGCTATGTATACCTAGCAGGCTTCCTACACCTACATCAGTATACTGGCTGCCAGCACCAATGTGAAACCCTAGTCCTGCCCTGGTAATAAAGCATATAAACTTGTATTTGTAGAAAGTCAACCAGTACAACTTTTTTTCATTTCTGAAATAAATCTATGGGAATTGGAATGAAAATAAAAAGCCGTTAGCATTAGCCTCTCATATTTTATCATCATAGAAGCATATAATGTTTACTATGCCAAACCTATAATAGCACAGTTATTTCTCATTTCTTTGTAAATTAATTTGTATTTCTCATTCCTTATACGGTACATTGAAGCACAGTGGAGAACTATTTCAGGCTTTTTATCTCATACCCTTGACTCAGTGAGAACATTTCCACAAATGGCACTTGTTTACTTTTGATAAACAAATTCCAGATCATCCATCACCCTTCCAAGTTGAAAAGCCTGACATTATAGCTGCATTCATTTTGCTTTATTAACGAGAGTGCAGATATCCCACAGTCTGTAATTAGAATCTTACTGCAGTGCTTTTTTTAAAAAAAAATAAATCAACTTGCAGACATCTTTACATCAAGAGTTCTTATCTGAACATGTTATTTTACCTTAAATAAAATTATCATATACTTCATCTGGTTGACTATAAAGGCCATACTTACAACCCTAGAAGAGATCATCCGGGAATCCATCATATATGTGTGTGTGTATATAAATATAATACAATTGTCTGCTTTTGCAGGCCTGACCTCTGGCTGCCATGTTTGCATATCTTTTAAAGCTTTTAGTTAAACGTAAGTATTAATGTCAGATGTGTGAAGGCTATGTTGGGTAGCTCCTGATTTATTCAACCTTGCATTTAAATGGTATAGCAATTACAATAATATCATTTTAACAGTCAGTATTACTAAATGCTACAAAACAAAGGTAATTTGAGTGATTCAAGGAAACAAAAAAATCATAGAGGTTGGAGCAGAATAAAAGTATTTATGAGTCTTAGTCAAGATACTCTATGATATAATGCAAGCAGTGGGATATTAGATTATACTGAATGTATAACTCGACAGCATAACATTTTCAGCAATATATCAATGAATTACATGTTTTGTTTAATCAACCAAGTGTATCAGGTGGCTCAGTTTGAATTCAAATCTTTTTTTTTTTTAAATGTTGCAAAAATGTTGTACATCCATAACCCCAAAAGAACCCAAGTGATCTTAATTAAAATGCACCCATGTATTCATGGAGATTATCTAGATTCATATTCTTGGGTTACAAACACTTTTATGTATGGGTGTTCCATGGGCATACCTGGGAACTTCCCAGTGTAGTCCACCCAGAGCTCTCCCTCGCCTAAAGATGTAGCTTTGTGAAAGGACAAGGAGTTGGTGGAAATTGTGCAGGGTGTGGAAAAGGATTGACCGCCTGCATTGAGAAAGAATAAACTCAAAGACCCAGGGAAGAAGGGCTTTACCTGGAGTCTTTTGGGTCAAACCTATGTCCATAGGTGGAGTGTGACATCATTGCACAGATAATACTGTATCTTAGTTTCCAAAGAAATTAACAAATTCTTATAAAACCCCAACTTCTAAGTTGTTTTAATATAATGGTTGAGTCTTTGTAATAGACAAAAAAACTAAAAGCTAAAACTACATTCATTTTTGCTTTCCATCTAAAACTAATGAGTTTTCTGCAGTACATACACTTTTAAACTTTGTCTTGTTGGCCATGGGAGCTCGGAGATAAGAAATGTTTATTCTGCCTCATGAACCTATTATGGTCTGCTTTCAGTGAGAAAGGAGAATGCTGATCATTAGGATAACATTCTTATTTATAGGCTTTTGGCATTTGCTAGTGACCATATTATTCTTCCAAAAATGCAAATAAAAAGGACTCTAATTATCTGCTTAATTCTGCTTCCCTCTCTCTCTCAAAAAAAAAAACGATTTACATTTTATTACAAGGAGATTGTTCTGAGCTTCAATCTATTTCTCTGTTTAAAATACATAAGTTGTGTCCAGGGGAAATATTAACAATTTCACGACTCCAAATGAAATATCGTTATAAAATATAGTATGTGATTTATGGTAATCCACATCACGTAGAATAAAAATGTGATGCAGGGTGGGTCTAGGCCATAGGGGCCCCTGAGGCTAGTTGGTGCATAAATGGACCTTTTAGATCTCACTCAATATGTTGTTAATTCACAGCCCCAAATGTATTTTTGTGCATAGAGGCAGGGAGGGACAGCAGCAAAGGTGATAAGAAGAGCATAGCTAGGATGAAACCACCCAACCACCAACCCTTAGCCTTGACTCACGGTTATGCCATGTCCAATAACCCCCAATATAAACACACAGAAGCACCATATGGGTTGAAAAGGCCACAGGTTGGTTATTTATAAAAGCCATTGCCACGCAACCTGTAACCATAAAAGGTGCCTTAACATAACAATAATATAAACACCTGTATACAGTACATAACAAAACCTCCAATACACCGTAACACCCCAAACCTTGCATGGTTTATCGGGGCCTGGCCACCGGCAGTTACAAAGAGCCAAGAACAGGTACAATGGAAGAAAACATATCAAACAAATCAAACCATCAATGTAGCAGCAAAGAATATATGATAAGGAAGGGAGGATGGGACAAACACACTGGGTAGGCTGGCACTAAAAACACTCTCACTGGCTTAAATACCCCCTCAACTAAGAAAGATATAGTGGAGCTGGAGAGGGTTCAAAGACGGGCAACCAGAGTAATAAGGGGAATGGAAGGATTGCAGTACCCAGAAAGATTATCAGAATTAGGGTTATTTAGTTTGGAAAAAAGACGGCTTAGGGGGGACTTAATAACTATGTATAAATATATAAGGGGGCAGTACAGAGATCACTCCCAGGACCTATTTATACCCAGGACTGTATCTATAACAAGGGGACATCCTCTACGGCTGGAGGAAAGAAGGTTTCTACACCAGCACAGACGGGGGTTCTTTACAGTAAGAGCGGTGAGACTATGGAACTCTCTGCCAGAGGAAGTGGTAATGGTAAACTCAATAAAAGAGTTTAAAAGGAGCCTGGACGTGTTTCTTGAAAGCAATAATATTACAAGTTATGGATATTAGATTAATAGGGACAGAACGTTGATCCAGGGATTTATTCTGATTGCCATAGTTGGAGTCGGGAAGGAATTTTCCCCCTGGTATGGGGCAATTGGCATCTGCTTCATAAGGGTTTTTTGCCTTCCTCTGGATCAACACGGTAGGGACACAATATGTATATAGGTTGAACTTGATGGACTTTGGTCTTTTTTCAACCTTATGAACTATGTTACTAACTACCTCCCCTTCCTTGAATTTTTCCTGACCCCCTGGCCTAGCCCCGCTTTGTCCCCTGTCAGGGCCACCTCCGGTCTATTATCACCCTGTGGGTACCAGACATCTCACTTGGTCATTATAATGAGTACATGGACAGAGAAGGAGAAGTCACTGGCATCAGAGGTACAGATTCACCCACTGGTCTATTACATACAAATTTACAGAAGTACAAAGTTGTCATTGCCACGTAAGTAAGTTGTAAGCCTCATATATAAAATAATGGATTTTCAGATCTGTTTTGCAACATGCACCATTCATTTTTACATAATGTACATTTTTTCTCGCCACTTCGGTGGCAGGTCATGTTTATTCACACACTAAATATATTTGCCAATACTTCAAGAAAAATATCATCTGTTAATTGCATAAGTAAAAAACAAAGAAAAAACTGCAAACAGCAGTAAACAGCGCAAATAGATAGATAGATAGATAGATAGATAGATATGATGGTAGATAAGTGGAGTAGCCTCCAAAAGTCTTTATGTCAGAAAAAAATGGACTAGAAGACTGGAATTGCCCATTGGTTCTTATCTGCTGACACATTTGCTGTTTCTATAATATTGTTATACTTGATTTTTGTGTGGGTTTTTTTAAAATACATACTTGAAGTAGTTTGCTATGGAGACTATGCAAGGTATTTTATAAGCAATCTCTAGAGCAGAGGTCGTCCCCGAGTGCAACTGGTAATAGCCTCCACTCAGAATTCAGCATTCTTCTTTAAAGATAAAAGATTTAAATAGTTGAAATAGTTTAGCTCATATCTTGACCGCTGTGAATTCTGACTCATTAGTGATAAAATATTTAAATTTATATGAATTTTCATTTATCTCCCTCCATCCACATATCTTATTACTGAATCAATAATAAATCAGCTATCTACTCTTTGCATCACCAATGGACTCTTGTATATTCATGCCCTGTATAATTTATTAGCACTGTATATAATATTGCTCAATTTCTAAAAACACAAATTATTAAAGCTGGCGGATGTGGATCAGTGTGAAATGATTTCTGACTCCTGTGGAGTTGAACTTTTTCAATATTGATTTTATTTGAACAGTTTTCATATTTGATGGACTATCTTAAGATGGTGTACAAATGTTCACAATATTCAAGTTAAAAAAAGTTTTTTCTACATGATTAGCTTTTGCTGTTTTTAATTTAGGGTGGCAGATAAGTGGAACAACTTCACAGCAGAGGTAGAGATTAATAAAGTGGGGGGATTTAAACATGCATCGTATAGACATAAAGCTATCCTGAATCTAAAAAATGGACAAACTGGCCATGAAATTCCATGTTTCTATGCTGGTGATGGATATACAGGTGCATTTTTGATAATAAATGAAATTTGTCTAAACTAATATATTTTATGCGATAAAATCTGGTCAAAAAACCACTTAGAGTAATGTTTATCAAGGTCAAGCCACGTAAAGTGCTATTTTTGGACCAATAAGGCAAAACATGGTGATTCAAATGAGCAGGTTTTCTATAAATAGTGCTAAATTAATGAATTCATTTTTTTTCATATGTTATAGTCACAGTTTTAATAGCCAAGATCAAAAAACTCTAATAAATCGATTTATTTTTGCAACCACAATCAGTAGAACAATATTTTCCCAGGATACATTCAATATTTTTAGACCAACAAAAATGCAGAAGGTACTGAGTTATGGAGGCCAGTGGTATCTCGTAGACATACTGCAGACCATATGTACCTCTTTGGAAGTGTTTTTCTTAAAAGTTATTTTGACACAGAAAGTCAGAAGTTTAATTCTAAAGGTACATTTGCACATTCAGAGGTTAGTGAAGCAGCTGCCGTATGACCCGCAAACAGCTGAATACCTGGGATAAACCAATGACGTGAGAAGATCAGTTGTAGTCCATCTAATAGTTCACAAGATTGCTTGTCCCTGCTGCTTCACAGCATTAGTAACCCCGATACATGGAAATTAGCTATTTTACATTTGATGGTCCATTGCAAGCGGTACAAATGTATATGGCTTTATTACACAATATACCCCAATTGCAGCTGAAACTAATTTGCTAGTGGAGAGCCAACAATGGAAACACCTAGTTAATGGAGATTGCCACCGGTTCTAATTAACAGACTCTCAAAATCGCCCAAGTGAAGCAGGGAAAAGTTGAAAACCATAATTCCTACCATATACCAGATAGACATGTAATACAGACATTTTGATTAGACTTTGTAAACTATTGTTAACTATTTATATAATAAACTTACATGATTTTGTGTGTGCACTTGGCTTCTGCTGTTATTAACACGGTGATACACACATACCCTACAATATATGTGGGTTGCTAAAAAAAGGAAAATTGAAAAGTCCAAATTCAAACTTTTAGACTGTAAACTCATGAGCAGGGCCCTCAGAAGCCCATCATTCTCGCCAGGAACTCTGTATGAAAGTGTTGTAAGGCTAGTTGGCAAGCTCATGGGCAGGGTATTCATCTACTGTATTTGATAAGCACCCCATATTTAAATTGTACAGCACTACAGAATAATTTAGCACTAAACAAATAAAGAATAATACACATGCATGGGATAGCCATAAACCTATCCAGAATCTAAGATGAGACCAAGAAGTCTTACATCAAGAAAAATAGGCAGAATAGATTGGCCAAATCGTTCTTATTTGTTGTCAAGTTCTATGTTTCAATGTAATAATTATATTATCATGTGATATAGGATGCAAAATCACAGTTACCTAACAACAGCCTGTATCTGCCCTGAGATATTTAAATTATGAATATCTTTGGGATTTGAATATTCTCATATCTACAAGGTACATTACTCAAACTACACGTTTTTTCATTAAAAGTGCATTCTATATCAGTCTCTCTTCACATCTAGAACTTTTTTTTTTGCATATTTCCTTTCTTCTACCCTAGTCCTGAGAAATTACAATCACTTCCTAACGTATTCAGATGAAATCAGACAGTTTTATTAACCTCAAGTGCATAAAACTATGTTATTCCTTTTAGTGCATTATTCAAGAAAGATGAAATATCCGATTAGGTGTCCTTTAACTTTTACCTAAAATAAGATGAAAAGAAAAAAAAAAAACCTGATATTTTAACACCAAAAAAACATATTGCGATTATTACTCTGCATTCATACCTAGATTTCTTCTTACCAACTAGTTTGGAATAAAAAGCTTTAAATAACTGCAAAAGAAGGAAACCATGCACATAATACCTGCTAGCATTTCTGCATTTTAATGCAGAATTTACTAAAGGATTAGGAACTGACATGCTATTTAGGTATCTAATACAGAAATTACAATTGGAATAATAATGGATAAGCTATTAAGTACTTGTAAAGCAAAGTGGTAAATCTCGGCAGTCATATTTGAGTAACATTTTAGAAAGATACAACAATAAAAGAGACTCTGTGTGAGACTACATTAAAACGCCAGCTTTAGGCCAACGGGCAAAAGCCCTGCGTGACTTGGCCCCATCACGTGATCTGCGTAGGAAGAATGCAAAATAGTTTATTAAAGGTCCAAAATGCTAATATGTGAAGATTTCAGGGTCAAAGTGAAGAACATACCCATGGCCTTAATGATTTAAAAGCTAAAAAAAAAATCATGACATATTATAGTTGTCCACAAAATTTTTTTCAATGCATGTTTGAGTCAGTTTAGCATGGACTCTATGTAACTAAAGTCAAAGGGAGCTGAGGTCCCAATAAAATCACTGGAGGTAGCAGCAGCCAATCACATGCATTGTAGCAAATTATCAGTGTTCAGCATACACATGATTGACATCTACTACTCCCATTGATTTCAAGTAGTAGTGCTACGGAGCAAGATGTGTATTGATGAATGCTTCTTACTCCCCATAGAAGCAGACAGACAGGGAGGATCCATGCGGTAAAATGCAGTCCATGCAAACCTGGCAACCCTCTGGTTCCATTTATCACTTTCCTGGGTGAAGAGCTTCTTCCTTGGGTCTCCGGGTCACTTTGCTCTTTCTCTGTGGTGCATGAATTTAACCACGCCCACTCCCCCTTAATGCCCTCCCACTTCATACAGTTCTAAGCTACCTGGGGCTATAGCCCCGCCCTTATCGGTATCTAGTCCAGCCTTCAAGTGACTATAACCGCTCCCTCACTAAATCACTTCCCCAAAGTGCTCCAGGTAAACCGACCTAGTACATTTCCAAGTATGTTAATAATACTTGGATCCAACCTAGCAGATTATTGGTGCATTTAGATTAGCCCTTCTCACCGTACATCTTGGATATATCATTTTAACATTTAATTTCACCATTATATAAGATTAGTTATGAAACTATACTATCCCTTTCCACTTATATTAAAAACGTATAAACCTGCATATTGAAGACTAACGGAGGCGCTTAGATGTTACCCTGAGCAGTTTTTGCATATATATATATATATATATATCTCATGATCTGCATTAGACACTAGCTTTGTCGCGAAATTGTCCCATTAAGAAAAATAAAAAAGGGCAGGATTGTATATGAGAGGGCTCTTCCTACAGTAGGGAAAACAAGGGAGATCAGACATGTCTCCTACTCGTAGGGGCCCCGTATCCTGCTTATTAAATTATCTAAGCACAGGAAAAAATTCAGCAGGAAAATGCTGCAGTTTGAGAGTTATTTTGTACCGCTACAGCTTATTGATTGGTAAATATTTTTCCTAGCAAGCCGAAAGGACTGGCAAAAAAATATAAATAAAGTGAGAGTAAGTAGTCTCCAAGTCTAGTTGTTTGCCGTCATGTTTAAAGATGACTTATTTGTGCATTTATTACTGGAGCAAGAAAGCAATACATGAAGAAATAGGCAATTTGTAGACTTAGGATGTGAGTAGAAAGCAAAGGATATTCACCCGGGGACAGCAGTGTAAATTACACAGTTCATATAGATGAAACAGTGGACTTTTAGCTACAGATATACTGCATCTTTTCATGTCTTTGTCATCTTTAAAGTAGGTGTCAAGGTCATGGAACAACGGTGTAGAAAGAATTCCATATGTAGTTGGCATACAGTTAAGATACTAGATATCTGTATGATTGCATGGTATTGTTCTTTACTTGCTTAATTTATTGCTTATTGCCAGAAACATCTAGCCAATATTTAGTTCTAATATTTTTTAAAACCACTAACATTTTAAAAGCACAGAGCTTACAGTTTCCATGTCTCGTCACACATCGTGTTTATAACAAGGCAGCCTAATAAAGGACCGGTTCTTATGATATGGACGTTAGCACATACACAATGTTTAAACGGGACAGTTGTGCGGTTCTGGTCTTACAACCAGCCATGTCTAACTCTGCCTCTTCAACCTGATCCTAAACTCTCCCTGTCTTTAATAAGAACATCTGAAATTTGTGGAATACCCGGCTATGGTCATCTCCACAGGGCAGCTATACATGTATCTAGCTTTACTTACTTTGATCTCTGGCTCAGGGGCTAACCCTTAGTTCTGCACACACATACACTTTCTTACCATATTTTTCTAACCCCCACCAGTTCTTCTGTTCCCAATTTGTGGGCCATGGGGTCCATGGAGCGGTTGGGGAGATCCTCTGATCTCCCCTGACCGGCCCCGGGTGGCAAGATAATCAGCGGAGGTCCATGCTGCTGTAGCTAACACTGTTTCTCTTTGCGATGGTGGCGATGTAAGGTGGGTATTTGTAGAAGGCAGATGGGGTCTATACCTCTCATCCCACCCACTGGTCCTGACCAGTTTAGGGGCTACATCCCCAACACAGGTGTCCTTTGGGGTTATTTTTTTTTACACACCTGGCATGACAGGTGACTATTCCTCCATAAATGAAAACCCAGCACACCTGGAACCTTCCCAGGCCTATGTGACAGCATAGTATAAAACATGCATTCATTGTACATGGGGCTATGCCAAATGCCCTTTCCTCAGTTCTGTATTACAGAATAACTGCTCTCACAGCCTGCCCTACAGCCACAATCAACTGAAGCCCAAGCAAACCTGCATACTTTGCTAAAAGATTTCACTCGAGCTGCCACCATATCTCTGGAATCTGCTCCCAAGGAACCTTTAGCATTCACTCTCCCTCCCGACATTCAAGAAACATCTCAAAACCCACTTCTTCTGAGAAGCATACCATCTTAGCTGCTAGGACTTCCACCACACTACCTCTCACCCTTTCTCTGTGCCCTATGTTTGTCACCCCATTCCCTCAAGATTGTAAGCTTGCGAGCCGGGCTCTCTCCACCTAATGTATCAGTGTGTCTTAGTCTGTGAATTCTTGTCATATCCCTTGTATGTATGTATTGTATTAAGCGCTGCGCAAACTGTTGGCGCTATATAAATAAAAGATAATAATAACAGTTTTATTAGCAAGAGAGCTGAATTCAGCTTGTGGGAGGGTGTGTAGTTTATGCATTGTACGCTGTGGGAGAAAAATGTGAGCTGGACTGATATAAACCATCAGCCTTAGATCAGAACGCGAGACAGCAATAGTTCACACACACACACCTTTCCTCTTTGCTAAATCAACTTCATTAATTTCTATCTAAGTTAATGGTGTGTTCTCTGTTGTTTTTTTTACTGCGACTGAATCTTGACATGGCCTCATTACATCATGTCATGGAGGCCTGCAGGCATTTTTGCTTTGTCTGCTGCTAGGTTGTGACCCACTAGTAAAACAATATACGGCATACACTAGCAGACAGTTACATGAACTTGATATGTATATGTGTCTATATGTATTCAAGATACTTTTATATCTTGTATATGTATATATATATGTATATATATATATATATAATGTGTGTGTGTGTATATATTCAAGATACTTTTTTTCAGTGGGAAGAAAAAAACAATGTTTAATGATTTTAATGCTTAATGTTTTTCTTATTACATCCAATCTAATTTAAGACATAAGAAGGTAGATTTGACATGATAACCCAATCCTACATACACTAAATCAACCCATGTAAGTAATGTTTTTCGATTAACATAATAAATATATACATATTTAGAATCCTAATGTTCATTTTAAGAATTAATGTTCATAATATGGAGAAGAGCATCCTAACATTCTTCAATTACTATTGGTATGATTATTACTCATAATTATGTTACCTCTTATCTACTCTAAGCTACTTAGGACCAGGTTAACGGTGGAGCACAAGGAGCAATTGCCCCAGGGCCCATGGTGTTCTGAGAGAACTTGCACAAATTGCTCCAATTGCACAAATTGCTTTTGATGAGTCCCTACCTCTCACCTGGCCCACAAGGTGATGAACCAGTCTGGTCCGGCAATGTGCGGCAATCATCCTCCCTCACTGACACTATGTGTATGGAAGTAACATCACTTCTCGGCGCGCAGTGTCAGTAAGGAAGGATGATTACATCATGGAACCCAGTCTGATCGCTGGTCAGTGTGGGAGCTGCAGGCCACCACGAACATACAGGAGTAAAGTGGTGGATAAGCAGTGTGTGTATGTGTATAGGTGTGTATATGTGTGTGTGCATATGTGTGAATGCATGTATGGATATATGTGTGTGTGTTTCATTTCGGTCCGCACACCGACCTTTGTCAAGACAAAGACACCGAAGCATTGATGGTTTTGTGAATAAACTAACACACTATCTATTCATTTTCAAAGTCCTGTGAGTGTGTGACTATATTAGACTTGGTTGCTATTGACCTGGATGCACCCAGGCTGCTGAACAAACGCAGATGATATTTAAAGGCTGAGTGCTTTTGGATATAAATACACTGTATATATACTTTGAAAAAAGCAGAGAAAAATGGGGGGACGGGTTGCTAAAGCCAAGGCCCTTCCTGTATAATTGCCTCAGGGCCCAAAGCCCCTTAATCAGGCCTCGAAGTTATTAGTTGGATCAGGGAGCCTTTGTAAGCAAAGAGAGAGAACTTTGGGATTGGAAATTGATCGGATGTTGCTATGACATCATGGCACAGCCCATCATTTTTTGGCAGAACATGACATAAACTGCCCCATATTTTTTTGGGAACCCTCATTTATTGTCACATTCCTCCAAGGATTCCAGGAAAGTATGGCTTTTTGCAAAATATCCAGCATCCTCACTCAACATCAAGAATGAGGCGATAAAAATCTAAGCCCTACCTCAGGCTAGACTAAGGAACAGGTGCGAAAATGTTGGTTTGGGGGAGATGTAAGAAGTAGGGAGATGGCTTGAAGTTTGTCACGCACAGTCTCACCCTCTTTGTATTATTATACAAGATATGTACAGTTGATTTTTCCTTGAGGTTAATGGCTTGCAATTTCTTGACGATTACTTTCCATGCTAAACACACAGCTTTATATATAAACAAAATGGAAGCATTTTTCGTTTATTTTACTCTTAAAATTGCAACAACAAAGTGTTCAATTCAAATAAAGCCTAAAGGTGTAAAATAATGGAAGACTGAGTTAATATTTCATAATTATGTATTTTTCAACGTATAACATGCCCCATTAGCACTTTGAATTAAAATAATTTTTCAAATAATAATGGCTTTGTAGTTCTGTATAGTGCTTGAAAGTGCAACATATTCCTAGAGTGTTAAAAGGTATATTACGTGTGCTAATATAATTGCAGCAGTTACAAAATGTTAAAAAAAATATGTTAATATGATCATTTAAATCCGTTTTATTAATGCCAACACTCAGTGCTTGTTTTTGGACAGTTTATGAAATGTGGAGGCTGGTTGGCATGTATCATGGAATAATATTGTTTGCAGAATATAAAGCTTACGACCTAGTAGTTCTTTCCCAGAAATGTTAACGCAAAGCCAACCAATGAGCATAAAAATAGCTTCATTATTTATCTGTCTTTAATAGTTTGCCCCCCTCGTATATTTGAAAAGCTGTTTTTTACTGTTGGAATTTTATAGTGACGTGTTTTTCAGTCATCTTAATTGGCTCAGTTTATTCACAGGCACTTAAATTATTTTCACAACTAAGGATTGAGATAAATAGTGCTAATTGCCATGTGAGTACAAGCCCATTAAGTTGTTAAGGTCTCTTGTAAAATGCATCCGTTTTACAACTAAGGACAAGTAACAGCTAGAGGGACTTCATGCTGATGACATCTCAGGGTATTGTTTTACATAATAACTTAAAGTCATATTTATTTTATTTTGTATTAATGGTGAAATCAGAGCTATTTCGGTACAGTTCACCCAGCCTTCCATGAGCTGAGTCAGACAGTGTCCATCCAACATGGATAATCCTGGAGGATTTATCAGAAACCAGAGCTGGAGTGCAGGATAAATCATAGTCCACTTGAGTCTGTCTGGGATCCAGTGGCGGAACTACCGGGGTCGCAGGGGTCGCGATTGCGACCGGGCCCCGGCAGCAGGGGGGCCCAAGCCAAGGGGCCGCCCGAAATCTTTTTTCTGTTTTTGTTTTTTTTAAATAAGGCAGGGGCGAGAGGTGCGGCCCGTGTAAGATCGGCAGCCAGGGCAACCGATCTTACGCGAGCCGCACTCAAGCCCTGCTACTTACTTGTGGGAGGGTCTTCTGGACTGCACAGAGGAAGCGGAGTTCACGTGACATCCTACTTCCTCTGTGCTTTAGCAGAGAAGGCAGAGGGAGGCCGCGCCCCCTGCTGAAGTCTGTGAGCGGCATCGAGGAGCTGCAGTGCAGGTAAGGGGGTGGGGAGGGTGTTTGAATGAGTGGGGAGGGTGTTTGAATGAGTGGGGAGGGTGTT
>VKOC01000001.1:6362189-6376714 GCA_009364415.1 Spea multiplicata
GGATTATGTAGAATCCCCCCAATATTCATTTGCCCCTATTGCCACCCCCGGCTATTTTGTGCGCAGGAGATGTGTTCAGCTGCAGGAACAAGGCTGCAACCTCTAGGTCAGGTAAATGTTTTAATTAATTTATTTTAATTTTAAAGAATACATATTAAGGTATTCACAGCGTACTTTAATATGCATTTTTCTTTTAATAGGGATCCCAAGGACATTAAATCTTTGATTTAAGGGATAATGGATGTTATCTAGCCTTTTCCAATTATGCCCAGTAATTTCAACGTATAGCAACATATCACCTTATATATTGCTGAACAATAACACATATTCAGATGCAGCTTAGCAAATAAAACTGTTTAAAATTCTTCTCAACAATACCCTTGCTTTTTAATATATTCCAATTAGTGCTAAAAATATATTAGACTTCTGGAAAATGTATTTTTCTTCTGTATGTGATAAATTTAGTGCAGGAATCTGTATTGTTCCTCCGAGCAAACTATGTAAATGACAAGCCCAGTTGCTTGGAGGCATTTTTTGTGCAAAGTATCTGTTTAGGGCAATCTTTTGTTTGCACAGTAAATTTTTTTTCTGCTTGCAGATTATCTATAGGGAACCATCTTTTCACGTGCCCTGCAGTTACAGAGAAAATGTTAATTGATTCTTTGTGAAAAACATGCATTTTTTTTCATATTTCTGCTGCAATCGAACTGTGACACTCAGAAGAATCATATGCAAATTGCATCAAAAGTGAGAAATATAACTTTTTTTTATAATAAATGGGTTAGCTACGATTGAATCGCCGCTTTGAACAACAAAGACACTTTTATAAAAATGCATACATTGTGCTTTAGCCAACAATGATTAGCTTTTAAACCTCACCTAGGCACCCATTCCGCTTAGAAGACATTTCTGTCTTTATGGTTTATTCTAAAAACCTTTTTTTGTATTCTTTCTTGTTTTTTTTTTTAAGTCATTTTGTGATCATTCTATAATCAATTAAATGTTATATTGTCTTATTAAGTAGTGCTGCTTTGTTAGAAAGATGTTCTACTACAGATGACGGTTAATTAATCCTTTTGAGAAAGTATTACATTTAAATACCTTGTATTGCAAAAAAGTAGACTTTTAATTCAGAGGGACGTTCTTTAATGCAATTGCATATGACAGTTGCATGGTCCCTTTACAGTCTTTTGGTTTTCAGTCTTTTGCAGAATCACCCCCGTTTGTGTTTGCCCTTTTTCCCCTCCTCAGCTGCCTTTGCGTGCACCAGATGTGTTCAGCCGACGGCCAGTGCTGGAGCTGACTGCCGTTAAGTATATCATGCGCAGGAAGATTTGTTCCGCTGAACTCATTTCATGCACAAACATAGCTTTTGGGGGGCAGGCAAAGAGGCAAATTCACATGGGGGGGATTCTAAAGATCCCCCCATGAATTTTGGTATTTGCAAAAGGGTCAAATCTATTAAGAGTGCACAATGGCTAGATTTTCCCTTTAACAGCCACCTTTTCAAATGTTCATTTGTGTATTTAACCTCTTAAATGCTGGGGTGCAAAACGCCAACGCAAGTGTAATACCAAAATTTACACAATGTCAATGTTCCAAATTGGTGGGTGAACGCATGGGACCATGACTGTGACACAAGTACTAGGGCAGAGTTTCCAATATGCTTTTTTGAGATCATTTTATTCTTTTTTGAATTTGACAACCATTGCTGTAATTTCTGTGAATCAGAGCCAGTGTCAGATATTTAAAATAATCAAGTATTTTTTCTTCAATGTGTTACTATCAAAATATCCGTGAATTATGCTTAACTACACTTAATATCTTTGAATCATTCACTGTCCTAGACCTATTAGAATATAATTTAACAGCCATGTTGCAGCTAATATTATTGCAACGGTTTCTAGGTTAAATCAAGATGACAGCTAGGCATGTTACTCACCTACTATAATAGAGCTATTTTTATGAAGCTTGATTTTTTCATAATGTTAGGTTAACGGTTGCCAATGGCACTCATTACATCTTTAATTATCATTGTATTAATAAGACGTAGTGTGTAATAAATATACATAGAAAGAAAGAGGTTGACTAGATGTTGAACAGTGCAGAATCATTCAGTTACCGAAGAACCTTCTTCTGGCTTTTAACAGATTCTAGGATCATTCTGCTATGTTAAACAGCAAGACTAATGGGTTTTTCAAATATAGTGATATATGCAGGGTTTTCCCATTTTTAAACAAAAAAAACAGTTTGGGGGCATAACCCTACGTGTGTAGTGTGTCCAAAAATGGCACCATGAAATATAGACCTGGTATTCAATTATTTTCAGGGCTGGCTTTAATTGCCAGTCCGGCCCTGCCATTTATCCTATCTTGTGTGCCCATTTGGTAAGAGAATGCTGAGGCTGTCTGTACAGTGTTACTATATGAATCATGGCCAGTAGCATTATATACAATTGTACAAGTACATTGGGAATTCTCTAGGATTTGTCTTGGCTTCTGCAGCTACTTTTCATTTAAAAAAATGCAGGCGGAATTTGGATTTGGACACTCGCTTTCCTACCAGTTGGAATAAGCCCAACTCCATACACAGATAGCCACATCTTCCCACTCTGGCTACGTGCCCTTTTGCCTTATGTAAGAACCGGAGGGTGATAGGTATGGGAGATGTCTCTTTAATCAAATGTATTGCCCAACATAGAAAAAGATGTAAGAAAGTCTCTTCTTTACACGTTATGAAGGATTTAAATATGAAAAATGGATTGGCGTTATGAAAAATGAATGTTAACAGCAAATCTAAATTTAACATTTCAAGAAATCTATATCTCTGCCAAACAAAGTTTTAGCAAATTTAAACAAATCTACAGCAGTATTCTATTGATCATTTCCTTGGGATATATTTCACAGCTTTCTCTCTGATGCCTTATAGTCAGGAAAAAAGAAGCTGGCAGGTTTTTGGAAATTATTGTTAGGCCAAAGCAATGTGCAACTTAAACACAGGTAGTTAATAGTCAAATAGGTTCCACTAAGGCACAATCTTTAATTGTCCTCAGCTGTTTCTGTAGGCCCCTTAAACACCAGACATCAATAAAACTGACATTTAAATCTTGCAGAGAAGTATTAACTAATTTCCTAATCAATTCACCTTAGAAACTGAATGCCTCGAAACGGTCCAATAAGTCAAGTCTCCACTTTGCTTTCCGAACACATTTTTTATGTAGGATCGGTTAGGGTGAAACACAATTAATAAAGATCAGTCAGTTTATTCCGAAGCAACCAGAACACTCACTAGAGACTTGGAATATCCACTGGTGTTTGTCAGGCTTCTCGGAAAACATTTGCAAAATCAACAAAATAGTCTCATACAAGAAGTCTACCTGGGAAGGGTTAATGTAATTAATGCTTTTGTTTCAATAAGAAAGGCATGGGCTAATCATTGGCTTGAAGAACAGCAGAATGTTTTTCCATATTTCTTCAATTGCATTTTTGTACCCATAAAAAACAATCAGAGGGAAGATATTACCTCAAGAGTTACCGTATTTGACCAATTGAATCTGCTCTTTTGTCCAAGAAAGTAATTGTAGATTAAGGCAATGAAAGATTACATAACTGAGCGCATCATTAAAAGAAATACAAAAGTATCGGCAGGAGAGAAAGAGTGCAAGCGATGTGGTATGGGGTGCAGGCATAGCTAACACTTGCCATGACCACTTACGCAGTGATGTACTTAAGTTGGATGCTACCCTAGGAGTGACCTGACCCACAGGCCTCCATACAGTTAATGGTCTGGATGAAGAATAGAGATCTCCCTTGTAACGACCCATGGAGCAGCTGCCCAACGGGAGACCTGATCACACAACAGAGCAATCTGTCCTCCTGGACCTGCTGCCCAAAGCCTAAGCCTTCTTGGCCTTGGCCAGAATACGTTAAAGCACTTACCAACAACTGCAGCCCTGAAAAACTCCTCATTCTTCTCAAGCTTCACCTTAGTATATACTCAACAATAAGATCTGTGTTCCCTCTAGATCAGTAACATTTATAGATTAGAAGGAAATCAGGTAAATAGGCTACCAGAAGTGACCCGAACAAGATCTGCATACTTTTTATAAAATGCAAATATTTTTTTATATCAAGCATCGTCTAGCACCTTGCTGAGAAATCTCTTAATGGAGAAAATCATTGCAAAAATAATTAAATAATCAGAAAAAAATAAAACAAACCCATTTGGTGTATATGCATACCTCAACTAATTTCATTAATCATTTTTCAAAAAAAATATGATCTTTTTCTATAAAATATACACAGACTTGCAAGATTTGCCTGTTTTTAGGAAAAGTGAATCAACAAGTTAATTTCTGGGCAATAACAATACAAAAAATACAATTTGTTGACCATAGTAACAATGCGTTATATTCTTTTATTCTACATAAAATAGAGCAAATAGAGCACCTGTCATCTTTCAAAAAACTCACATTACTGGGCACATCCAGTCTGACCCTGCTTGCGTGAATATAAGGTCACAGTAATTTATAATAACTCCTTGTTGAAAACTCATAGAAACTCCAGATCATAGGTTTTTGTCAAGTTTCTTCAGGATCAGTGAGAATTCAAATAATAAGTTACCAAACATTCAGTCCCGTAGTTGAAATTAACCACCAAGAGTTTCCTTAGTTTTTTTTTATTATATATATATAATTGCTTATGAAGCGTTGCAAGAAGATTGATGTAAGATCATGATTCCTATTCATGCCTGCAAATCTGGGAGCTTTAGTAGTTCTGATCTCTAGCACACATTGTACCTGTACTGTTGTATTAATTCATTAAAATGTCAACTTTCAAGGATTGGTTCAAGTAATTATCAAGAACAGTATCATTAGCACATTGACAGATTTTATCTGAGTGAACGGAGTGTTCAAAGCACTATCGACCTTACCTTTTAATAAGTTGTCTAAACGATTGGTGTTACTGTCTTCTTGCCATATCTGGATGGTTTCACGCTAAACTACAATTCCTATCTTCACATTTTCGGATTTTGCAGATCAACCACTGTCTCTCCTTCTGAATGCATTTTCAGGATTTACGTCCATTTTTTTTTTATGGCACTATCCTATAAAAGACACATTTTGATTTTTTTGTATTTGTTTTAATAAACATGGCGCACTTCACACATCAGTGACGCACAAGAGCAAGTTGGCCATGACCTAAGTTCTGTATCACAGAGCTGTATGTTTCCTGCCATTCACTTCACACATTTGTGCAGCTATTTTGTAAGTGCCTTATCTGTAAGTTGCTCTCTGTGTTTGAAAATTAATTGGCATTGTAATTTAGGATAATGGTGAGGAAATGGAAGGTAAAAAGTTAATTAAGTGATAGTCCCAATGGTTGCAGGCACTACCACCAGATAATTGCCTGTCAACTGTATTTAGCGTTAAGTCAAAGGAAAGAGCTCTAATGGAGGTCAAGGGCAATTATGATTGGTTCAACCCACAACTAAGAAGACTATTGTTATTAAATAAAGAAGACTGGGAAAAATTACCAAACCACAAAAGTTATTTGCTCCGTTTTTATAGTTTCCTTGGTAACCAAGAGTTACTTCTGTTCCAGGGGGATACTCCAGAACATTAAAGATAATGAAACTCATAGCTGATTGGCAGATAGCTGTGTTCTGCGTTCAGATGAAAAGAAAAGGAAGTTTTGAGAATGAGTGTAATTATGAGAATTCATATTTATCATTATAATTATCAAATATTGTCCATGTTGAAAAGAAGTGAAGATCTCAAAAAAAATGAAGTTCAACCAAGCTGAACAAATGGTTTGCCAGATGTCCCTGGCACAACTTCCTCCTTCAGTGAATGCTTTGCAAAGACGGGTTGTTTATTAGAAGAATATATGTATTTTGCCTCAATTACCTGACAGGAAAACACAGATGACTTCCAAAATGTGGCATCTGTTAAGAAATCAACAAGAGTGGGCTATTTTTTTTTTCCATTCTGTCCCATTCGAACGCAACCACTTACATTTAATGCTATTCAGAATCTTTATTACAACTTTTGTCAGCAAACTTTGACTATATGAACTGTCAGCATCTTAAGAAATATTACATATTCTCTTTATGCAGCTATGTGACTATTTAACATTATTGTTTTATTTTTTAATGGTAATAAGAAATGATTCCATCCAGTGCCAGACTGCCGATGATAGGGCAGCCCTGGCACTTTAAGGCCGGTGGCTGCCTGATGGTGTAAGTGCTGCCAACGGCTGGATATGTGAGGCCACGCATTACGTTTTAATGGTGATGGGTATATCCAGTGGGTGGCCCTACACAGCTGGAGTGTCAGATGGGGTGTTTATGGAAAGATATTGCCGGTGGCCCACTGGGCATTTGCCTGGTTCCATCTAAAGATAAGAGGGCCATTAATTTGATTTAAGTTTTTTAAAACTACTATATTTTAAATATCAATAATTCATGCAGAGGTACTGTCTTTCTGGGGGGGTTTATTTGATTTTGTTTGTGGTCTTATTTTATTACATTTACTCCCCTGCCATGGCTCTTGGCTCTTGCTATGTCTGGTTGCTAATTTTTCTATAATGAAGCAAAATAAAGTCTTTGTATGACTGCTTTACACTCACAAACTCTTTAGATAACAGTACTTAACAAAAATAAAAGTAACAAGTCATCTGTAAACTAGCACTATTTGAATATTTAATACATAATCATACAATATATAACCTATTATGAATAGCTGATTTAGGTTAGGCCCTATTCAGACAAATACGTATTATAATTATTACATTGCAAATTAGTGAAAACGATGTTCCACTGTTGTCATACATGGTTGTTAATATGTAAACATATAAGCTATATTAGAGTGTATGTCTTTCAGCGCCGTTATTAAAGGGGACCCTCAACTCTCCCATGCAGTCTCCTGAAAAAAGAATGCATTATAAATTACATTGTAAGACCTTTAATAGACATTCTTAAAAAAATAAAATAATAATAATGCCCTTTAGAAAACACCTTTCAATAGCAGCACTGAACATACCTCATACCTCATACTTGTATTGGCAAGAGGGGGCATCAAGAAAATTGAAATGGACCACTCAGCTATCATATGCATTAAAGTGCATATGATGGCTGGAGCTTCCCTTTAAACTTCAATAGAGAAAAAAGAAATGTAGGTTTTGATGCTTTATGTTTCAGATAAAGAAATCACCATGAAGTGAGACTGAAAGCATTACCTTTGGATATGGCACCCACTCAGACTGTGTGTATTGTATGATTATTTATTGCACTGTATTATATAATGATTCCATGTTTTAACATGGCCAGACCTGTTGTAGAGGCATCTTTACTTCTGTTTCATTCCTTCTCTTTAGTTGCTCTTTCTCATTCCTTAATTCTGGCTAGAATGGTTGCATATTGAAATCCTGTTCTTTTATGTGAAAAACATAAAAATAATTATAAAAATCTTACAAATGATGCATAATACATTAAAATCATTGATGCAATGTAGTATGCACTTTTAATGAGCATCTGTCATCAGGAGGCCTCCTGGCCACTCTAGTTATAAATGTTGGCAGTCAGGTAACTCTCCAACTCTACAGTACAAGTAGTGGAATACATGGGGAAAAATGTTTATTTGAGCATTTGAGCAGTGATGCAAGCTGACATTGAAGAAAACGTGGTTTTATTTCTTTTATTTAAATTTCCTTTAGTGGCAGACTGGAGGCCGCCATTGTTGTCAGTCATGTGATATTTTGGGTGACTTAACCTGCACAAACTGCACATTGAGCTGATTCTTTATGGTGATTCTAATGATGTCTATTAATTCCCAGACTTTCATTAGTCAGAGTGTCAGGCTGAGTAATTAAGACTGAGCCATTTTATTGTTTACTACAAGGCAGTAAGATAAGGTGCCAGGACGTTTGTCTAGTATATTAGGATAATATAACACAGCACGAACACATACAAGTGGCTAGTATGCAGCTGTCTGAAGGCATTATATTATGTAAATATGTATTTTTTTAAAAACAAAACAATACTTTTTTATTCTTAAAAATCCCTTTTTTAATCTAACACTATCAAAAAACATTAAGGGAGTTCCTCTTTTAAGTGTCTCGCACCCTGGGTTTTGATATCTGGTTTAAGTGCATATTTTACCAATAAGCCTTTTTTTGAGAACATAAAAGATACAATCCAGATTTGGCATTATTTTTTTAATGCTAAAATCTCTTTATTTATTTGCATTTGTGTTACAGAGTAGCTCTGTCAGTACAGAAATTGAATGCTGTTTGTTTCATTGTACCATGAAGTAGTGGGAGGTTGAACAGATGTAGAGAAAATTGAACAAATTCTGTTGTCACCTGCTTTACTGTCTCTGTGGTGAGATCTAAGGCTGTACTGTCTCTGGTGGATTTAATTCACTTTGATGACTGCTACTTCCCAGAACAGTTAATTAGAGAGGCTGGCAGAGACTTGGTACCCTGCCACAGGTGCTGAACATTTCCACGGGACCTTAATGTAGAGAGGGGTTTTATTACTTAACCTATGCTGTACTTGCATGCGAGATTATGCCTTAAGGAATTATCAAGTTTCGATATGTATATAACCCTCTATCTATCAGACCATGATGCAATCTGTTGAAGTAACTCGGTTGAAGTTGAGGTGGGCACACATGCCCTTACACATCCTAAGCTGGGCTTTGATAAAGCTAGACCTTAAACTCAGTATGTCAAGCTGTGCATAAACCTAGCATAATATAAGCCAAGCCAGACCGGATGCCCAAATATTCCCAAGGCTGCTTGGCAAAAGTGAAGGAGTATAAACTGGGCTGAGCCAATTGCTAGGCTTAAGGTGATGGTGGCTTGACCATCTATAGCTGCTGGTACTCAAGGAATTATCAAGTTTCTATTTGTGTTCAACCCTCTATCTATCAGACCATGATGCCCTTACACATATTAACCTAGGCTTTGATAAAGCTAGACCCTAAATTTAGTATGAACCTAGCATAATATAAGCCAAGCCAGACTGAATGCCCAGTGGGCCCAAGGCTGCTTGGCAAAGGTGAAGGAGTATAAACTGGGCTGAGCCATTTGCTAGGCTTAAGGTGATGGTGGCTTGACCATCTATAGCTGCTGGTACTCAAGTGGTTAGATTGCTGCATTAAGCCTTTTCTAATCACAACTATTAAATCTTCAAGCTTTCACGAGAAAACAATTTCTTGACAGCCAATAAAATCATTTCATGTTAACACATTTTACATTTCTCTAGCGCTAATAAAGATCGTATTTGTTTTGTATGCCTTTAATGATTGGGGTATCAATAATGTATCATGCCTGGAAACATCACTACATCTCATCAAACCATTTGATCTTTTTGATCTCTTGAAAATGATTTTACCTGCTAAAAAAGAAGATGTGTGTAAAAAAAACCCAAATTTGAATGTCAATAGTCTTTTTTTCCCCTCCTCGCTTCCTTCGTTGAAGATGATCTGAATAATAATCAAACATCCCTCGGATTTTCTAACAATGTGTAAACACTGGCAAGTAATGGGGTTTGTGAAGAAATAAAAAGAAGGTCCTTGTTAGATTCTTACGGTGCTAATTATTTTAACTGCAATTCTGTAGAAACAAGTGTCTGTTAAGGCATTGATTATTACAATAGTATAGTTAAGGAGCTCTCGTCTGCCTCTAAATTATACTGCATTTATTCAAATGTGGATGTGCTTGCATATGTAAAAAAAAATATATATTTATGGCTCCTAAAATTCCTTTCTGCTGGTACATTTTTTTGCTCTGTTTTTTATTCTGATCTCCATGGTAACATCCCATTTTGCCTCCTAAAAAAAATGAAGCTGGATCCTAAAACGTTCTGTCTGTCTCTTGAATTCTATGTATATACTTCCAGCATTGTATCAGGCGCTCTTATGTCATTATTGTTGAATAGGGACCCTAACTCACTACTGGTGCGCCATGAACATGAAAAGAGCTCTTCTGTTTTTCTCTGAAACAAAATTAAGATAGCTTATGCTTTTCCCCCTAATTAACCCCCTATTGGCAAACCACTATTCCCATAGTTCTTCTATAACTGTCCAGCTGGTAAATGCAACAGCTATTGATAGCCTAGGGTTTCAGACTAATGCCTTCTAAAATATTTTGATAGTGATATACACAGCAAAACATATTGAGCGTTTGTCTGTTAGCTGGTGAAATCCTGCCAGGAGTTTTCAAATTTTGCTGTATAAAGAGATGTATAAATCGTTATTTCTGTAGATACATTTCACAACAGGATGCTCAGGAAGTGCACCATGGTACACCAATATATATTCCAGTAAAATATTCCAGTTCCTGTAAAATAATAGCCATCATGTACACCTTCCAATGCAGATTTTTTAGCCAGTATTATATGTGGTGTACCTATGTCCTAAAAACATTTGTGCCCACCTGTTGTAAAGCATCACCCTCCAACACAGGTGATGAAGGAGTGCCTGGGGAAATATTATGAAGGACTTTGGTGATCGGTAATATGTTCCATCAGTGGTCATCATACCTGGGAACTCTCCGGGTTTGACCCGGAGATTACCGGGTGAGCACTGCTTCTCCGGTTTTCCAGGTCAAGACCCGAATCCTCCGGGTTACCCTTAAAATCCCCCGAGGTCAGCGGCAACTCCCATCACGTCAGCGGGACCACCCACCAACGTTAGCTGACGTCAGTGTGCAGTCAGGGCTGCCTCCTGCAAGGGAAGGCTGGTGGTCATGCAGTAGGGGTTGATGCTTATAATTTAAGTACAGTTTGTTGATCGATCTACATGGGAAATAAGCCTCAAAAGACATGAATAGGGAATGTCATACCTATTTTCAATATCTCTTACGTCTTGAAAGCTATGTTAAAAATGAATCTAGATCCACCTTCTGTAATTATGTGTTAGCTGTAATGGGCACCTCCTTGTCCCAAATATTTATACTTGTTACCATTCAAACAAACAATCCCTAGGTTTTTCAACTCATTGGAGCGTCACCTGTGTCGTATTCAAAAACAAGTGATCCAGATTACACATTCAGAGACTATTATGTGATTTTTTTTTAGCAAATAAAGTCATACGCATTTTCCAATATTCTCCTTAATGATGTTTACTTGTTAGCATGATATTTTCAAAGTATGCAGTTATTTAAATTAACATATGAAAATTTTAAGATGGAAACCCCCAATGCTGACGGCAAATATTTAAACACCCCAGTTTGTTTAATCACCCTTCATGCTAAAGGTATTAAAGCCCTAATTGGTGAACCTGAACCCAGGCACAGGCAGGAGATGCACCTGCGTTGTATGGACACAAGTACACATTCATGCATAGATGCTCCTTGGGTCTCATCCAGGAGGTGGTCGCTGCTTTGTTTCTAGAGATCAGACCTCCCGTTACACTGTAAACATTGTTACTTATTCACTATAGACATAGTTTGCACTAGTGGTCTGAACACCACTATAAAGGCTACAGAAAGTGGAGGAAATGCTCGTAATATCTTCAGCTGTAGCTTCTATTCATCCTGTGATTGCCAGGTCCAGACCTCAGCTCATAACTCCTCCTAAGCAGCTGCAGGAATCTCATAAGCCCAGCTGAAACTACAAAGTTATAGCAGGCCATTTTTCTATATTACATTAAGATTAATATTTAGGTTAGACGCGTGTTGTGTTTGCTGACCATGCACATTATGCAAGTTTATATTAAAGTAACCTACAAAACATGCCTTGGGAATGATAAAAATACCTTTAACATGTTTAGCACTAGATATTCTTTTAGAAACTTCTCTGCTGAGCAGCACAGATTGTATAAAATAATAAATTACATACTATTTTTATATTTTGTTTATAATAGCCTTCCAGTGTCTGGACAGCACAATGTCCTCCTAAACGTACATCCGGTAGCCATCGCTTTTTCAGTTTAGAATGGACTCTAACTCTGCAAGTGGCACTTAGAGCATCTGCATCTCAAAATGAGCAATTAGCCAATGCCCAACATAACCTATATCACACATGGAGCATCTTGAGTTATTTTGATATGATGACTATAAATACAATATATATTTATGTCATTTTCAATTATTTTATCGGAGCAAACTTCATGCTATCTAATGTTAATTCGACATATTTTATCATGGGCAAACTGTGACGCTAGCCCACTACATGTGCATAATGAATTATATTATGGTATTAATCTTTCAAATAATTACATGGAATCCTTCCGGTTTCTTCGATTTACATAATAATGTTTAGGCCACGCATTAAGCAGAAAGGTATAAATGCAATCAATTGATGATCACACATTAATGTGCATGAACATTCTTCATTAGTAGAGTCAACAACAAGAAAACATCTGCTGTATGCGGTGTAATTCCTACTCAGCATTGTGCCTACATTTTGGGGAGATGTACTTGTGTTTGCGAGAGCCGAGGAGGCCTCACCATTTTCCAACAGCACTCCGTCTAGTTTCTCAATAGGGAAAAAGCTAAAAAGTGCAATTCACAGGAAACATGTTTTCAATTAGCTCATTAAAAGCAAAATGTGTTTTAAATAGGACTCTTGTTTTGCGATAGGGATAGACACATCTATCGCGTTGCTAAGGTTGTCACTCCGAAGGTCTTGGTGGGCCTTCAAACCAGCCTGATATGAATTAACCGACAGTTGGTAAATAGACATCGTTGCCTTTGGTCTATTTTAAGGATTATTTTGTGAGATTTTATGGATTACAGTATTTCACAAAGGCTGAAACATGAGCACATATCACACATCCGATATTAGCATACGCAGGTCTTGGCTCATGCTTGGCTTTATCTATTTATAACTAGGTTGCTATTTCTTGGAAATGTTTAACCCGTGAATACTTTGTGTCCTATATCACACCACTGATATCTTCTCTTACTTATCTACTCCAAGAACAAACACGGAGGAATGTTAACAGCCCAAACCATGGAAACAGCTGTTAATGAGACACATTCTGCACAAGTGCTAGGTTGTGTTAGTAGATTGTTATCTCATCGGGCAGGATCTGTGATTCAGACAATACTTTCCATTTATCATTCATTCGCACTTGTTCGTTCATTTTAACTATGGATATAATATTGTATTTACATTTTTCACATACAGTTTAATGCACAATTAACTATTTGGTACTTAGCGATAATGACGTCTGGTTAATCTATGCTGGAACTGTTTGTGTCTGGTTGTTACAAAATATTGTTGGTCACATTATTGTAGCAGCTGCATCTTTATATAAGTTCAGCAGGTGGTATTTAAGCTCCCTAAGCCTTACAGGCTTATAGAAGCATGGTGGTACACAGCTGTTGTGGTGTATGTATATTACAACTATATATATATATTATTAATATATATATAAGGGAGGTAGTAGAACATCATCTACAGACAAGACCAGCCAGAAGGTTGTTTTCCTCGGAAATCTATGAGCTGCACAACACAAAGGATTCTATATAGAATAGATATTAATATGTATATAATATATTGATATATCCATGTGCTCATACGCATGTTAATCTGTTTTGGAATTAATCCTCTTTGTCTAATACCTGTAGTTTATGTCATTTATTTGGTTACTTTGCTTCGGGGAATGATATATATATATATATATATATATATCAATCATGGAAGCAGTTACCATGGGTACTTAAGATTTCTGCTGTTTACAAATAGATTCATGGCAACTCATCTTCCGATAATTGTATCATAAATATAAAATTATTATTATCTTAACAGTATTGTATCAGACTGCTAGGAAAAAATTATTTCACTAATTGATGACTTTTATTAACATTATCATTCAAAGAGACCAGCGTGGCTCCAAAGAAGTAATTGTATGAGTTCCTACAAATAAATAGATGAACAGAATCAAACCTTTTCTTTAACAATCTTTGTTTTAGTAACAGACATTGCAATAGCGACATCATCCAGAAGTAAAACCAATTTCAAGAGGGTAAAAATAGCATTTGAATTCTATGAAGGCAAAAATAATTTAACATTAGTACATGTTAACCCCACCCCATTGCAGCATTTATTTATGAGCTGTGTTTACCTAGATCTTTCAGAATTTTGCAGAATTTCCCCATATGCATTTGTCCCTTTCTGTGACCCCATTATTTTTACTTATATACTTATCACCATTCACAGTGGCGGAACTGCTGGGGTCGCAGGGGTCGTCTGGAGTTCTGCCAGTCAGGGAGGCCCAAGGGGTGCCAAACGGTTGCTGAAAACGACCGCTCGTCACCTTTTGGGCCCCTCTGACTGACAGAACTCCAGGACTTCTATGCTCTCCTCTGCTCCCCGCCGCTGCCGCCGCCTGATTCACCGCTGCCCAGACTGCAGTGTTGGGAGCGTGAGGCGTCTTTCTCGTGTGCCGGCGCTTCACGCTGAGCGCCGGCATATGACATCATATGCCGACGCTCAGCAGTGAAGCCGTGCGCAGCGAGACAGAGGCCTCGCGCCCCCACCACATGAGTGCACGGTAAGTGACCTACAAA
>VKOC01000001.1:6389105-6422411 GCA_009364415.1 Spea multiplicata
TTATATATATATATAATAAAAAAAAAAACGAAGGAAACTCTTGGTGGTTAATTTCAACTACGAGACTGAATGTTTGGCAAACTTATTATTAGAAGGAGTTATTATAAATGACTGTGACCTTATATTCATGCAAGCAGGGTCAGACTGGATACGCCCAGTAATGTGAGTTTTTTGAAAGATGACAGATGTATTTGCTCTATTTTATGTAGAATAACAGATTATAACGCATTGTTACTATGGTCAACAAGTTGTATAGAAGCAATATTTTTTTTGTTTTGTTATTGCCCAGAAATTAACTTGATATACTTTTTTCACTTTTCCTAAAAACAGGCAAATCTTGCACTTCTGTGTATATTTTATAGAAAAAGAAGTGAACTGTGATTTGCACAAAATCATATTTTGAAAAATGATTAATGAAATTAGTTCAGGTATGCATATACACTAAATGGGTTTGTTTTATTTTTTCTGATTATGTAATTATTTTTGCAATGATTTTCTCCATTAAGAGATTTCTCAGCAAGGTGCTAGACGATACTTGATGTAAAAGAAAAAAATATTTGCATTTTATAAAAAGCATGCAGATGTTGTTCGGGTCACTTCTGGTAGCCTATTTACCTGATTTCCTTCTAATCTATAAATGTAACTGATCTAGAGGGAACAAATATCTTATTGTTGAGTTTTTAACGTATTCTGGCCAAGGCCAACAAGGCTTAGGCTTTGGGCAGCAGGTCCAGGAGGACAGATTGTCCTGTTGTGTGATCAGGTCTCTCGTTGTGCAGCTGCTCAATGGGTCGTTACAAGGGAGATCTCTATTCTTCATCCAGGCCATTAACTGTATGGAGGCCTGTGGGTCAGGTCACTCCTAGGGTAGCATCCAACTTAAATACTTCACTGCGTAAGTGGTCATGGCAAGTGTTAGCTCTGCCTGCACCCCATACCACATCGCTTGCACTCTTTCCCTCCTGCTGATACTTTTGTATTACTTTTAATGATGCGCTCAGTTATGTAATCGTTCATTGCCTTAAACTACAATTACTTTCTTGGACAAAAGAGCAGATTCAATTGGTCAAATAACTCTTGAGGTAATATCTTCCCTCTGATTCTTTTTTTATGGGTACAAAAATGCAATTGAAGAAATATGGAAAAATATTCTGCTGTTCTTCAAGCCAATGATTAGCCCATGCCTTTCTTATTGAAACAAAAGCATTAATTACATTACCCCTTCCCTTGTATGAGACTATTTTGTTGATTTTGCAAATGTTTTCCGAGAAGCCTGACAAACACCATTGGATATTCCAAGTCTCTAGTGAGTGTTCTGGTTGCTTCGGAATAAACTGACTGATCTTTATTAATTGTGTTTCACCCTAACCGATCCTACATAAAAAATGTGTTCGGAAAGCAAAGTGGAGACTTGACTTATTGGACCGTTTCGAGGCATTCAGTTTCTAAGGTGAATTGATTAGGAAATTAGTTAATACTTCTCTGCAAGATTTAAATGTCAGTTTTATTGATGTCTGGTGTTTAAGGGGCCTACAGAAACAGCTGAGGACAATTAAAGATTGTGCCTTAGTGGAACCTATTTGACTATTAACTACCTGTGTTTAAGTTGCACATTGCTTTGGCCTAACAATAATTTCCAAAAACCTGCCAGCTTCTTTTTTCCTGACTATAAGGCATCAGAGAGAAAGCTGTGAAATATATCCCAAGGAAATGATCAATAGAATACTGCTGTAGATTTGTTTAAATTTGCTAAAACTTTGTTTGGCAGAGATATAGATTTCTTGAAATGTTAAATTTAGATTTGCTGTTAACATTCATTTTTCATAACGCCAATCCATTTTTCATATTTAAATCCTTCATAACGTGTAAAGAAGAGACTTTCTTACATCTTTTTCTATGTTGGGCAATACATTTGATTAAAGAGACATCTCCCATACCTATCACCCTCCGGTTCTTACATAAGGCAAAAGGGCACGTAGCCAGAGTGGGAAGATGTGGCTATCTGTGTATGGAGTTGGGCTTATTCCAACTGGTAGGAAAGCGAGTGTCCAAATCCAAATTCCGCCTGCATTTTTTAAATGAAAAGTAGCTGCAGAAGCCAAGACAAATCCTAGCGAATTCCCAATGTACTTGTACAATTGTATATAATGCTACTGGCCATGATTCATATAGTAACACTGTACAGACAGCCTCAGCATTCTCTTACCAAATGGGCACGCAAGATAGGATAAATGGCAGGGCCGGACTGGCAATTAAAGCCAGTCCTGAAAATAATTGAATACCAGGTCTATATTTCATGGTGCCATTTTTGGACACACTACACACGTAGGGTTATGCCCCCAAACTGTTTTTTTGTTTAAAAATGGGAAAAACCTGCATATATCACTATATTTAAAAAACCCATTAGTCTTGCTGTTTAACATAGCAGTATGTTCCTAGAATCTGTTAAAAGCCAGAAGAAGGTTTTTCGGTAACTGAATGATTCTGCACTGTTCAACATCTAGTCAACCTCTTTCTTTCTATGTATATTTATTACACACTACGTCTTATTAATACAATGATAATTAAAGATGTAATGAGTGCCATTGGCAACCGTTAACCTAACATTATGAAAAAATCAAGCTTCATAAAAATAGCTCTATTATAGTAGGTGAGTAACATGCCTAGCTGTCATCTTGATTTAACCTAGAAACCGTTGCAATAATATTAGCTGCAACATGGCTGTTAAATTATATTCTAATAGGTCTAGGACAGTGAATGATTCAAAGATATTAAGTGTAGTTAAGCATAATTCACGGATATTTTGATAGTAACACATTGAAGAAAAAATACTTGATTATTTTAAATATCTGACACTGGCTCTGATTCACAGAAATTACAGCAATGGTTGTCAAATTCAAAAAAGAATAAAATGATCTCAAAAAAGCATATTGGAAACTCTGCCCTAGTACTTGTGTCACAGTCATGGTCCCATGCGTTCACCCACCAATTTGGAACATTGACATTGTGTAAATTTTGGTATTACACTTGCGTTGGCGTTTTGCACCCCAGCATTTAAGAGGTTAAATACACAAATGAACATTTGAAAAGGTGGCTGTTAAAGGGAAAATCTAGCCATTGTGCACTCTTAATAGATTTGACCCTTTTGCAAATACCAAAATTCATGGGGGGATCTTTAGAATCCCCCCCATGTGAATTTGCCTCTTTGCCTGCCCCCCAAAAGCTATGTTTGTGCATGAAATGAGTTCAGCGGAACAAATCTTCCTGCGCATGATATACTTAACGGCAGTCAGCTCCAGCACTGGCCGTCGGCTGAACACATCTGGTGCACGCAAAGGCAGCTGAGGAGGGGAAAAAGGGCAAACACAAACGGGGGTGATTCTGCAAAAGACTGAAAACCAAAAGACTGTAAAGGGACCATGCAACTGTCATATGCAATTGCATTAAAGAACGTCCCTCTGAATTAAAAGTCTACTTTTTTGCAATACAAGGTATTTAAATGTAATACTTTCTCAAAAGGATTAATTAACCGTCATCTGTAGTAGAACATCTTTCTAACAAAGCAGCACTACTTAATAAGACAATATAACATTTAATTGATTATAGAATGATCACAAAATGACTTAAAAAAAAAAACAAGAAAGAATACAAAAAAAGGTTTTTAGAATAAACCATAAAGACAGAAATGTCTTCTAAGCGGAATGGGTGCCTAGGTGAGGTTTAAAAGCTAATCATTGTTGGCTAAAGCACAATGTATGCATTTTTATAAAAGTGTCTTTGTTGTTCAAAGCGGCGATTCAATCGTAGCTAACCCATTTATTATAAAAAAAAGTTATATTTCTCACTTTTGATGCAATTTGCATATGATTCTTCTGAGTGTCACAGTTCGATTGCAGCAGAAATATGAAAAAAAATGCATGTTTTTCACAAAGAATCAATTAACATTTTCTCTGTAACTGCAGGGCACGTGAAAAGATGGTTCCCTATAGATAATCTGCAAGCAGAAAAAAAATTTACTGTGCAAACAAAAGATTGCCCTAAACAGATACTTTGCACAAAAAATGCCTCCAAGCAACTGGGCTTGTCATTTACATAGTTTGCTCGGAGGAACAATACAGATTCCTGCACTAAATTTATCACATACAGAAGAAAAATACATTTTCCAGAAGTCTAATATATTTTTAGCACTAATTGGAATATATTAAAAAGCAAGGGTATTGTTGAGAAGAATTTTAAACAGTTTTATTTGCTAAGCTGCATCTGAATATGTGTTATTGTTCAGCAATATATAAGGTGATATGTTGCTATACGTTGAAATTACTGGGCATAATTGGAAAAGGCTAGATAACATCCATTATCCCTTAAATCAAAGATTTAATGTCCTTGGGATCCCTATTAAAAGAAAAATGCATATTAAAGTACGCTGTGAATACCTTAATATGTATTCTTTAAAATTAAAATAAATTAATTAAAACATTTACCTGACCTAGAGGTTGCAGCCTTGTTCCTGCAGCTGAACACATCTCCTGCGCACAAAATAGCCGGGGGTGGCAATAGGGGCAAATGAATATTGGGGGGATTCTACATAATCCCCTCATACACTTGCAAGGGGGACAACACATGGACTACACATCTTTCATATGCACTATTTTAGGTGCACATGATTGCTGGAGTCTCCCTCTTAAATCCAGCTTGCAGACATGAGCAGTGGATGACATCGTAGCGTACTGCTACACACTCAACATTCCTAAACAGTAGGTTACCGTTACCTATGGACATCAACAGCATCTTCTTGCACATGCAAAGATGTTCCTAGATGTCCATAACAAGATATATTACTTGCCATATATGTGTGTCCATAAAAAGCAAACTTGCAGACCTGCACCACTAGATGGCAGCACAACTGTGTTGCTGCCCATAGGCCAAAACAATTTATTTGGATAGTTTTTGAAGGTTATTAAAGATAAACTCAACAAATGCTTGGAAACAAAAATATTGGTTTCCTAGTTGCTTATTGTAACCAAAATCAAATGATGTTAGAAAAAGGTACTTGTTTTAAGAGGTGTTTTCATTTTTTGCACTTTGTAATACCGAAGCAGTGAGGATTTTTTTTAATGCATCCGGGTTGTGCATCCTCCTGAATCTGCTCACCCCAATTATCAAAATATCCTAATGACAATAAAAACTGATTAATCAGTAAATAGCTTGACAATAACAAGTGAATGCTATCTCATTTCCATTCTCCTCTTGTGTTATTTACGCAAAATGGTGTTCAAAACTTTTCTGGGTATCCTTTTAAAATATAAGAGTATATTGGTCAAACAATTCAACTGGATGATTTAAGAAATACATTAGGTTTCTGTGCATTATTCTATAGCGAGTCTATTTGGAATCTTAATTATCTCAAAATTTATTGAGAAACCCAGTTCTTGTTACCAAAGCCATTGTTGTAATAACGAGATGCAAAACATTTTAAAAAGGCAGTAATGAGAAGACGGGCTGTTTGCTTCTATTCATTGCGGACAAATTACTTGATTCAAAAGTATTTTTGTGACACTGGGCTCAATTCCATAAAGAAAATAATGATTCTTCTAAAAGTCTAAGGGATATTAGCATTTTAGCAGATTCATTTGTATCAGACTTTTTTTTTTTACAAAGAAACACTATTTGCCAAACACTTTTCTTGTGTTTTTGAATAATCTCTTCAGAATCCCTACATATAAATATTGTGTTTATTCAGGGTTTTCCTTATCAAAAGTTATCCAGTGCACCTTGTACTGATTCCATTGTCTCTCTTGCATAGTCCCTTATAAATCAATCAATGTGAACACAGAGTAAATTTCATCCAGATTGGACAGGATGCAGATGTGCAGGAAAATAGATAAATGTTTACGTAATTGAGATAAGAGGAACTGCTAAAAAAATCACTCTTCAGCTAGAGGAGCTGATTTGTGATACAGGCAGTGGTTATATGTGATGTCATTACTATGCTATCATTCAAGAAAATGGTTGCAACTAGTATTTCTAATCTATAAATATTTGGTTTTACCATTGATTTTCCATGATTTTTCAAGATTTAAAATTAAAATGGCGAATTAAGAAAGTCATAGAGAAAAGGTTGGACTTTATACTAACTGAGAATTCTCCAGGTTTGACCCTGAGTCTCTAGCTGAAGCCCTACTTCCCGAGGTCTACAAGTCAATTTCTTCTTCTCCAGACAAGGCCACTTCCATTCTGCTCTCTGCCTACTTTCTTCTATCTCCCTGTTAGGCTAGCCCCCCCTTATCTGTGGTTTAGGCCCCACCACCTTTTACAAGTCATTTTTCCCACAAGAGGATTGTAGAAGGGGTGTTTTTTGTCAAACGTTCGTTGACTGAAAGATCACTGTTTTACATATTGAGGTGTTGCAAAAGTATTATTAGTTGTAATTATATTATTATTATTATTATTTACGCATGGAAAGATAATATATATTATGGAAGTTCTTGTAATGATAATAATGAAAATGTAAAGGATACACAGTAAATATGTCATAGCAAACATATTGTGGCTTGTACACTAATTAAGAATTCTAAATATATAAATTATCAGATTATATATATATAGATATAATACTTTAACGATTTATTTTTAAAAAAATGATATAAAAACAACTTATTTTCTTCTCTAGCATAATGCTTCCATGCTAGAACAAATACCCAAAATCATTATTTGTATCCAGTCACAGATAACCCTATTGATGATCCAAAAAAAAAGAAAATTGCCCATTTCATAAACTGCAATTGTTTGAAAAGCAAAATAAATCCTTTGAGATCTGAACAAATGGAAATCAGTTTTGTCTTGTAGCGGTTTAAAATTGAAGATATTAGATATGTTAGAATTTTATATAATAGCAAATAAGAAAACAGAAAAACTCGATCTCATTATCAAATATGTCAGGCAAATCCTTACTTGATAGTATTTGGTTATAGTATAAAGTTGAATTTGATTAAAGCAATTGCTTTAAATATACAAAATAATTATTGATAAATCAAATGGTGTGTGTATGTGCAGATGAACAAAGATGGCTTTTCAGATGGGTAAATATGCAATATGTTTGGCTTTGTAGTTTGGCTTTGTTTGAGTTAACCTCTGAAATATAGGGGGTACCTGCTTTTGAATGATATTGGAGATGTGAACAACCAGCATGGGGTGATATGTGATCTCAATACCAAGGAACATTCTAAATGAGTTGACTCTGCAGATGCGGCTGCAGGACCAGTTGGGGAGATCACAGATCTCCCTCTAACTGGCCCAACATTATTGGAGTGTGCGGTCTGTTTCTTTAGACCTCTGCTTCAGCCAGGGGCATAACTAGAAGGGCCCCCCACCCCAACCCAATCTACCCCCTTCTGACACCATCTACCCTTTCTCACACTATCTACCCCCTCTCCCTGCCTTCTCACTATCTACCCTCTCCCTACGCCCCCTTTGTAGGTGACTTACCGTGCAGGCTCTGCAGAGGTGCGCACGCCTTCACTGCTGAGCGCTGGCATATGACGTCATCTGCCGGTGCTCGGCGTGAAGCGCCGGCACCTGAGACAGCCGGCACCTGAGACAGAAGGGCGTTGATCGGCTGCTGAAAACGAGCGATACCCTCTTGCTTATACTATATTATTATTATTATTTTATTGCTGAAATTATTGAAATTATGGCATTTTTAAAAATGACAAATGCATTTTGCTTCTAATGTTACATACATGTATATATTATAAACATAAGTAACATTTAATGAATATTGGAAATCTAAAACATATTGCCTACTAGCCTGAATCACAATATGTTATATAAGGATAAATCAGACATGTATTATTATTATTAATAACAATATGGGAGGATAAATGTGTATTATGGAAGTTACTGTTTGATTTATTGACAATTTTCATTCATATATTGAAATTTCACTACAAAACAGGTGGTACTGTGGGATGTGGCAAGCCTAAAATAAAAGGAGTGGGCACATGATCCGAAAAAGTAATTTACTTCAGTAACATAAATACACTTTTTAGTGAAACTCAATGTACACAGACAAAACATTCATTTCTATCGAATGGTTGTATTAATTATTATTGAATAATACTGCATTACATTAGAATTAAAAACTACCTTGCTCTTACCTGATATTTACAATTGTACAAATTGTATTTACAATACATAAAATACCTATACATTCATAATTTAATTCAGATTTGTCTATGTGTGGGTTTTTTTTTAATATTTAATCATTTAATTTAAAAAACAAAAACAAATTGTAGTAATAATAATAAAAGAAGACCCTGAATATGATATTTACTTTTTCAGGTCAACATAAAGTATAGATCACACAGTAAAAAGCAAATGTAGAATTACATTTTTTTTCTTTACATCATTCAATATTGGTATGTCATTCGCATCAAAAAGTACACACTTCAGATGCCATCTGTGTATTTTCTATCTTGCTATCTTCCTCTATTACTCTTTTCCGCATCACACAGGGACAGATAGCTAGCCACTAACCTAAGGAAAGATTCATACACTATACCATTAAATTGTCATCCGAGGTTGAGCCCAGACTTCGAACTTAAAAGAAAGAACTGCATTTGAAAGCATATTTTTAACATAACACAAAATCAATAGTGAAATTCCTTTTGATTTTTTTTTTCTTTTTGTTCCATTGAGTGATAATTGACCTTGACATTCCTCCTGCAAGTCAGTCTTCTGCGGTACTATAATTCCATTTCTGGTAAAACATCAGATGGGAAAGCTCTCAATCAATGGGAACAGAATGAAGGATGATAGCTCCTCTCACAGGTCTGCATGTGTGAGCTTTAATACATCTCAAAGCAAAAACTTTTCAAGATGGATGATTTCTAATTTAATGCCATTCCACTCAGGATAGAACCGTTATGGTTCTACATTTACATTTGATATAAAGTCAGTTTAAATTGAAAAATATGCCATGTCTTACACTGATAAGATTTTTGCAATAAAGGTACCATAATTATTTTTGGGGGATTCTTTGAAGAAACAGATACATGTTAGATGTGGAGTTTTATCATGGTTACTTGTTATACTGGATAAAACTTATGTATTAAAAATTAGCTTAGTTATTAATAGCCTTCTCTGTATTGTAGAACAGTGTGGTATATATTTACTTTAATTTTTAAGTCTGTTCTTTTTTTACATGAAGAAGAGACATCAAGGACCTTATGTGATACAGATGAATCAATATGACTGTCCACATCCCTGGTGCCCAAAGGATGTACTTGATGGCCAAACAAGGCGCACTGCTGCCCATTCTGCCACCCCCTCCCCCCGTCGGCTTCATTCCAGGTATTTTTGCCACACAATTTAATATAATAAAGCCCTATATTTGAAAGTTTTCTTTTTGTTGCTCCTTTTGTCTCCTTTTTTCCTCCTTTTTTTGAAAGCTATAACATCTTTGTTCCAAGCCCTCTGTCAGAGAATCTTTGCATAAGACAGAATGGTGTTTGCCGTCATCTGGCAGATTACTTTCTTCCAAAGCAACAACTCTGTAACTTCCAAACGTCTTATGGCAGTTGTGTAGCTCGGATGAGAACTGTCATATCATCACCACGGGAGGTATACCTCCTACCTTCACTACAGAATCAACTAACAGTAGGTTGCTGTCTTAATCACTACTATGAGAGAAAGGATAACTTTAACCAAAAAGACTAAAATATAATTATCAAAAGACTTGACATTATATGTGATAAAACATATAATGATGTTTTTTTTCCCCGCAAATTACACTGCTCTGATTACTGTAACATTTATTATGATGGGATATAGAAAAGTGTAGGTGTTTTACAATGCATTGTTAAAGAAGGATGTTTGTTCACTGTTTTAGAAATAAATGTGTTCACTAGAGATGTCTATATACTTTATCAATATGAAAAAGGCTTTATAATAGGACCTTATTTTCAATGTCTCAAAAGCTTAGACGATAACTATACAGGGCAAGCAAAAATAAAAAAAGACACACATTGAAATTCATCGTCCATTGTATAAACTAGAACATCCGATCTAGATAGAAGAACATGAATGTGTTTTAAAGGTGGTGGCATAGTTATTAGTCTGTAGAGTACCTAGTAATGTGTGCCTGATAGATAGTTATTAGTTAAGACAGGAAAGCTTACCAATAGCTATATATATATTTCTGTAATATATGGTGTTGGGTGCTATTTGCTTGTCACTTTGTAGTACTTTTACCCTATAAATTATTGTAGCTAATTGGCTAGGAAAGTGTGTGAGTGAAAAGCTATACTTAATCTTAAATTGTCCCCCCATTACCTCAAAGCATAACGTTTACATAGAGATAAAAACTATAAACATAGCCACTATCTATAAAACATAATGCGTTGTGATATGACATCATATGGCATCATATGCTGCAGTAAGGACAGCTGCAGCTAAGAGGAGGGACAGGCCTAGGCGTCCGAGAAAAATACATGTACTGTGTACAGTACGGATAAAGACATTTCCATGGAGCAAAAAATGGGATTTCCTCCTCCCTCCACTATTTCTTAAAGTATAACTCTTGGGAAGAAACATTCCATTTTTTCAGGAAACCCAAACACTTTGCTGTAACTCCTTTTACTCGTTATGCATTAAGTGATGAAAGCATGGAATAAAAGAACCTCAATGCAAACACCAGGCTTCATGCTGTACCAAGCTATGGACTCCTTACAAGATATTCACAATAAACAGAACAAAGAGTGTTCTGGCTATTCATTGGCAGTAATGATATAAGTAGCTTTTTAACTCAAATGGAAAAAAAAAACCAACTCTGAATCACAAAGGATCTCTCCAAGCTAATTTTTGATGACATTTACAGAACAAAAAGGTTATTTTGTTATTTAAAGAAGCCCTGCCCTATTTTTGTATTGGTTACACTATACATACCGCCTGTAACAGTACTTCATATATTTAAGTACACATATTACATACACAGATTGTCTACCTCCTTATTTGTTTGCGTATAAAACCGTACTCCCATCTCATTAAATTTAAAACAGGGTGAACAGATGTTCATTCAAACTGGAGACACTTAGAACAAATCTGGCTACCTTAACTTCCAAGTCCTTATACATCGCCTTGTGATTAATAATAGAAGACCTGGGTATTAACCCCTGGAGGGTGCTTTTACAGCATGGATATCTATTGGCGAAAAGACCAAAGACCAAATTTCTGCAATACCTTTCCACAAAGAAATAAGTAAGTGATGCCTGATAGTGGCAAAAGAAACACAGCTTGCTCATCTTTAATGTTTTTTTTCAACATGTTGTTGACAACAAAAGCAATTTTATATGTTAATAAGCCTTCACGACAGCCTCAGCTAAACATAAATAATTCATAAATGAATAAAGAAAGGTTAAATTAAATAATAAGCTATAAAAAATATAGATTGATTTTAATTTTTAATGGTTTTATCCTTTAATGAGTTTGTTCGGTTTTAAAAATGTTATATGTAACTTATATTGCAGGGGATGAACCCCTTTTTTGGTTCAATATGTTGTTCTGTATTACCACGTCTAATACTAACATAGTCTTTGTGTTTTATAAATTCTTTTCTTCAATACAATTATTTTAATGTGTTGAAATTACTGAACAGAAAACTGCGCATATTCATTATTTGAATACAAGAAAATCATCATTATGATCCAAGAGAATCATAAAATGGCATCCTTGTAGCAAATTTGCAATTTAAAATATTGTATCTACACACTAGGAATCTTCCCCTTACTCATTTGCATACATGGGAACTTTCCAGAGAAGGCTGCTGGAGCTCTCCCTCTACTGGGAGGGAAGGGGAGTGCCTTCGTGGTACTGGGGGAGTGCCTTCGAGGTGGTGGGGGCAGGGGTAGCCATGTATTAAGGCGGGGCTATTTTCAGACAGCATTAAGTAGGCAGGGAGTAGGAGGAAAGTGGGTGTGGCTATTACCTTCACACCTTTAGTCTAACTAAGTTCATTTATTAAAACTACCTATAGATTGTGTTTTTTTCTTTGTCAATCTGGGTAATTGTTTTGAAGATTAGTTTGCCTCATGACGCTTGTGGCAAACCCAGCGTTATTTCATCAATTTTGAGTTTGAAGGTTCTAACCCAGGGTTTTTAATACCGCTTATTTTAATCTTTAAACATGATTACATACGTTTAGTGTTTAGTGTATTGAACCGTGAAATGTAAGACCTAGGATATGTGACAGATCCCCATTAATACCACCATATTTTTTTTACACATATAAATGCTGTGAATATTTCACATATTTACCCTATAAATATAACCAGCTGCAGTTTACAAAAATATGTCTTGTCTGGCCATAGTTTGAATATTTCTATTTGAACGGTGTAATGACACAATAATGATTGACTAGTAATGTGTTACAACGTGAAAAGGTCAGACTACAGCAGTCATTGCTAGATTTCCTTTCTCTCCTGTATGCCTGCTTGTATATTGCAAATTGCTTGCCACAATAGACAGGAAATAATTTCTGCAAAGAAAATGTGCACATATTAATGATATCATCTACATGGTTTAATGGAACATTTACCAAAGCCTGACTAGACAAGTATGATGACATACATTTGTCTCATGGGTAAAAGATTGCAATGCTGCGATGCTTGTTCGTGTTCCAACAAGTATGGTCTGCTTCTTCGGGGAAAGATCAGCAAAGCAAACTCCCACAAACGCACAAAAAAAAAATACAGAACAGAGAATATTTCTCAAGGGCAAAATAAAAGCAGATGGCAACCTTTTGACAGCCGCCACGCATGTTCCTAGTTCCTAGGTTAGGTGTGTGTACCTAAATTCACACGTCAATATGTTAGAGAAAAAATATCACAGTTTTTTTGGTGAAATTACGAATATGTCATAATGATTTATGGCAGGAAGAGAACATTTGATCATGTTGTCACATGTGATACAGGATGTTTAAAATCTCTAAATATGATGCATCTGTAAAAAAATATCCTGTTTTTTCAGGAATTAGCATAGCACGCAATAACTAGTCATTTGGATTTATCATTGATTCTACTTTTTCAACATATAGACTATATAATAATAACATATACCATACATGCTGATACACATATGCACAGTTATACCGGCACACACATACATACAGTGTGTGTGTATATATATATATATATATATATATATTTACATACATGCCCAGAAAACCTACATAAAACTTATCTTAATATGCACTTAACCCACATCCTCTCCTGTCTTGCCTGGTACAAATGTCTATTGGCAGTGCAGCCGCAGCCTCTCTGCAGTAAATTAGCTTTATTTGTATTATCCTCTGCAGTATAAAATAAAGCTTATTAAAAAATGCTGTCCGACTCACAGTGAAAACTAGTAACCGGTCATATGCTTTATGAGCTACTGCTACAATACCACTGCCATGGCAGTTCTCCATGTCCATTGCAATGTTATCTGATCATTCTTTAAACTAGAAAGCGCTTCCAAAAAAATAAAATATTGTAAAAAATTAACTACTGATGATATAACAAGATCCTTTCTTACCAACATTTTCTTTGTAGGCTCATTTATTTTGGTGTGTGTGTGTGTGTGTGGGGGGGGGTTCAATATGTGAGTCCAAGGGCTGGCCCTATTTCACATGCAGTACAATGCACTGTAATCCATGGAAAATACGGATCCATCTGCCTTATTCTGGTTTTCTGGAGCATTTTTGCATCAGGTAAGAGCCTTGGTGCCCATCACAGGGTGCAACCATAATCATGTGGGAGGTTGTCCCCATAGTGCGTGCAAAGCCTCTTTCCTGATGAGGAAGTGCTCCAGGAGGCCAGAGTAATGCAGTTGATCACTGGGCAAAGCATGACACTGGAGGAGAAAGAAGAAGCAGAGAACAGAAAGAAGAAGAAGGGGGAAAAGAAACAGAGAAAAATAAGTGGAGATGTGGAGATATGAGTTAGTTGTGAGAGAAATTAAGAACTTAAAGGGTAGGAAACAAAATTTGTTGTCTGTAAACTAATGGACCAAAAATGAAATTAGAAATCTGTCCGAATTGTGTTTGGTCCAGGTCTAGACTCCAATATGAACTTACCTTTAAAGTTGGGCTAGGTGGCTCCTTTAACATTGTTCTGTATACAGCAAATAATTTAGCTAATGCTTGCTAGAAAAGCACACATGCTCATGATATGCTTCAAAGGATGAGCCTTATTACATTTGAATTATGTTCCCTCTTTAAGACACACTATTCCGTATTAAAACATGCTTGTGATGTGAAGGATGACACTTTGTTAGGCCATTAACTAATATAAAAAAATGCACTCCAAACAGGGTGCAGAGATCAAGATAATTCAGCATGGAGTCGTTATCAGTAATGGTGGGAAGTGACATTTACTGTAGGTAATAGCTAGCTTCCCATGCTCTAAACTTCTCCACAGGTCTTGGTATCACACCACCATTCATCTGTTTATTTTCTCTTAAGATCTGGAGAAAGCATTCTCTGAACTTCGATTGCGTTCCAAATTAATTCCTATCAATTGCTTATAACACAGTTACGGGAAAATTAAAAGCGCTCTATATGGTCCATTAGTGTGCATGGCAACAGCAGTTCATTAGTATTCATGTTCTATATTAAGGAGTATTCTTGATACATCTTTAAAGTGAGACCCCAATGACACCACTATTAGCAAGTATGAGATCAAACTACGTAAAGTATCTCAGATGACTTAATTGCAGCTGTTAAAATTATTAGGTGTTTTTCATTAACTTCCTTGCAATAACAGATCATAAAATATATCCTAAGTTTGATGTAAAGGTATATTTGTTCTAAAATATGGCCATTGTCCATGTCTTTTATTTTCAAAATATTATGATAAGAATATTCAAGATTGTTAAATTATATTATATTAAAGATATATTATAGCCAGTTTCAAAATTATCACCTTTTGTATCTGTAAGTCTTTCATAATTACTGATAATTTCACAATGTTGGCTCATTCAAATTTGAATTCAGGTGTGAATAGATAATTAACAAGTTTACGTTTTACTGTAAATTTAGCAAATTAATAAAAAAAAGTGTTTATTTCCTATTTCATTAATATGGTAATACAGTTTGAAACATGTTAATAACTTTCTTTTCCAACACCTGAAGACTTTAAAGGACTCAGTCACCGTTTAAAGAGTTATATTAATATTTTGATTATTTCCTAGATATATTAGGAAATCATTGCATATTAAAGAATATTCCAAGTTGCACATGAGTCTCCCATCAATTCTCAAGGTAGAATTCTCAAGGAAAAAGCAAATGCTTTATCTTATCTCTGGTTCTTCTTTTTCTTAAATGTGATAATACTATGTGGTGTAATAATATAAAGGGTCTGATGTAACAACTAATCAGCTAATATTGTTAAAATATAGTCCAATGTGTCCAAAAGTCTATGATTTCAATGTTTTCAGAAACTCAAGTTAAGTTCAATTAAAGTTTTGAAAAATAAATGTTGCAAGTACACATTATGATCAGCTGTGTATAAAACTTAAAGGGTCCATCTAGCACCTTCAGCAGTGGTGCAAAACTCTGGTCCTCAAGTAGACAGGCCATCATTTTGGAATAAGCCACAGGCATCTCAATTAAAAATGAATTAAACTAATTATTTTCAGGCATGGTACACAGCATTCCTGTTTGTGGCCCTCAAGGTCCAGAGTTGTGCTCTGTTGCTCAAAAGCTACAGCAGTTTGTAAGATACATTTATCTTGGCTTGTTGCATACACACCATACACACAAGGTTAAAGGATAAAGGCAAGTTGGCATGGCACAAGTTGTAGCCAAATAACAGGGCACCAAAGAATACCCCATGCCCGATGATGACCTTAGACCAAGTTGAGGGCTCCTGTGCAGACAGTGTTCCCTGTGTGCACACCTAGCAGGATTTTGTGATGACACAACACTGAATGGGGTGGGAGTGCTCGCTTGTACTCATGCCTTTATGCTGAGCAATGCCATATCGGATCTTGGCCGCTTAAGACTATAATAGGTCTACCAGCCATAGTGGAAAGAATGTGGGTATTACAAAGGGCTTTTCTCCGAGGGTTTCAAATATTCTACTCTGTTCCCTTTAGAGTTCACAACACGATTAGCGAGTATGGATAACATTTTCAATATTTCAACATTTTTGAAAACTTTTAACTTCCATCCTTTTTTTTTCTGCCCTCCGTTATGCATTGATTGCCATGTTCCATACACACACTCCGCTAGCTTTTCTAGCTCTATAATGTATGATGCAGTAAATGTGTTCTTTCACAGCATGCAGGAAGGACACCAAGCAGCCCAGATATCATCTAACAGCGAAATGATGTGCTACTTGCAGTTTGTGCTGAACCTGCAGAACGTAATGACATCCTGTGATAGTTGCTGTTAGCCGTCTAATAATAGAACAATTCAGCGGTGAAATTTTAGACACCCACATTCTGGAGTTTTACCTGCAGCTAAATATCTATTTACAAAAAAATAATATCCAATATGACATACTTTGACATTCCTTATATCCGAGAAATTATATAAAGGGGGAAAAAGGCAGACGTTTGCAATTTATTTTGTTTGTATTAGTTTCGCCTTATAAGCTAGAACTGTCATCATTCCAAAATCTGTCTACTCTGGAGATATATTGCCACTTGTCTTGTATTTTTGTTATATAAACAATGCAAAAGATAAGAACCATAATCGTTCGTAATTCTCATCACTGTGAAGCTGCTCTTCCGTATTACAGTCTTGTCGATTGTCTTAACAGAAGCGTATTGCGTTACACTTTAGGTCAAACATGTTTGTTTTCTTACTGCTGTTTTGGCAAGAAATCGTTAGTGGCACAAAAATAGACAAAATATAAGGGAAAAGGCTGTATGAGATGAAAACCAGAGCAGTGTGACTGTCCCGTGTGTTTAAAGAGACACTTTAATCCATATGATAGCTGAGTGGTCACTTTATGCAGGCAACTATCAGCAACTTTATAGGCTATGGATAATGTTACACACAAATGAAGGAAAGCAAAGTATCTGCCTACATGTTTCTACGTGGATGTACTGCTTATTTGCCGGGATATGGCATCCTATCCAAGCACTCGGATTATTGTGTCTCCCAGAACGTATCGCTGATCACACATATTTCTTTTTAGGTCTATATACTGTTGCTGGTTGAGTTGCTCACATGGTAGCACCACCTGTGCCCACTGAATTGACCTGAATACAACAGAAAGCATATGGCAGACTTTCTATATTCTAATTGGCTCAAAGCTCTGACAGTTTTAAATAAGCCGATCCCCATGACCTGATAAAGAAATATCGTTACAATTTTAATAGAAATTAACAGTTTAAATGGATTTTGCAAAAAAAGCAGGCCACACTTACCACCATATTGAAGTTGAGTTGACCAAAGGGAAGTTCAAAATGCCCCTATAAGGGAGGAGCGTAGACACAAATAGGTGTTCATGGGCAGAGAATAGGTATAAATAAGGAGGAAACGTGCTTTGGTGGAAAGTATGTGGGATTAACTTTCGGGTTCCATATCTCTATCTGATGTAACCATAAAACATGACCCACAGGTATCTAGTCAGAAATGTAGCTTTGTAAAAATGGATTTTTATCTGTACTCAATTGAACGCATCCAGTAATTTTGCACTGCAAACGTGTGTTGTCATATTCAGACTCAAGTGCATTTTCATTTCCACATCATAGACAATAGAAGGTGAAAGGAAAGAATTTCTCTGTAACCTTTGTTAAATCCCCATGCATCTGTGCTATTCATTTCCCTCAAATATAACTGTTCCTCGTTTAACAATAAATAGCATAACTCAAATAGTTGTATGCATACTTTGCATCTGGAAAAGATACACACAATGAAATTGTGCCCTACTTATTCATTTTTGTTATTCAGTGTAAACCTCAGGTTATTGTGCAATACTGTAAAACCAAGAGGAAATACTATAGAGAGGGGCGTGATTATTTTTGTGTACTATTGCTGGCCAATAGTTGCCCAGTAGATGACCTAATGTGACCATGTAAGGTGTTAGCGCAGTCCCTCAGTTCAGTTTTATTACAGTGATGATTTAATGCTGTTTCTATCGTCTTTTATTTCAAATAGTTTTAAAAACCTGCATTTCTACATTTCTTGAAAGCCATCTCACTGACGTAACTATGCATTATATAGGGAAAGTTAACCCCTTCTTGCAAAAGCAGTTCACAAGTCTTTGGCCCTCCATGATGCATAGTGAAATAATGGAGTTGGTGAATACACCTAAGTTTCTAATTTCTCAAATATGGCCTATAGTTCTTTTAGGGGAACAGAAACCTATTACTACCTTATCTGTAAACTTTGTTTTCTCAGGAAGCACCAGGAAACATAGATGTGTCTCTGGTACAGCCTTTGGACTTTTCCATTTGGGGAATGCCATTTGGCTTTTCCAACTCTTGTTATTTGTATTTCCCATCCCTGTATACAGAGCTTTCTCCTACACATATGCGGTGGAGCCTGACCCTGCTCTGCCCCTCTTAGGGCCTGACTGGAGATGACTAAGGAGCTACGGCCAGTGCCTCATTGTGTCTCTTAGCTAGTCAGGTCAAGTGAAGTTCTGTCCAGGTATGAAAATGACATGTCCACATTTCCATGTCTAAGATAAGAGCATTATGGGTCCCTACGAGGTGATGGGTTTACAGCATAAGGGTTCTTACATAAATAAGTGTTTGCACACACATAGAAATACTAACCAAATCAAACCCGCCTGTTCTTGCAAAAGTTATTACTCGCATTGGCTATTTTGTGACATTTTACAAAGCCTGATAAATTGGATCTTTTCCAGTGATGATGTCTGACAGCAAATAAGTTCATGTGGCTCTATCATATTTTCCATGACTGAAATGCCATTGTTATCATTCCCTTCCTAAATCCAAACTTGACCCGTGCTGTCAAGCAGGTTGTTTTTCAGCAATCCACTCTACATGTATTGGCTGCGTGATAGTTTAAGACACAATCTTTCAAGACCAATTATGTAGTGAAAGCCAGCAACAAACTTCATTAGTTAATTTGGTGTATAATCGCAAATGGAATGACACACTTGTATTCACTGCGTTAGTGGTTCCTGTCCATCAAGATTAAGGAGTTGGGAGCTTGCATGTGAGCTGTTGAATAATGGGTTTATAACAATAAATAAAATTCTCTGATTGAAAGATGAATTCACTAACCAGACCAAACATAAAGCATAATTCTTTGATTAACAGTTTGCTGTTTAGCAGCAGTTAGGAAAACACATTTCCTTCGTGTTCGTTTTCATGTTCGCCTGAATATGAATGCACAAGTCTAATATACACATACACGCCCTTACACATATATACACACACACCAGATTACTAACATACAAATACCTATACTGCTGTTACACACACTGCCAATACACATACACTGCCCTTACACACTGCCTTTATACACACCTGCACATTAACACGCATATACACAACGCATATACACATACACTGCCCTTACATCCCCCTGCCTTTACACACACACCAGCTTACAAACACACATATACGCACACTGCTCTTACACATTGCCCATACACACACACTAGCTTACAAACATATACACAGCCCTTACACCCCTTTCTCTGCATCTCCTAGTTTTCTCATCCTCCATCACCTTCAATCATCTTCCATCATACTCTATCTTCCATCCTGTCATGGGAGCGCAAGGTCTGTGACTCCAGGTCTCTGATTTAGTGCTCCCTCATCACTATGCGTTGGGTATTGATGCAGAGCGCCGGGGTGGCATCATATCCCGGTGCTCTGCAAAATTTCCCGGTGCGTCGTGATTGGGGAGCAGGAAGGCGAGGTCTGAAGTGACAGATCTCGCGCTCCCTAATGTTGGGCCGGTTAGAGGGGGATTGTGATCTCCCCATTCAGCCCTGCTCATCGGGCGCACACTGCCCACGGGGGTGCCCGACAAGTAGGGCTGGTTGGGGAGAGCAGCTGTCTCGGCACTCCCCTGAAGACCAGCCCAGGGACCTCCCCTGAAAACCAACCACAAAGCCCCTAAGAAAATCAGTAGCGTATCTACGCTACTGATTTTTTTTTAGGGGCTTTGTGGTGAATTTGATAAATTTGCTTAAATGGGTTGGGGCTTTTAAGAAAATGATTTTGTTTTAGCTACTTGTATTATTTAGTTTGGCATAAATGTGGAAAAAATTACCCTCCCATATTTTATCAGCATACCATGCGATTGGATGCCCTAGACTTGGCATTCATTTGTCTCCAAAGAAATATATAGGTTTCCCTACTGCTAATACCTTAAATCTAACTGTAGAAAAACAATGAAAATTGTTCTGTCCTTCCATGAGAAAAATGTGCATATCCATATATATGTATATATATATATATATATATATATATATATATATATATACATATCTTATTCAACATTTTTATCGATGCTAAACAAGTGTAAATAATGTTCTAAATAAATGATTTATATGTAGATATTTACACATACAATGCTACAGCTTTCTTTTACAATGACTCAATGACATGTCCTTATCATTTCTAATAAAAACTGAAATAAAATGAGACATGTAGACAAGGAATTAAATAATTGAATTTCTTTGTTATGAAAACAAGTGCACTGAAAGCTGTCAACATTTCTTTTAATGAGATAGACATCTGTCGCCAAAATACAGCTGTTTATTAATGGAAGATGTATAAGAGCATTGCTTAGAAATTCACAATAGAAACTTAACTTAATGCAAACCCACCTCAGCAGCAACATATTCTGGCTGACTAGGCCTAAGGTGGCAAAACCAGGGGGGTACCTATCACTGTGCTATTACTCAATAGGCTGGTTACAAGGGAGATCTCTAATCTCTCCAACTGGTCCATTTACATTATGGAGGCTGTGTCGAACCGGCAAGGTCTCCAAAGACTGCTTTAAAAGGTGCCACATGCCTTTAAGACGCAGAGCTCACATGATGCCATATCCCGATTGTTAATTTTTGCTAACATTGGTCATTTGGGGAATTTGTTCATCTTAGCCCAATTGGCAATAGAATCATCATCTTAAGAAGAGACCTCCGGAAGCTTAAGTAACATTGCATCTTGTTCTGTGTTGGCCAAATAAAAGGCATCACCATCAGCTAAGATTTGCAACTTAATCCTTACATTGTGAAGCTTCTCGTCTTCTCACTTGTAGGACATAAAATATGTCTTTACGTCCAAAAAGTGAGAAGTGGTGGGTCTCTTGTTTTATTCATTTATTTGAAGTGACATTGAGTGCCACAAAGTTATGGAAAGTACATTTGCCTTGAGTGTCAGCAAGTCAGAAAATGAATAGTGTTCAGTGTCTTGAGCAGATATGAATGGCCTTGAGGCAGGTCATTGTACCCTGTATCCTTAGGATTGCAATATTCCAGAATAGAGGGCATTTAAGAAGAAACACAACTCTCTAGATCATGCCTCACATTGTAATAGGGTCAGCATCAAATTCAAGTTGAATTAAAAAAATAGCAAAATATTAGCATTACACTTACATTTTTATGACATATATATTACTCTGTCATTGTTTTAAGAAAGTACATCTTGTTGAATTTTCTGTAGATGGAAGTGTGGCTGTTAAAAAAACCCCCTTACTTTATAACGAGTAAAACTTGTATATTATTCACTAAGGCTGCAATGTTGAATAGATTTAGTACACCCTGGTTTGGAACATTCAGAACAAGATATTCTCTTTGATTTCCATCATCAAACTAATCCTATTTCTTCCTAATGTATTCCATGTTTAATAAAAATACAGTGTATGAATAAGCTGCTTTAAAACCACTTGTGTCACTTGTACCCTTACAGAGTACAGCGGAAGTCACAAGGGAAAGGACCTGTTATCAGCAAGTAAACAAATTACGATAATGCATTTTGTTTTTGCAACCCTCTAGATTTTTATCAATGGATGAATAAATTATCCGTCACTAATCACTTAGACAGTTTAAAGTGCACATTTAGAATCAATTGTTTTCTGGGGATTTATATTAAATTGGTATTCTTGTACTTTTTTCTCATGTAAATGGAAGGGACATCGAAACTAATTTATTGGTGACATGTCCTTGACGGACAAGCATTGCAAGTTGAAAAGATGGAATAGGTGTTGCGGATGGCGGATCTCCCCTCACGCCTTACAGAATGTGATAAAGTTTGATTACCGTGGACGTGCCCACCAAACTATGGTCTTGTGTGTATGGAGCTCTTGGTGTTAGTGGACGAGGGGGGGGAGGTGAAGGGGACCTATCCTGAGAAAGCCAGGTCAGAAGGTAGACTGGCAAGGACAGTTCAGGTTCTGGTACTGTATTAGGTTTTTATGTTTAGTTATTTTTTATGTCAATTGTTGTTTTTGTTGATGTTATATGAAGGTTGCTGTTCAGTAATAGGCTAATACCGTATGCTGTTTGAGTTAATAAAGCTGTGACCTGTCATCATCCATACACGGGGTAAGTAGGGCTTGGTTTGGAGGCCAGATAAGTAGACATAACATGGTCCTCACTACCTTCATAGATGCTAAACACAGTATAAATGGGCCAGTTTGAGGAGATTAGGAGATCTCCCTTGTAAATGGCCCACTAAGTAGTGGCCACCATGCCACCATCTGCCTTCTGCAACCATCTTCATTGCTGCACATCGGGATATGATGTAATATCCCGTCATTCTGCCAATTGAGGCTACACAGTCCTGGGAAAATCACTATGGGGGTTGTCAAGCCTCAACAGAGTGCTTCATAGTATAAATGGGCCAATTTGGGAGATTAGAGATCTCCCTTGTAACCAGTCCACTGAGCAGTGGCAGAGGGACTGCTGCCTCCACTCCCAAACCTGCTGCCTTTAGCCTAGTAGGCCTAGGTAAGAAAATGTTACTGCTTATAAAGATGTTGTAAGATGGATTTACGTGCTGTAAATTGCAAATAGCACAGTCGATACCATTATTGGATTCAGGGCTGTTTTGGTTGATTGTAATTATTTCATGTGTTTTTCCTAAGCCAAACCTCACAAGTGTTTGACATGCAATGCATTTATATTGTTTTTAATCTTTAACAGTTGAAACATTACCATAATATTTTTCATTTTATTTAAAGAGTAAGGGTCAATGGATATGGTACGCTTAGCTTCAATGAGATTTAGAAAAGTAATATTTTTTTCTGATTAACCACACATTTCTACTGTGCATTAGTGTGTAATATAATCAATATTTTCTGACAATGGAGTGCATGGGTAGTTAAAAATTCCATTATAACAGTACCGAGTACCAAGATTCAAAACTACAAGAACAGGTATTAAAATATAAATAGGAAAAAAGAAATGCTTTTTTAAAAAAAGTTTACATATATGATACATACATATATGAAAATTAACTATATATAATTAAAATAAAAAGTTAAAATAGAACTACTACCAAATATTATTATGGTGGTAGTAGTAGTAGTAGTAGTAGCTGTAGTAGTAGTAGTAGTAATGAATAAATGTGTGTGTTTTAGTTATTTGTCTCTAAACAGAAAGTTGTGTCTTGGTGGCAAAAGAGCCATTTGGTGGCGCTCAGCTTCATTGCATCACAAAGTGGCCATGTGGGAGTTGCAAAGGAGGTCTGTGCTGCAACAGCAGAGATCACCATTGATTTTGCAGCTCCCTAGGACAATCGGGGAGATCAGAGAATCTCAAAGCCCACAATGGGAAAGCTGGGACAGCAGGACAGTTCCTGGAGACCAAGACACTTGGGGGGTATGAGAAATGGTTACAATCATCATGTAGCAAAGCTAAACCTCTGTGTTACTAGCGGCAACTTCTATAAACTGCATGCAAAGGCTGCAACTGTATTATTTAAATAAGTTATTTGTTACAGGTTAACCATTCTGGGGAACAATCTTATGTTTTTAGTAAAAAAAAATCAAGGTGAAAAGAAAAAAATACATTCTAAAAAAGCAAAAGGCAAACAGCTCCTTAAAAGTATTTTGAATGGACAAAGTATCATTTGTGAAGATCAGGTGGAATAATTGGATTATGATATCACCCATCTACCACTTCTGCTGCAAGGCTGTCCCATTTTACTCTCGGTAAAGTAAATCAATTATTTCTTTCATAAATTAGACATACTAAATTGGCTTAATTAAAAGCGCAATTTATTCCAAATTTTCATACGGGCTGCCTATAATTGGACTATTACTGTTTTCTTCAACTTTACACCCATTTATCTATAATATAATATACAATTTTACACATTTGAAGTGACAAGTCCCTTTTAAAATATCTGTTTCTGCTCACCGGAAAATTATTATAATTGATGGAAACCCTCATTCTCCATTAAGTGTGGCTTGTTATGTGTTCTTCAGAACTGGTCGGATAAGCAATGCTCTTAGACTACACAAAGAAGAGCGGGGAGACATTAAACTCAATGTTTTATCTGTTTATACTTTTCAAGCCTATTAAATAGATGGAAAATCTGATAAATCCTTGTAAATTTTTATTGAGTGTAACCTTTTTGTGATTTCATTCTTAATGGAGACTACAAATAAGTAGTAAACCCAGCACACATGGCCTTCTATGGCTATAAATACAATCTGTAAACACAAGGCAACGGACAGCATGACCTTTACTGCGCATCAGTAGTTCTTGGGAAAAAAAAATCCTTCGATTTATTCGTTCCCATTACCACCTAAAGGGTTAATATCACCGCTCTAAAGCACACTAATAAAATTGACAAACTGTACCGTAGTATTGATTCAGAAAAAAAAAAATAAAAAAATTTGACAGTGGCATTCAAACTGATACATGATATTATTGCATTAAAGACACATGATATATCATAATATTGTACTTCTCCCCGTATGGCTATGAGAAAGTTGTTAGGTGATATGCCCCTTGATGCTTATACAAAGGTGCCTGAACACTAGGATAAAATCCAAATGACAATCAAGCAGTTTCCGAAACGCTAGCTGGGTGGAAGCGATGAAACACGAGCGTTCTGACAATAATACGAATGAGAAAAAAGAAAAAAAAAAAATAGAACTTTCAAATTCCTAGCCCTAGTTTTAGATTCATAATTAAATCCTTTCCCTTGGCTGATCTGCCATGTGTAACAGGATTCAGCATTGACAGCAAAACGGAAATATATTGTTATAGCATTATTATTAGTATTTAGAACAACCCTGCCTTGTTTGATAAATGAAACCATATTAATTGGTTTCAGGGTCTTTTTGAAGCGAACGCACATTCGCTAGCACTTTGGAATATGCAATTAAATCGCTCCAAATGTCAGTTAAGTTGCAGTTCCTCATGGAATGAATACTGATTACAACCACTTCGTCTCATCAGAGAACCTCCCGTTATAAACAGAATCATTTCACCGGACTGGAGGTTTTGAAGACTGTCAAAAGTAACTTATGCCAGCAACGGTGATATAAATGTGTACATGGGAAGCATAAAAAATACTGACTTATCTTGTCCACTGACAGACACGATGAAATATTTTTTTATGAGCGATGTGCAAGGTCATCAATTCTTGGCTCTCTTTTTATGTTATTAATACATTTATAGAGGGAAATCTGTCAGTGAAAATCCTGTTTTCTACAGCGGATTTTGATGACCATGCCTGAGTGCTTTTATGTCAATATAACCATGAGAAATTGCTGCCATGTTAATAGTTTTCCCTCTGTTATCCTCCTGTGTACAACGATTTGATAGGGAGTAAGACAAGACACCCGTAGATGAATACATCCCTTTTTTTTTTTTTGAAGAAAGCGGAAATTCCCCTAGCTGCATTCTCCTTGCTTTAATAAAAGGAAGAATAGGAGGAAAGGTAATAATACACTGAAATGCCAGCTCTGATAAAGAACTCCAAATCTCTGAGAAGTCAACTTGACCTTTTTGCTTCTTAGTGTATATTAGAGTAAATAGTTTTATGTACATGAACTGTTGATTGCAATGTAGAACAGGAAAAAATATGTGGCTGTTCATTTCGGTGGTAGATGTTCTCTTTTATCTCTTGTTCTGAGGTTTCAGACTTTTCTGCACAGACTCAATTGGTTTTTAAGGTTTCATCATTGGTGATGCAGCTGAGGGTCCTGAGTTCCCCAGGTCTTCTCAAAGAGGACCATCAGTTGCCATTTCTCTCTCTCTCTCTCTCTCTCTCTCTCTCTCTATATATATATATATATATATATATATTAAAATACAATCTTGAAATGTAGAGAAAAATGCATTTTCGTACATGTAATATTACTGAGCATTTAAAATACATGGTCTTTTAATACCAGTTAAGTGTTCTCAGCTTATCTCCGTTACAAAAGGAAACTCTGCAGATTCTTGGCAGAGGAAATAAAACCTCTGAAGGATTTTGTCTTGATTGTCCAAAAGTAACAAAAACAATTGATTGTATTTAGAAGCAGTCTGACATACTTTTAATGTATCCTAAATATGTTCAAAATAAGTTAGGAAATATTTACGCCCCAGGCTGAGAGAAGAAAGATCCGGCATTGTTTTCAGCTGTGCATTTTCTGAAATGGGTGCCGGTTTTATTTGCCCTTTGATTTCCAAGGAATTAGTATTTTATTGGCCATTAGGTACCAAAATAAAAATCAGATGGTTAATTCAAGTGCAGCTCCTGGTGTCTCCAGAAATCATGTTAGATATACAAATAACTTAAAACCTCCAGTTGTATGGAATGGGTGTTATTGGGTTCTTTGCTAAATGGAGCTGTAAATGGAAAAAGCACTGAGAAAGTATTAATGCATGCTACTCGTGCCAATGCACATTCAATGCCAAAAGGCAGCCACTGGATGATAATGTAATCTTCATTAGGAAGATCAGTTTAATATTAGAAGTTTACCTAAAGATGAAGCCATTTTCATAAGTAGAGCACTTGGCCACTGCCAGTTAATAAGGGGCTAGGGCTAAGTTGCACGTTTCAGCCCAGAGCACCATGAAACTGAAAATGGCTTAATGCTCTGGGCCATCTTGCCCTTCTGTCCCTCCCAAGATATTAAACATTGATTATGATTTTTCAAACAAAGCCAACAAGAAAACAAGTTCCTCTCCTAAAGCATGTTATTTAAAAAAAACCATATTTATGGTGTGTAAAAAAAAATATATTGTCTATTCCCAAAGTCATAAGTGCTGTGTTCAAAAGCTAGCCGTACTTTTGCACGCAACTATTTAATTTCTAGTTGCGAACAACTTCAATTAATTTGTACGATTAAACATACCTTATTAAATAACTCCAATGAATAACTGCCCATGATTAAAATCTAACGTTCACTCTTAAATTACGTATTGGTATCAGCAGTGTATCAGGTCTCAAGGGGATGGAAGGAAAATGTGTTCATTGCAATAACTTCCATTTTGCTACTGAACATAGATGTTCACACTGACCTTACATTTCTGTAGGGAATTTTAGGCTCACAATTTGAATGAAACCAGGTAAAATATTAAAAGGCACTGATTTAAATTAATTGTAGCAACTCGACAATATGCTTTTTTTGTTCAAAAATGCAAAGTGAATGCATGCAGTAAAAACCACAAGATATAATGGGTACAATGAAGTCAGAATAAAGAAATGGAAGACATTGCTTTTTGGGGGTAATATTACTCATAGGCCTAACTGGAAACCACTCAGACAAGCTATCTGGAGTAATTTGTCTTCAGGGGAAGTGGTTTTGCAAAGGGGCAAGGTTAGTCACATGAGACAGTCTTAAGTGGGCAAGGAATAGTAGGGCAAGTGGGGGGGATGTGAGCAAGGCCAAACTCTACTGCTGGGCATGAAGAAAGAGGAAGGCGACTCAGAGACCAAGGGAAGCAGCACTTCACCCTGAGCCGGGTCTCTCAGCAATCCCAATGTACAAAGTGGATATAGAGGGGGAAAAAGGAGGATTGTGTGCAAATTCCTAGAAATCCCTTGCAGTCATGGGAGCAGTACAAGAATTCTGTGGGGAAAGCAAGTCTTCTGGCTTGTATGGTGGATGTAGATCCCTGTTTAATAATGCTTACTATTATCTAGTTCCATAACTCCCCCACCATACCAATGCGATTTATATGAAGCCTGGGGTCCAGCCCCATTCTTGAAAAAGCCAGAATCACATCCCATGCTGATGAATGCCATGAAGGGCGAAACAGCTGTCCATGAGTGGTGATCTGGTATAATTGGTATAAATTGTACCTACTTCCTGGGCTTTGTTGAAAGGCTGTAGTACAACGGACATTTCCCCTAAAATGAAGGGGGTTCCATCACTTTTTTCCTCCATAATACCCATTAAGAGATATAGATATATATATATTCCAAAGGGATCAGTATATCAAATGGGTTGAAAATTCTCAAGACTATAGTTTTCCTTAAGGTAACTTAAATATTTTTCTAAGATTAGACATTTAGTCACATTATATGGCTATATTTTGCTTAGCCACCAGTACGCTAGAGTACTCAAATATAGTGGTTCCTAAAACTAAATACTATTGCTTATTTGTAGCTAAATACTTACCATAGTCCAAAAATCCTTCCTATTTTTTTTAATTCTTATAACTTCAGTGCATATCTCCATGTTTATTAATTCTGTAGTTTTGTACTAATTATATTTAAATAAAGAATAGTCATTTCTAGCCAATATGATAGATGTAGTGTGTGTGAAAATAAACATTCTATTTATGAAGGCAGTGTAGCTGCACTCATTTGTTTGCAGGGGATATTCACTGAGAGAGTGCACTCCCATCCTATGTGCAGTGAACCTTTCTTTACCTCATATGTCTTGATTATTAGCTAATTGTGTCAAGGGTCCATTCCTCCATGCTTGTAATTATGTCTAAAATATAAATTCCCTAACGAACATCTTTGTAGAAATAAAGATTCATGTGCAAGAAAAGAAAGTTATCACTAAGCAAATCTTAGCGTATATTCAGTTGATATTTATTGTATGGAGTTCATACAAATATTGTAATTCATTCAAATAGTTAGACATTTATAGCGCTTTGACCATACGTTTAATTGCACAAGGTCAGTATGCATCTGGCACGGCTGGACTGGGGAACAAAAGCAGCTCTGACAATAAACTATTACATTGGTAAGTTTTGTAGATCGCTTCTCACACCAGCTTGTTAAAGTAAGCTTTAAAACGTTTTTATTTCTCTTAACGCTATTTTCAGATGTTTTGGATGATGAATGTTTAATGTGAATACTCTGTGAATTAATTTGCACAATGTGCAGTCTGATTTGGGTTGAAAGTTGGCAAGTCAATTTTCTTATCTCTGATGAAGAACTCATATGGAAGGACTGCTGTGGTGAGGAAGAGAAATGTGAGAGAGATGGGGATAATAAGCTGGGATTGGGGTAATATGCCCATATAGAAGTCATAATGTTGGGGATGGAGAAGGAAGATATGACAAATTGATGGTTCTTGGTGTTAAGGTGAGCTCATGGGAGCCTTGATCTAGGCATACAATTTATAGCTCAGGGTCATTTTGATACCATAAAATCATAGTCAATGTAGTTTGCAATCACAGAACTACAAGAACCAACCCCATTGGTCAATTTAATCCACAAATGCAGAGTAAGGACTCCTCTGTGAAAGCATCACTTAACGCAGAGTACCTGGTGAATCAGTCTAAAATATGTGATCTAAAACCCCTAATGTTTCTAGTACTCCAGGCAACCATACAGCTCCCTCCGCCAGTAGAAATACTTTGACAGAGACATCTGAACATATCCATATTATGAAATCAACTTCCAAATAAAATAAAAGCAGCTATATCACTATGCCAGCAATAACTCAAATACAGTTCTTACATGTACAAAATAATATTTGAATAGCAGACACATATGTATATCGGAGAACCTCACACCGGGAGCAAAAAAGTTACATTTTGTCACTTTTTGTATCAAGCCGTGAGTCAAAATAGTCATTATAAAGGGAAATTATCTGAGGTTACTGAAAATCATAGATCAGGAGATAAACTTTCCCAGTTACTCGGGCATCTTTGCCACATGGCAGAACACCGACTGACACAGACTGATGGGATGTAAAATGTTATTCCTCATTCAGTACAACAGTCCAGTTTTTTCCGCAATGATTTTCTGCACATTGTGCCAGAGTACCTTTAACTTACATATATAGATAGCATGCTTTCTTAACGAAAATTCTCCGTTTTCTATTAGGTGATAAAATACGAGAAGACAGAGTACATCTCATCTTATTATTGCAGCTGACATGAGTACGGTTGTTGAGCGCACACACTGTATCTGGCCTGCCTAGGGAAGCTCTTCCTTTATGTAGCTGATTCAGCATCATGCATGAGTGAGATGGAATAGACACATGTGTTCTGTTGTATCAGCTCCAGGCAGCCATAACATCCACACAGCTTGCTCAACCTATTTTCATTTTTAGCTGTGTATATGCTGTCTGTTGGACCGTCCATAAAGGTAGGTACAAAATGGGCACAACCATGCTGACCATATCACTCCAAGCAGACAGGTTTGTCATATTCCTGTGATACCGTAGAAACAGATGGATATGTAAATGGAGAAACTGGTAGCTACCAGTCCCGACATATGTTAATAATGAGTTTAGTGATTATCTTCCTGTTCTATATTAATGGGAAAATGGATGATCCTACAGCTCTTAACCCCTTCACGCCCATATGAATGTGCCGGTACATCCTAAAAAGCTGTGTTTAAAAGCCCATCAGGATAAACCAGTACGTCCTGACCTTCTTGCAGCAGCAGGGGCAGCTTGACAGCCTGGAGTCCGCCTGTCAGCAGAGGGCAGCATGTTTGGCTTCCTGCTAACCGATTGCTTGTAACGGTACTCGGCGTGATCGCCGTTACATCGTTACATAAGAAAGGCCTCATTGTGCAAAAAATAAATAAATAAAAATGAATAATACATAAATAATAAATAAATAAAATAATGCATAAATAATAGAGTGTGCTCAGTTATGTCATTGTGATATCACTGGCATACACAACATATACAAGGGGGCTATCCATATTACACTGATCCCTCCAGAACATAAAAAATATGTATGTTTGGTATGTCTGTAATCTGGGTTATGTTGCTGAACATAAATTAGGCCATTTATACAAAAAACAAATAAAGTTACCAATACATAAAAACTATAAACACAAATGCCACCGGTGCTGCGTGTGTTAAAACACACCCCACCACTGATCTATGCCCTATACCATGTCTTTTTTAACCCCTTACATGTACAGGCTTTCAATGGGTTTAGGGACCGCCCATTGTCCTTAAGGGGTTAATATGTTTTTGCACTCTAGCACTCACAATTATTATTTTTGGATGTTTCCATGGTCCCAAACCTAAGCCCTGTTTTTCTGAAAAACAGGATGTATAATTTGTGTGGGTACATCGAACACAGAAAATCTTAATTAAACCCATGTATGGTAAAAATTGTAAAAATCTTATGGTCGTTAGGGTACTAAAAACCCAGATAGCGCTACAGCTCTTAATATCTCTTGTAATGATAGAAAGCAAAGGCATTACATCTTAAGTTGCATTAATTAATTTCCAAAATGTCTTATCACCTAAGTGCAGATTTATTTGGTATAGAGTTGTCTATACCAGATATGATCATTTTGTCACAAAACAGATTCCCACAAAGCATCATAGCACCACCTTAACCATTATTATAAAGTATTATTATAAAGTATTATTATAAAGTGCTGCAGCATAATTATAATAATTAATTATAATTTCAAAGGCTAGAACAGGGAGTGACAAGTAGAACAATATGTATCAAAGACAACCTGAAAGGACTAAATTCTTAGAAATATTTATTTTTACCATTTCATTTACATGCAAAGTAAATCTAGTGCCCTAATACTTATTGTGCTGGATTCAACATTAGACATAATTTATAAAAAGTAATTCAATAGCAATCCTTATTGGGCCAAATTCATTAACTGAGATAAACTGTATGATTTTTTTAAATCTATTTTTTCCCATTCCATTCTCTCGTAGGTTTGCTATTCAATAACTTGTTTATCTCCAACATTAAACCGGCTAATTGTATTCTTTATAAGCGTTCCTACAGGAAAATCGGAAATGAGTTTAACCCTCCGAATGCCAGTGACATGATTGACATATTGCAATGAACTGCCGGCACTGAGAAGGTTCATTCTAAACTATTTTATTCAAGTCTGATAAACACTCCGTTTTAAAATACATTCCGGATGAAAAAATATTCATCCTTTTGCATTACGGAGAGAGGAAAGGTTTTTACTAGACCCCGACAAACTAATCAAGGGAATTGAAATTCTCAACAATAAGGATAAATTGATGAAACTGGGATCATGTCCTTCTGCGATAATTTCTTAAAGAATAATAGGAGTATGTTCCAAGCAGATGACAGACTATGAGAGACTTGACAGATGGTTGATGGACCAAGGTGAAACCAATCAGGAAGGATATTTTTTTCATTGGCAGTGGGACAAATTTGCCTACTACACTAAATTGTTTTTGGATCAAGTATATTATCTACCGCTAGATATGTTTTTAATACGGGAAAGAATAATCGTCTAATGTTTAACAGCCTTACCCAAGTGTTAGCTAAAAGCGTAATTATAAATTAACAATTCACTTTTTGGGTTTAGAGTAGCTTTAATTAAGCTAAACGATGAGCAATGCCAAATTTCATTGTAAAAAATATATATGTACGAGGCAAGGAAATAACCCAGAAACTAATTTAGAAATATCCCATGCAAGTAAACATTTAATAATATCAACAGATGCTGAGAATTTAAAATTCTCTCTGAATGTTGAGTAAATAAATCATATTTTTAATCAGAACTGACAAGTTGCCATGTTAATAAATCACTTGTATTTTTTTTTATTGTACAGTATGTGCTATTTCCATTAGACAATAACTCTTTTAAAAACCCATCAACTTGTGGAAGGTATATTCCACTGGGCATTCAAGCATGAGTGAGCATGTGCTGCTTCATCTGAAGTGAGAGGAAATGCGGCTGTGCGTGCTTTTAACCAGCTGCAGCCTTATAGTGATGTTCATATTAGGCACATAAGACATCCGTATTTGTACATAAACGTATTTTTAAAGAGCTATTGGGTCAACCTTTTAGTTCTTGGCAGTTTACATTATAATAAAGGGTGGCTACAATACATGCAATAGATATATGAACATTATGATAGGGGGTAAAGATGTATATGTACATTATGATAGGGTTAAAGATGTATATGTACATTATGATAGGGGTAAAGATGTATATGTACAT